>JASNQO010000029.1:0-483929 GCA_030378425.1 Periconia sp. TS-2 | reverse complement strand
ACAAACAGCAGATATCCTAACAAACAGCAGATATCCTAACAAACAGCAGATATCCTAACAAACAGCAGATATCCTA
The DNA here is from genome assembly GCA_030378425.1 of Periconia sp. TS-2. Lineage (NCBI taxonomy): Eukaryota > Fungi > Ascomycota > Dothideomycetes > Pleosporales > Periconiaceae > Periconia > Periconia sp. TS-2. The sequence goes on along the minus strand of JASNQO010000029.1, from coordinate 483,853 downwards.
ACAAACAGCAGATATCCTAAAAAACAGCAGATATCCTAACAAACAGCAGATATCCTGACCCTAAAGACTAGAGATATCATCAGGCATCCTAACAATTATCAGGTAGACGTACGGGCAGAAAGGATATATGCCTGAGAATTTCGAGGCTAACTCGTGCGACGGTCGCAGTCCCCATGTGCCGTTGTGCGCAGCTGGTGCCCGTATGCTACCAGTTGTATCAGTTCCGATCGATGCCTCTAGCCATGGGTAGGGGACTATAGACGAAACGCCTCCAGTAGTACTTCCAAGAGGTTGTTGGTATCTATCTCCGCGTCTACTCCATGGACATGGGAAGTCGATCCATTGAAGTGGGGGGTTTTCGGCCGATGCAAAAGCTCCGAGCCTTGTCTTTCCAACGACAACTGCACCCAGCTCAAGTAGATGTTGGATATATGGTGCGGTCTCCTCGTCTGGCCCGTATGTATCAAGGAACGAGCGATTTTGATTCGAAGTACGCACACCTTTCAAGCGGATGTTCTCTTTTATCGAAATTCGTTTACCAGAAAGATGTTTCTCGAACATTGGTCGTGAGTACAGGCGACTGGGAACAGCTACGCTCTTGGTAATTCCGTCTTCGGCTAAGAAGGTCAACGGCTTGAAACTAAACTCGTTGGAACTCCATGACCCATGCTCAGGTAATACGCAAAGCTGGAAAGAATCTGTATCATCTGGATAAAGTCCCCAAGCTTGAGCAATGAGTCCATCTCGGAGATAATAAGGACCTTCCAGCATTTCAAAATCTTGTACAAGGATAAAGCTTTGTGGACTCCATTCATGTCCACACTCTTTTGCTGAGCAGTGGAGAACACTGCGCAGTTCCTGATAATTGAATTCGGAGGAATATGCTGCTTGGGAATTGACTAAGACCCACGATGTGAGGAAATGGTCGGAGAATACATCATCTGTAGCTTCAAATCTTTGCACTACATTTGAGAGGGTATCTACGAGGCTGGAACTTCCATCATAACAAAGAACCACATAAGGTGTCCATGAAACTGGGCCGAGTCCATTTCTAGCTTCAAGGATCTATGGAATATTAATTTGAAAATCGAGATAAGAAGGACGGTGCTTAGACCACTTTTAGTGACACCAAGTCCCTCTCATCTACCGCAATGCGGCTTTGAGCTCGCGGAAGTGAAGTCATAGTAACGCATATACCTTGATCAGCGATGAAAAATGTGCTGTGATCCAATGGTCGCCTTCAACAGAAAGAGCGATGAAGCAGAGCCTTCCCGATAGGCAGCTGTTATGGAAGTCAGGCTGAACCTGACATAATAAGAAGTGAACAACGTGCAGCTAAGGTCGAGCCTGCACTTTCGAAAAGCACGTATCTTCGGGAGAGTGTGGCGTCGGATAGGGTTGTCATATAGTGTGTTTGAACGGGGTGGTTTGCCCCACGTGCCCACGACGCAATCCTGCCAAATTCCCGCTGGGGGACCATCCCTACGTTCAGAGCCAATCACAGCGTCGACAGGGAGCCGCGCATCTGAGGTGGCGCTTGTTTCTCACCGGTCAAGCGTTATACTAGTTTTGCGATTCTCGTCTTGTTCTATGTGTGGCAGGTTTAGATTGGTGCGAATGTCCCCTTCACATGCGGTGCGGATGTTGGTAAGGTTAGCCAAGCACGCATGAGTGCTTTGCGTAGCAAGCCGTTCGAATCCGGACGCAGTTCAATATATGTAAAATCAAATGAGAATTATCCTATCTAAGCCTTCTAAAAAGGTAAGATTATAGTCGTTTTGAGTACAGACAATATGGCAAGCTGTCAAGCTGAAATCCAATACTTGGCTCACTTACCGCTTTACAGAGTTCCTGATGGAGAACGGCAAACGAACCATGTCTTTGAAGCAAAAAAGATGCTCGTTTAAGACGGCTGCAACAAAGGCTTCGATCTCAATGTCAACGGTTTTACATCCATGAAACATGATACCAAACTCCAACCGGAAGACTTTTACAATGCAGACCTTGTACGTCGTGTTGCCGCTTGTTTATACTTCTACCTTAGCTCATCTAATCGAGAGATGAGTATGTCAAAGTTCGTATCTGTACGTGCAACGAATTTTATTATTTGTATGTGAGAGCACCTAAGGATAATGTATTTGCATCCCACTGCACATAGTTCGGCGAGTTTCGAATCCACCAACACAGTGGAGTTATACCCCTAACCCTATACTTCTATACTATCTAGATAAGTGGCTAAATAGTATATATCCTTAGTATCTCCAGCAGCTTATCATAGAAGAGCCAAGTTTATTTAAGAGCCATAGTCTATCCAGACCAAATCACTGGACCTGGTGCAGTATAGTTTAAGAAACCGGTCGTCCAAATTACTTGTGGAGTATTCTGGTCGTAGTACTCGGTACCATCTGGGATGCTAATACCGGGATCTTGAGCAGTGTATGCGCCAGGGAACTTCACCGTCGGTCCTGGAGTGCCTGGAAAAATATTAGCCATTGACTTCCTCTTTTACGCTCTGTCATAATTGAGACACTTGCCTCCACCTTCACCAATGACGTTGATCTGTGCGCAGTTGATATAGAATTGTGCGGTTTTAATCTGTGTTCTGTTAGCAGCAACTCCCTAGCTTGTGCTATGCTAAATAACAAATGCATAGCAATAGAAGTACAAACCGGATCACTATCAAACGCCCTGGGCCAGATCTGCTCGTGACGAAGGAGATACTTGCCCGGCGGAGTAGACTTGGGGATGGTGAAGTTCCACCCGCGGAGTCTGAGGCCTTCGAGATTCCAGAGTGTGTCGTTAATTGCGCCGATCGTTGCGATTTTAAACCTTTCAAAGCAGTTCCATAAGTAATAAGTAGATATATATTTTTAAAACAACTTACCATTTACCATCGCCGTCCCAGGCAGATAGATCGTCGATGTGGTCGGGTGCCTTGGCGAGATATACTTGGGCAGGCCCAATATGAAAGACGTAGTCAGACTATTCATCCAAACCAGTTAGTACATACGTTCTATTCGTGTATGTCTAGTCTTATCAGATGCGAAGGTAACAAGAAAAGAAAAGCAATACTTACTCCAGCATTGAACTGATTTTCCTTGGTCTTTCTAATCCCAATCTCACTACCCGCAATAACATCGGCAGTCAAGGTTTTATTTCGGTTCGGCTGCCATGCATCGACGCCGCATCGGACGTTGTTTGTGGGCAGAATGTTGGTGTATTCCGGATCCTCTCGGTGGCCCAAAAGGGGGCCGCCCCCGACGTCGCGCATGTAGGACCATTCGGGCGTTTCCGTATTGTTGACTATGAGGTGTCCGAACGTGTCTGTGGGGAGAGTGAGTTAAGTTAAGTCAGAATCAAAGTGATTGATGTATGAAGGGTTGTAGTATGGATGTGCTTAACATACAGTGGCCACTGATGCTCTTTCCGAGTAGGGAAAGCGCTAGGAAGCTGATTGTTGATGCCTTCATGACGATGATCGATCTGTGATGATAGAAAATGGCTTATGAGACTAGAATTCGATGGCCTTCAATGTGTTCTGGTGTGGTCCAAAGTTGGGGAATCGTTTATACATCAGGATTTCCCTTTTTTTGGAATATTGATATTGTTTCGCAGCACAGTACATAATTTAGGCTCTATTTCATAGATTGAGGATTGCAATCACTCGGCCACAGAACAGGACGTACGTATGCGGGATAAATTATCCAGCTTCCAATCCAGAACACCTGTGTTCACACTGTGTGGCCTCGAGAAGCGGAGCAGCGGCTTGGCAGCGAACATCTGGTCAGTGAAAATTGCGGAAAGATGAAAAAGGAATCCCGAAGAACATTTTTACAGATGAATAGGATAAATGGAATAGATGAAGCAACTGCAAGACCCTTTCTTTGCGTGAGGGCGGTTTGGCAGTCTGGACGCTTGAGATTATCCGCCACACGAATAGCTGATGAAATGACGTTTAACCAATACTGTATCATTCCCTTCAGCGGAAATGGCTTGGTCTCGCACGAGAAATGCAGTCGTGAACATTGCTGTTTCCCTATCGGGCAGTCCGCACCTTTCCGAACAGCAGCCGGACCTAGGCAGGCAGTAGGCCCTGCTGTACGCCTGCGCAGTAGCTTGCTTGAGATATACTCATTACAAAACTTCCCCGTATGCACAGCTTTCATGTATGCACAAACCCTTACACTTAGCAAATCAATAGCGACCGGCCCAGGAAAATCGTTGCAGTGGGGTGAGACACTTTTCATGACTGACCGCTTTTAATCATGGGAGGTGGATCTGGAACGACACGCCCATGCCAGGGAATTGTGCTTGTGTTGTTGCATGTCACCAATTGTAGCGCACGCAGAGAAAGGCATAGGATATCGAAAGCCGAATTCTCCATCCGATGATGCCGTATTTTTACCCCCTGAAGCTAAACACCAGCCTCCTAATGGTTGGACCACGAAGTAGGACGGCCGTATAGCATTGAAGTGCGTCAGTACAAGTGATCCGAGACCTTCCGGCCTGTCAGGGAATGCTCAAAAGTGACAGCTCAAGAGGAAGTCTGTAGATGTCTTCTGCTTGGAATGAGGCCGTTCACTTCAGATTAGCCCTCGAAGCCAAATTACCGTCCCCGAATTGCGTTGTACTTTTTCAGCCATCGAAATTATAATGTCTTTATGAAAGTCATTGATCATGTTGCAGGGGAGGCGAAGGCGAAGGCCAAGGCGGAGGCGAAGGCGAAGTCGAAGAGTGACCCTCAACAAATGCAAGTGTTGCGAGAGCTTCTAAAACCAAACATTCCGGAGTGGATGATCTCTCTGCCTTTGGCGGGGCTAAGCTTGAAGTGTAAGGGTCATGCAGAGGGTAAGGGTGTTTCAAGCGCTGGTTATCGAGAGCAGGATGAAGATTACCGGCTGGCAGGTAAAGATATCAAGCGTCCGCTATTGAATGCGAACCCTGAGCGACCCATACTATTTGGCTGGGGCCAGCCGGGTGCTGCTGGACCGCCCCAGCGGCGATCAATCAGCAGTTCATTGCCAAAGCGAGCCAACGTGGACCTCACCACGACGCTTCGCGCATCGCTGCCTAGACCGCCATGCATGCGAAGAGCTCGCGACATATGCAGAAGCGCTCAACCACAACACCCGAGCTAGGGTGGACAGAGTCCGCAGGGAGGCAGTCGTCAAGTCCACCACCCATGCCAGGTAGGATACCGTGACGTTCAACACCAACGGCATAACTTATAATCAGGACAACTATGCGGGCACGAACATGATTGGTCGCAACGGCGGCGACCAGCTCGAGCTTTCCAAGAAGTCCATTTTATTTGCCGGGCATGCAGCTACTGCCCTAGCATAGCTCGCCGAAACCCTCGATGCAGGAGCCTTCGCTGCACAGAGCCTAAGGGAAAAGCAAGATGAAGCCGTTTTCCAGGCCCAAGAACATAGCATCCGCTCCAGCCGTCGCCTAGGAAGATGGGCATTGGCATTTATAGCTCGCAAGCCCTGAATCGCATGATGATGAACCATTCGACTACGAGCTTAGTGGAGCTGAGAATTAGTCGCCGTAGTGCATCGCTACATTCTTCGGCGAATGGATCGACGAGCCACTAGTACCACGAGAGGATGTATATGCATCTCAGGGGAAGGAGAAGGACATGCACAAGCATTATTTTCTATTGCGGCAGAAGAATAAGTTCAATGGCAAAGAAGACTATAGTCTGCCTTTATCTTCGGCACGGAGTATGTTTAAATCAGTGGATCCAAGTGTTCCGCGGCCATTGTATTCGTTCATAACGCGGGCATCATCCGGGCACGCAGTCTTCTCTGCAAATTCCATGACGGGACTGGACATGGGACACGGCGGCCGCCATCTCATGCGGGCCAAGAAGGAACAGATGACATATCTAGACACGCAGCTGGATGCTTCGTTTCGGGAGTTCCGGGACCGCAAGCAATCCTTCCGCACCGAGCGCTCTGAATAACCCTCTATGGCCGGCAACATGGGTCCAACACCTACGGCCAGTTATGGGCCGTCTCCTGGATCCGCTGAGAAGGAGTACCGAAATACTTAGAGTAAAGGCTGCTTTGCTGAAGTTCAAAAAACCGCGCAGAATGCAGATGCAAAATTATTACCTTTTTAGAAGCATTGAATAGGTTTACATGCACATATCGCAACAATTTCCAACTTTCTAGAAGTAGATTTCAGCATGCTGGCTGAAAGCGTGAACAATACCTGATAAAGTTGCTCCCAGGGTCATCCTTTTCACAACAGACATAACAATAGCTTCTTCTGGAAGTTTTTCATATAACGATAGGCTTTGCGTGTGCTACGCAGGGGGAGGAACTGTGCAAGTGACCTGCAGTCCATATTTAGCCGGCAACAGAGTTGCATTCCGGCCCAGAATCAGACACGAGGCATACTTTAAAGGAAGACCATTTTCCTCTCCATCTAAATCTCTAGCATGGTATAACTCTTACAAAGGAAGCAAACATTCCGCGGGCACAATTCGAAACTCAGTATTTGACTTCTCGCCTCTATGAACATGAAGATCTCATCGCCACTTAACGTGTTGCTCTTTCTAGCATCAGGAACTCATTGCCACTGTTCGCGAATAGTTACGCACCTTCCGAAAAGCCCAAACTAACGAGGGTACAGATTTCTTCTCGCAGCTTTTCTTGAATGGAAAGCTGACTCCCGAATGGAAATTCGTTCGGTATGCTCTTCTCGGGTGTTATCTGCAGATCTAATGAGAAGCAGGGATGTAATAGCAGCTCCAAACCGTGGTACCGTCGATCAGACACCGTTGGACTACGCTTGGGGGAAAACATACCCGATAGAAGATGTCAAAAGTGAGGCTATAGCTTGCGGTCGTGAAGCATTTAGATCAGCGAATACGACCGAGACTGTGGACATCAAAGCTGGTGAGGAGGTTGGATTTCACGTTACCACGTCATTTGACGGTACTTCAGTACGTGTGTGAAGTCTACGGATAAGTGAATTTTAGCTAAAACACTCGAAGTATGAATTTTCTAACAAGATTTTTCACACCGGACCAGCGCAGTTCTACCTCGCTCGCGCTCCAAACGATGATCTTTCGACCTTCAAAGGCACAGACGGGAAGTGGTTCAAGATTGGCTCCTTAACTGCTGCTCATGAGACATCGGGAATCAAGGACTTTTGGATTGCTTTTGATAAAAAACAGGCAAGTTATCTACAAGTGCGCCTCTCGTAGTTTGAGCAATACTAATTCTGTCGTATTGCCAGATCAACGTCACGATTCCGGAAGCTACACCTGCAGGCAGATACCTTCTCCGCGTTGAACAGATACAACCAGGTGTTCCTGGAAGTGCGCAATTCTACGCCAGCTGCGCTCATGTCAACATCATCAGCGAGGGACATGGTGTTGTACCCGAGGATGCGTACGCAACATTCCCTGGCTCATATGATGCAAATGATCCGGGTGAGCCCTGATGTGCTCTATCCAGTGAGTGAAAATGAAAACTAATTATGTGTGCATAGCGATCAACATGGACTTTGAATACTATTCTAAGCCGGGTAATTATCTGAAATATGTAGGGCCCGGACCAAAGGTCTGGACTGGGCAGACTGCTAAGAGGGAGACGGAGTTTAGGGCATAGTCAGACTATTTGTTCTGGAGGTCTAGGATTAAAGAATCATAATTCGGAGCGAACAATCAACATTTATCTCGCGCCAGGGCGTGTATCCGTAATGGGAAGTGAATGCTATGACATAAGCTGCCGGGCAACATTTCACCGGTAGTGAATACTATTCTACACCTGCACTCGGAGGCTAGTTTTGAGCGTACTTCACCAACATTATGAGAAAAAGAATCCTTACGTCTCAGTACTCGGAGGAATTGTCGAACCGGTTGTGTGAGCTAGGAACATCCTCACTTCCCGATAAGGTAAAAGCTTACGTGATGAACAGGGCGCGGTTCGTACGATCACAAGATAGGCGTGAGTCTGGACCTATGCTCCTTTTCTATAAAGTAGTGTATTCCTTTCACTTTCTATGAAGTGTTCATTTGAACTATTTTAGCCTCGCCTGCTCATTATCACTTCTCGCACCGTAGCTGTATTAAAGAAGCTCTCCTGAATGACCGTCTCAATCTTAGAGACTCGCTATAGCCTGAAGTGCTTTAGTACAGTATTGAGAACAACTTGCCGAGCGGAAGTCAAGTATTGAGCTGACTATCTATGTAGAAGGTAATCATCCTCATATACTTGAAAGACGTCCTTCATTCTGTTAATAACTTAGTTTCCTGATATTGCAATAGATTTTGTCGAGAAAGTCGTCCTGGTCAATCAGATCAGCCAACCGGTGGATTAGGGTTGATCCACCAATACTTTAATCTTAAAGGCAGCCTCTTTACATATAGCCTCCGATCGAGAGCCACATTGAGGAAGGCCGTACCGAACCAATACTAATCCAAACTAGTTGGCAATCGCAATCAGGCTTCTGAACGTAAGGGCAGCCAGCGCGGCTGCTAAGGTATCTTCGCAGATCCTCTGTAAGTCGCCTCGAATCACCAAACGTGTCTTGAACTGGTATACGTAGCCATGCTCATCGAATTTGTATAGGAATCCCCACACAAGTAGATAATATTTATCCCTTTAGATCGGTTCAATTTACACTAATCCAGGTGATATGCCTAGGATACCCACAAAATCTAAATTAGGGCTGCACTGCGCCTTGAGACTAGGTGACGCTAACTTAGCCGGGTAGACAGAGTTGTAGTATGGATAACGTACTATTTGTGAATTAACATGTGATAGATAGTATGAGCTGCTGTATTCTCGTGTCTCGCACTATGTGCTGTTTTCTATGCGATGAGCACAAGCATGATACATGATTATTAGCTAAAGAATTCTATTTTAACTTGCTTCAATAACCTCACAGCAGCAAAGAGTCTTTTTCATTAATTTGATAGATCTCAAGATTTACAAGGTGGAGCAAGGTATAAAAATTAGCCAATTGAAAAATTAGACTATTACATTGAAGGGTGTTACTGCTTCTATCAAAATCTATACGCCCCGAGGCCGAACCATAAAAAACAGGTGGTCCTTGGGCCGATCTGCATACTTTTCCCCGGCATCTAGGTAAAAGTCATGCTCCACGACGAAGCCACCTTTCTGGTAGAGCCTCTGTCCTGCTAGTGTTGCTTCTACGATACACTAGATATTCAAATTAGTATCTCAACGGAGCTTAAACTTGTGGTACGTACCAATGCTTGTACTTCATCTGCTAGATTTAGCCCCCATGTCATTAACAGCTTTCCCACGCCCTGTCTTTGATACTGTGTGAATACAGCCATCATGTTCAGTACTGCCTGTGTAAGTTTTTGTACTGCCAAAGAATACCTGCCTTGAATCCGCACTCACTCATGATTGGCAAGCTATTCTCCCTAATGACCCTTCTTCTATCCGTAAGAAGCACCCGATGCATTTCCTGACAGTATTCCTTTTCCTCGTCGCTTGGCCACGTTCCAGGAGGTCCATCTAGCCGGGCTTCCGGAGGCTTCTTTTCGTCAATGACAGTCCACAGCGCGAACCCAACTATCTCCCCTGAGTTGACAGCTACAGCCTTTATCCACTTGGCACTGGTGGAGGCTTTTTTCAAGGTGATAAACCGCGATATGATCTTGCTTTGCCCGGCTTGCGTTTGGTGACCGGGATAGAGTGCGTTGATGAATTCATAGTCGTTTCCGATCGCCTCAAACATGCGGGGTACGATGTACTCGAAGTCAATGTCCTCTAAAGTTTCCATTCGGTATGCCATGATAGATTGTTCTTCTCTATGTTTGTAGTGTGCGAAAGACAATCCCTGACACGGTTACAAGAGAACGACACCATCAATTTGGCTGGCGTACCAGCACGGAAATCTTAGCGATAATAGATTTGGGTCCAGATTGTTGAGAACTAGTTGCACTTCCTTGGAATATTCGAGTGGGAGGGACGCACCTGCTCAACCTTCGCTGTTATCATGCTTCCCGTCCGCACAGCCACATGTCGAATTACATTATATTATGTTGATCGCATGTGATTAGCTGCAGGCAAAAGGCAAAAGGCAAAAGGCAAAGGCAAAAGGCAGCAGCTAATGCTGGAGGCACATTTCATGTCACTTCCCTCATTCAGCTAGTCGGTCTTTCATATTCGGTTTTTATCCGCAGAGCCTCATTGGCTGTTCTTTAGCGCATCCCTTCTATCTAACTTTGAGGGTCCTCAACAATGCTGAATGCGCACCTTACTTCTGTGCCACAATCGCTACTCACTCTCGGAGCCCGAGAATACAGGTTCCAACAAATCGGATAAAATGAGGTCTTCTTTTGAAGTAGGGCGATGGCAAAGCGTACGCGCAACGAATAACCAAGGAGTGCCCTATCGAGGAAGTCTTCAGAAGAGCTAACAAACCATTGCCATTAAAAAAGTCGAGTGGGGTACATAATCCGGTTCTCATTGTTTGACTCGTCGGTGTCTTCCGTGGCCAGACCACTTGCGTCGACTCAGCTTTCGGGGCATGCAACTCTTATGGTATGTGCAACAGATTCAATAGCTGTGGTCTGAAAGGCTGATAAGATTAGGTAGTGAAACACAGGAATGATGGACAATCCGGTTCCTTGCGACGCAGCACTAGTGAATGATTACAACAACCAATCATTGTTGCTTGATGCCCGAAGACCCGGTTCAACACACACTCGGCTGATCAAATCATCGCCAGTCCCATGGTAAAAGGCAACAGAATCTATGTGATATTGATAGGCATATCACCGGAGTCCGATAGGATTGCGTGCTTTCATGAAGTCGATCATGCATGCAGAAGCAGTTATTCAGGGTTAGGGTTAACTTTAAATCCATTCATTCTTTACACGAAAACACTTGGTAAATGAGCAGGTGCTGAACGATTCAACTTTCAATGATGTCGAAATGTTTAATGACATAGAAGACAAAATTTTCTATGCTAGAAGTGCAGATGTGGCGAACACAGGAAGCCGCTGACCTTGGGAGACACTTACTTGGGAGGGTTCACTTGTGTAATTTTCAGAACACCGTCCATAGGGTAAAAAGCTTATCCTGAACTTAGAGTTCAGCTGCACCTCCTCAATGATCTGCATGCGCACTCGTCGCATTGCCTATTGTTTATAACAGGCTGGACGTCGCTTAATAAGGTCTGGAATTCCAATTATTATCTCCAGGACAGAGCTGCGCCGTAATAAAACAGGAGTATACACTCTCGGGCATGCTGTCTCAGGCACGCTGTGATTAAAAGTATGCATTCTCGCTGCATTGATAGCATCGATGTTCTCGTAGGTCCCCGATGCTGGGAACAAATAGAAACCGACCATGTGACCCTCAGCTTGCGACTTGATAGCGCCGGGTTTCTAATTCCGGATATTGACAGGGGAATCACAACATACGATGATACAAAGTTACACCATGGCCCATATTTAGAAATAGGACAGACTTTAGTCAAGGGCTCTGTACTCATTCTACTGCTAAGAGACAAATATCCCGAGCGTAGTTTCACAGGAAATCAGTGCTAGTAGAATGACTTGCAAAGCATACTTGTTACACTAGCTTATTGAACCCCTAACAACTCATTACAGTAAAGTTCGTGCCACTGAGAAATTCCCAGAGAGCTAAATGAAGCTTTGCATCATTTCGTTGTTGTTCCATCTTCGATCACATCGGCATTATAGCCACAAAAAACAGTGGATGCGCAAGCAAGATCGTCAGGGTTTGGTGCTTCGGCTGCCACTGATTAGTAAAGAAATGAACTATCGAGTAGTGTAACATACGATTGGCAATTGGCACAGACCCGACAATGGGCAGAAGAGCTACGATCCAAGCAACGAGGTGCATAGCTGTAGTAGTGGTTGGTGAATTAGGGACGACAAGGGACTTGTATGAAAACTGGATGATAGGTAGTAACAGATCGCGAGAGGGATTGCTGCCTGGAATGAGCTACGAATTTATACAGAAGCTCTCACCCTGTTTCCATCCTCTAAGCACGTAGCATGAGTAACGGTGCTATTGTACCCAATTTCGTCAACGAATCATCATCCAGTAAATATCTCATGGGGCCCAAGGGATATCCGATTATACGCCGGCCTTGGAAATGATCTGCATAGATGAAGATCCATCCATTCCCGTATTTGCACGGAGATCTCAGCTCAAGAGGTCTAGTCACATCCCTGGTCACCTTCCATATTAGCCAATCTTGACAGAACATCAATCATGTAGTTGATTGCAAGCCACACCAGTTACTTTTATACCCCAGGACTTGCAATTTCATTTACTTGAAAGACCCAGAACGTCCACGTAACACAACTCATGATATTTGTTTTGAACACCACTTAGAGTGCGTGTAGTTATCAGTTGATGCAACTTCTTTTACTACCAGGCAGTCATGGACGGAAAATACCAACTACTACGTGAATGCAAAGCTCACACCGATTTTGAGTCCGTAAACCTGCGAGGGTGTTTGGGAGTAGATTCTTCATCAGTTTCTCATAGAGAACGAACGCGTATCACTATCAGCATTAGGACTGCATTATTATGGCTTTCTCACGCCGTCTTGATTTTAACCTCGACGACATTCTTTATCTTGGGTTTTAAGAAACAACAGTGCCCCTGCTCAACTATTCCATGTATGTTTACTCTGTTGAGATAATTACTTCGAACAGAAATTGACGTCCCCGAAATAGCCTCGATCCTGGGAGAAGGTTGGGATACACGCACATTTGCCCGACGATTCAACGGCACGTTCAAGCTGCCGTCTACTTACAAGGGACCACCTAGTGAAGCTGTCGATGAAGCCTGGGAAAAGATCACGCCAAGTAAGTGACCTTTCTCTGACGATTTAATGATCGAGCTTCATACTAACTCACGATGAAAAGTGCACCTAATCCGGATCACAGAATCGGAGTTCCAAAGCATAAACGCCTCTAAATATGCTGCATCAATTTCCGATGAGAAAGGTGGCCGCATCGCAATATTCGAAGCTTTCCACATGATCCACTGTCTTGTAAGATACGCCGTATCGCTCAAAACTACTTGTTTGATAACCGTACCAATAGAAAAGTCTATGGCAGAATACATATCCAGAATACTACTCCGAAATGTACGCCTACAATCAGGAGCATCAAGAAGAGTGGCATGAGCACGTGGACCACTGCACCGACATGATACGCCAGAAGCTGATGTGTGATGCCGATGCGTCTTTAATAACGTACAACTGGCTCAAGAATCATTACTATCCCCACCCAAATTTTAATGTGGAACACCAGTGCCGAGACTATGATAAGCTGTTGGAGGTTGCTGAAAAGCGAAAGGTTGACAGGACATTCTTGAGGCCGGAAGGGAAGATCATTGTAGAATTTGAAGAGGCACCTTTTGATTCTGAAGCGGATTCGTAAAGGAGCGGTTCGATGAGATTATATGAGCCCATCAAACTACCTTAAAATTTCTGGGGTTGAAACTCCTATCTAAAATAACTGCTACTTTAATATGAAAGCGTAAAGTTGCGACCATGTATTGCGGGAATGAACCAACCGTGTGCTGTTTACAAAACAAAGTAATGGACCTTGCATCTCACTAGTCAAAGTGGATGGCGGAATACAGGAACGTGATGGGTACAACCTCCCTATTCTCTTTAGCATCAACACCAACATTATCTGCGCGTCATTCAACGTTCATTCATATCGAGTCCCTTCCATTTCCTGTACCTAGACATGGGACCGAGTCGGGAGGCTGCTTTCCTTGGAGGAGACTCTTGTCACAATCCCTTCTTTCTCATCGCTCTTCGCGGATACAGACGCCGAATGAGAGCTCTTGAAGAGCCTAGACCAAGCTGACGAATGGTTAAACGACCAAAAGCTTTCGTTTTGCGTAGTGCCCGTATTGAACCTGAGAAGCCCGCGATAGCACGGAAGTGCGCAGACAATTACAGCGATGGTTGGCTCCAAAATGCCCCATAGAGCATTGGAGTCTTGGCCTTCTGAGAGATCCATTGCGAGGGTATAGACGGTACGAAGGATATCCATTGCGACGATAATGAGAACGAGTGCAAAAACGATTGCTAGTCCAACTTTTTGCATCACCCCCATGTGAAGAGATTTGATCATAGCAATTGGTAGAATCATGACTAAATCAAGTCGTGTTAGCGGTTGTAGACACAATGGAATCGTTCGTACACTTACGCAGGAGGTCGCCCAGCACATTTAAGACGCACCATAATGTCTGGTATCCCACAAACAGTGATCGCGACCGCTCACTGCATTTTTCTAATTTATATTAGCATCGTTTCAATGCGTGCATGTAATATTTACAGCATCGAAGACTCACCTATGTTGACGAAGTACTGCGCGGGCCCACATCTAGTGAAGACAGTAACAACAGAAACAATAAAACTCATGATCATATATGCCGTCAGCAAAGACCATGCGATCCGGAACCTTGTTGACAGCTGGAATATCTGCCAGTAAAGGGCCAAAAAACTCGCTTTTACCGAGTATATTGTGCAGAAGAAGAGAAGGATATCGGCAATGTTAAGTTTCATGTCACGAATAGCTTCAAGTTGAGTCGGTGGCTGATTGCTGAGTCCTTTGCTGTAGAGAATGGCATTGTATTCGATCGGAACATAGATCTCAAATATGATAATGACAGCTACAAGAAATACCAGCGCGAGAGCGTTGAACCAGTCGTCCCAATGGAGTTTGCGGTTCTTGCGCCAGTGAATAGCAAAGCGGCCTACAGTAAGCAGGCCAGCCACTGTGGTCATGATACCCGCTGTGGCCTGGTGAGATGTTAGAAAATGCTCATTTGAATTGAAGCGTGTGAGCCTATCGTACGTTGAGACCTTCTACTGAAATCATCCTTATGGCTTCAGACGTTTCGATGGTGGAGTTTTTTTTTTTTGGACGCTGAACGGTGGATTGTATGATTCAATCTCAAGACCAGCTAGCGAGAGAGGTGATAATTATGATGAGAAGGATAGACCAAACGATAGACGTTAAATTTCGGCTTCAGTATACTTTTGTCTTCGTTGAGGAACAATGGGGCCAAAATTGCTTCGCTTGATTTGATAGCGGTTGTAGGAGATCTCCCCGGTCCCGACATTCTAGGGACAGCCAAAAGCAGGAATGTATACCGGAATGCGAGACTTCTGCATGTCGGTGTCCGAAATAAAATGCTAAGTGCAACTGGAGAATGGATAAAAGACAGGGTCATGATAACACAAAAAGAGGGGTAGTATGACGCCACTGGAGCGTTAATCAAACAGATAGCGCGCAGTCCAAACTTGAAGGCTGCTTCAGGCAACCATTTTTGATATGCATTTGATGTTTCTATCTTAAGGATAGAATGAATTACCGAAGTGTGAAACTTCCATAAATAAACATTTCATGTTCCCCCAAGGGGACGGGCAGCAGATGCATCTACTTGGCACAGCCCTGGTTTTCGCACCTATAGATTCGCAGATGATTGTCGTATTTTGAGTAACCTCTACGCCTCATACCAAGAACAAGCCACGGATCAGTCTGCACTCAGGAGTTTCACAGAACTATTCCCCCCATCTACGCCAAAAAAATACCTATACCACTATGAAGACTGTAGCCATCATAGGCTCCGGTCCCTGCGGCATCATTGCGGCCCGAAAGTTTCTGCAATCCTCGCATTTTTCCGTTACCGTCTTTGAGCAGAATGACGGATTCGGTGGTTTATGGAGGTCTGGCGGTCCTATTAACCCTGAGATGCGCACCAATCAGACTAAATTTACGGTCGCCTTCTCAGACTTATCATGGGATACAGTAGACTTTGGCGAAACAGCAGTGCCCATATATCCAAAAGCATGGCAGGTGTACCATTATTTGACCCACTATGTCAAGAAGTACATCCCAGATGAAGTGTTTAGATTCAACACAAGAGTTGTTAGGACAGCGAAGGTATCGAATCAGGACTGCGCCGAACAACTTTGTAAGTGGATAGTTACTACAAAGCCAACCGGAAGTGAAGCCGACCAGCCAGAAACGGAGCATACTTTTGATCTGTTAGTCATCGCGCCTGGAGCCTTCTCAGTACCGCGAAAGTGTGCATTCCAGATGGAAGATGGTATGATCCAGGATTCAGATTTCCACATACCCATATTGCACAGTACTACCTACCGCGTCCTATCAGATATATTCTTCGGAAAAGAGCCTTTACCCGACATCCCAAAGAATGTGGTCGTCGTGGGAGGCTCGCATTCTGGAACAGAGATAGCATCACTCCTAGCCTTGCAATTGTCCGACGCCCAATTTTCTCTTCAACAAGACTCATCCAACTATTATATTCCTAGGAAAGTAAACATAATCCACGTCACATCCCACGAACTCTTTGCTCTGCCAGGCATTTTCCGAGTTGGCAGCTCTAAAGCATGCGCCTTCCAGCCCGCTGATTTCATGCTCTTCAATCGGTCGAATCGTCCACCTGAGCCTCCTCCATCATTCACTTACGGGTTATGGGATGAGGAAAAGTCGAAAGGAACTAGGGAGATGTGTAAGTCGATACTGAGTGGAGGCAACGACGTGTCCGAGCGAGGGCGGGTGAAAGGGCGGCCTCCTATCGGAGTCCTGGGCGATATCTATCCGCAATTTGTCACCGGAGGAAGCATCACTCCAGTCATCGGTTATCTTACAGCTCTGAAGAAGGGAAGTGCACCTAACCTGGCCACTGCCAGTGTTCGACCACACGATAAAAGAAGTACTGAATGTCGCATTGAGAACGTCGTGGCAGTTATCGACGCCACAGGGTTTGACGCCGTGGCGCCACTGTTAATCCTCCCTGATGACGTGAAATCAGAGTTTGGGTTTGATGAAAACTGTTCACGTGCCCCGTTACACATCACCAGCAGCTACCTTTGTCAAAATCCCGCTTTGCCAAATATCGCCGTCCTTGGGTTCCAAGGCGCACACTGGGGTGCGTTCGAGATGCAAGCTAGGGCTATCAGCCAACGTTGGAGTGAAGATCCTATCCCCGAGCACTCTGAATTACAGAAAACAGAAGCAATAAAGATAGCTGAGTATATTAGCTCACTAAGAGAGGCAATTAGGGAAAACCGAACGGCGGAGATACCACAAAACCCATTTGGAGACTACGTAGGCCTTGCAGAACAGGCAAGTCGAGAACTGTGTCTCGATCGCCTTAACCTCGGCTGCACACACACTTCTGGACCTATCTGCTCCGCAAGGTTCATCGATCCTGGTGTCGACAAAGCGGAGGCTTTCAAGAGCATGACGGATCTCGAGAAAGTGCAGATCAAAGTCAAAGAGTCGGGACTTTTCATCGCAAGAGCAGCTTTCCATGGTCTCCTCGGCGAATGGATCAGTGCTCAGCGAGGCAAAGATGGCAAGGTACATACTGTCCAATTGGCATTCCATCCGCGGCATCCCACAGATCGCCGGTATGGATGGGAGTACCTATTTATTGAAACGCGCCAACCCGAAGAACAAGAGACCAGACTAGTTTACCGGTATAATGAGTCACTAGATGAAATAACCCTTTGGTCTGTCGACACTCGAGACATGCTAAGTGCCAAAACAGAGTTGTATAAATTGGACTTCAGTAGAGCTGATAAGCACGGAAAAGATAGTGCAGTTGCTTCAAGAGTTCCTGCAGGGGATATCGAAGGGACAGAGAATGAAGTGAATGTTGACTTCCAATTTCTTTTCGCTGGAGTCTCGTTGGAAAATTTCACGCTGGAAACAGCCGCGTGTGGCGCATTAATCACATCGCAACACTTTATCCGAATAGGCAAAGGATGTTGAGTGTAACACGTAGCATTTTACAATTGCCATTAGGTTCTTCGTAATTTGAGATATTATTTGCTCTGTTTCCTTTTCTGATTTCTCGCTTCTTCCTCTTATAATAGGAGACGTGGGCATCATTGTCTCCACTCAGCAGACGCTTCCGCTTAGCTGTTCCTACAAACTAGTGCTCTAAGGGGTTATGCGATTAAGGCCTAGAAATCACACTAATTGATAGGTAGGTGTGCGGCCAAGCCCTGCACCACTAGGCCATCTCATATCCAAAAGGATGCCAGTAACCGAAGATAACTCTGGGGTGCAAGATGGTCGATATATAGTAGGGAAACACTGATAGGTGTAACAGTAGGAGTCGAAAAATCATCGTACAGACAGTCTTCATTCATAATACAGTGTACAAGAGAGGTGATGTGTAGTCTCTAGCTACCACGCTTCATACCTAGGAGTCTAAAAAAACAAATCAAGCCATGCCAAGCAACACGGCACACTATTATTTACACTAAATACTATTTCATATAATTATCACTATATCTAGTCAGCTATAGTAGTGCAGAAGGATTAAGCTTAAACAGGAAGAATAATCTAAGGTAAGAAAATCATGCAGATTATTACAGCGTTTAAGCGGGGCCCAAGATGGTAAGTGTAGACGGGGTGTTAAATTGTTAGCGCACTAAATGTGGTTAGCGGGTTATGCATTTTGCTGATGGTGAATTTGGGGAGTATTTTCCGCTTCCGCCACGAGCTGATGAAATCGTCTGCCCAAGCTAGTATCTGACAGTACAGTTAGGGGCACTGAGGTGCGCGCGAACAGGTCGCCAACCATATCATAACACTATTTCCTATCAAGATATACTTGTATACTTGAATCTGGAGGGGCATTTTTGGGTCGGCGATTCCTTGACTCGTGTTTTGGTCGCGCGCACCCACGCTCAATCGTGTCGTGAACCAAATAATAGCCTGGGATGGGAACTTCCTCCAGCCATGGATGTTCGTATGTATTAGGGTTAGAGATTTCTGCGGCGTCGCGCGCGCGCGCTGCTGCATTTGGCGTTTATCGTCGAGAAGCTTTTTTTTGGGTAGGGGGTTGGGTTGGGTGTTGGTATGTTATCGTACTTAGAGTGCTCAAATAAGCATCTAGTTTTAGCGAGCGGGGGGAAGTATCGGATGGCTTCATAGTGGGGCTGTTGGGAAAATCAACTGTAAAATGACGTCTGGAGATGCTTTGCGTGCGTGGCTTGAGAGGTGATGGGTACTTTCTTTGGTTACTTGCGATGCGAATGGTAATTATGTCGGTGCTGAATTCGCCAGCTCTTGTGGGTGCTGGTGTTGGGTTGAGAGGATTCCTGGGGAAAGTGCTGTGTAATCATATCAAGGATCAAGGAAAGAGGAACGCAGAGTATTTGACATGAATATTGATAATTCGCCCGCTCTTCATAAAGTACTCTACATGCAAGTTGAGTTCTCCGGTGATGAGCAGATATTCGAGTCCTTGTCACAGCAAGCCGAGTCGCAGTCGCTGTTAGCATAGCACATTTTCCCACATGACAAGCACCCATCCCATGTCATCACCTAAACCAGAGGTTAGAATCAAATTGCTCATTGTGACTTTCAAGAGCGGTAAAACTTACAGCGCGATTTCTGCACCCCACAGTAGTAAGTCCACACCATCCAGAATAATCCTTCTCGTCTCGAATCGCCGGAATGTTCTTCATGCCCGGGCAGTTGACGTAGCCGAATTTGTCACCGTTGGATACATCCGACCACTTCGTCTCGGTATGGAACATGCAGCGAGTTCCAAACATGGACACTTCGAATCGGGCGCCTGCGTTCCAGTCTACGTTGACATCCTTTGTGTTGCAGATGCTCTCCTCATCGTCGAATACATTGTATAAACCGACAATCGGAGACGAAAATTTGCCGCCAGGAATACCGCACTGAGACGAAAGCGTTAGATAAGAAAGTAGGATGGAACGGGAGGACAAACGCTTCGGATTTCAGACTTCTGGGTTGCAGAGGCCGTGTAAGCGAAGAAGGACAGGGCGAAGGCGAGGGCTGCGGAGTATCTCATTTTGGCGCACAAGGAATAGATTCGTTACAAGCGTCGAACGAGTAGGGATTGGTTTGAGTAGATGTCGAAACAATCACTTCAGATGTCGTGCTCTTGGAACGCTTTTATAGACAATGCGAATAATTAGGCGTCTTTTGATCAAAATAACCCCCAGATCCTACAGATCCTCACGTCGCCCTGCATCACCACGTCATTGGACGCCCTTCCCGTCGTGCGCACGCACCTGATGTCACCGCATTCCCGAAAGACTATACTCTAGCCCGTTGCGACTACAACACGAGGGTTGTTAAATAAGAAGGATGTTGAAACAGCTTGGACCTTGAGGCTGAGTGTTAGGATCGGGGCGGGAGCCGCCCTACCAACGCGTTTCGAAACAAGCATAGAATCCTGCGGCTGCTCCCTGCTTTTGCAGGAATGCGAGGCGTGGGGATACCGCCCTTGAGTGGGGATCCTCCTGATACCTTTAGGCACGAGCCTCCTCATGCGGATATGCACGTAAGGAGATGGTGATGATGCGATGGAGGTTTACTGCGATCAACCTACTTCCCCGGAGATTATTTCGTTGACCTGGTATTCTCGTCGGTAGTATTCAGAGCCTAAAGAGGTAATTAAGCGTCATGTGTTTCATCGGTCATAGATGGGCGCTTCGGGGATGCTAAGCCACCCCAATGTCAAGGCTACGCGGCGCGCTTATGTTATGTGGTTATGTACACAAGCGTTCAATGGCCCTAGGACGATCAATCCTACGCGTTGTTACTTTATGTATAACAAAGCGGACAACAACTCAAAAGCTTCCTTGTGAAAGCTCCCTTAAATTTAAGGTTAACTGAATCCTAATCTCTAAATTCGCTGACGAGCCTCGTCGTAAATGTACATTGCACGATGCACTACTAAAAGGAATAGGAAGATTAGCCCCCACAGTGATTTACTTGTGGCGAGCTGGACAACCGCGCGATGCTTCCTTTTTGGGGTTAAAGGTTACCTCGGTGCTTACGTATAGACTCGCAACTTCCAAGTGAATGATGCGCATCATGAATGTAAATCAGCGGGTCTGGCAGCTATAAATGGGGGAAAAGCTACTCGGATGTAAGCAATTGCATTTTCCTTGCCTGTACTTGCTTGCTAGGCAGCTGCTGTAAGTTCACATACTGCACTAACGCACAGTTGCCGTGCGAGGAGAGCTCCAATTTCTGCTCAGGCGCCATTCCCTCCAAGGGCATGTTTCTTAGCTCTGGATCATAACTCGATGCGCTACTCGACGTGTGCAGGGTCTAATTAACTTTCCTGCCACAGAATGTGTCTGTGATCTAAGCCAAAGGCATGTCATGTTTTAGTTGCAGGTTTGACTATTTCCATGCGAAAGTGAAGAACGTGGTGGGTTTTTCCAGAGACCCGTGCCAAGATGACCATCTAGTTGCTTCGTGGTGGTGCTCTCGCGGGTGCTCCTGCTCCGTATGTCTTTGAAGATAGGGAGCGGCCGTGGTGTGGCTGGAGTGGCTGGAGTGGCTCGAGTGGCTCGAGTGGCTGGTGGCTGGTGGCTGTGGTGGCGACGTCCCGCGTGTGGTGACGTCCCGCGTGTGGCGACAGTCTAGAACACTGCCGCCGTCGGGTTATACATTGTCCTAGCGGCCTCTTTTCGACGTCGCCCTGGGGAAGCCTTGGGTGTTTCTCGAGAATTTGGCTGGCTGTCACGAAAGATACCTGGAGAGGGCGTGATGGAGGAAGTTTTGCGAACCCCTCCGTCTTCAACCAGCACGGTGAGGGTGCAGACCGTCCTCGAGTGTGTTCCACTACTCCCTCCATCCCTCCACGTCGGCCCCAATTGACTGAGACCCAGGCTCTACGGCTCCTCCTTTCGTGACATCACCCACCTTGACCCTCCTGAGCCCCCTACGGAAGAATGTGCCATTGCCCGCGGACACTCGCCACGACCGTCTCACGATTCGGCTCTCAATGCCTTTGCGCAGCTGGCAGCTATCCGCCTGGGCGCGCGGAGGGCTCTCATATCTCTGCTTGATGGCACACGGCAGCACATCCTTGCCGAAGCCACGCCGTCCATGTCGCTGCGCTTCGACTCGCCCCTTGATGTATCTGAACAACTCTGGCTAGGCAACGTGAGCGTCCCGCGTACCTGGGGCATATGCGAGAACATCTTGGGCATAGAGCCAGGACTCTCACAAGGTGGTACCGTGGTCATCAACGACCTCACCCAGGTCGACAAGTTTGCACGGCGGGAATACGTGACCAGCGGCCCTCAAAATCGCTTCTACGCTGGCGTTGCATTATTGAGTACGAATGGTACAGTCGTCGGTGCTCTTTCCGTCTATGACGACAAGCCTCGCGACGACCCATCGCCCGATGACTTGTGGTACCTGCGCGACCTTGCCGCCACTATCGTACAATATCTAGACACGTATGCGGTCAGAGAAGCATACCAGCATGGCGAACAGCTGACGCGGGGACTCATCTCCTTCCACGATGGCGGCGTCAATCTCCGTGCCCACAGCAGCGAGAGCCAACCCAAACCCACATCTTCCATGCCCTCGCTGGAGCCGGGAAATTCTATGACCCCCGCTGGCTTAAAAAAAACCCATGCAGCGGCTGACTCTGGCCCGGTGCCCACAAGTTCGCCCTCGCCGGACCAACATTCCTCAGTCACGGCGATGCAGGAGAGCATCTTGCCGACAAACTCAAGAGCCATGTTTGAGCGCGCTGCAAACATCATGCGTGCCACGCGCGACCTCGATGGCGTTATCATCCTGGATGCTTCGGTAGCTGCTGCAGGCCAGGACTTCAGCCCCCCAAACTCCGAGCCCGTACCTATGGCTGATTGGACGACCCCGTTTGACTCGAGGTATTCCAGTGATGCCGAGAGTGTTCACTCCCTGGTAGACGAAGCTTCAGCCGGGCTTTTACAAAAGAAAGGTGCAAAGAAGTGCCATTGCCTCGGGTTTTCCACGAGGCAGTTGTCCAGCGTTGCGGGAGACCGCTTACAGGCTGAATATAGTACAATTTACGAAACTGACCTTCGGCAAATGCTCCTTGCGTATCCGCAAGGTGAAGTCTTCGTTTTCGATGCTGCAGGGGAGCCGATCCACCCATCGTCCGTCCACGACTCGGCCGGCGCGGGCGATGAACTCAATGAAGTGGTCAAAGACGGGCGTGAGCACCGAGCTACTAGGAAAACCGATGACGTGATACGGAGCGTCGCTGCTATGAAGACAAGCCTTCCCACCGCGCGTAGTATAGCTTTCATTCCCTTTTGGGATTACGAACGGTCGCGTTGGTTTGCTGGCTGTCTCTGCTGGATGAACGATCCACTTCGACCCCTCTCGGCGCGGATTGATATGGCTTATTTCAAGATATTTGGCAATGCCATTATGAGCGAGCTTGCCAGGTTAGACCGTATTTCCTCGGCTCAAATCAGAACGACGTTTACGGCCTCACTTTCTCACGAGCTTCGCTCACCTCTTCATGGCATTCTAGGTGCCCTTCAATTCTTGCATGATACAGACATTGACTCTTTCCAGTTGAGCATGCTCAACACCTTGACTGCATGTGGTCAGACTCTCCTCAGCACCATCGACAATCTTTTGGATCACACCAAAGCCGATGAGACTAAGCATAATACTTCAACTAAAATGCTTATGAACGAAGGGACTATACACTTGATCGCTAAGCCACTCCCTGCTCATGAAATGCCTCCGATCCCCTTGGATGCCGCCATTGATCTCGCACTAGTGACCGAGGAGACTATAGAAGCCATGTTCTCCGGACTCTCATTCTACGTCGAACCCGAAACAGATGATAAGGACACTACCTCTTCATCATCAAAGACGGCAAGTGATACTGGGTCTAGTACGGGAGCCATGGAGCGTAAAAGCAGATTCATTGTGCTTGATATACCTCAGAAGGACGACTGGTATTACTGTATACTAGCCGGGCCGTGGAGAAGGATTCTGATGAACCTTTTCGGAAATGCTCTCAAGTACTCACAGTCCGGCTCTGTCACGGTGTCACTTCGCGTTACTGAAAACTCCGATAAGACTGGTCCGCATCAACGCCTCGTTTTGACCGTCGCTGACTCTGGTCGTGGTATGAGCCAAGAATTCTTGGCTAATGGAGTTTTCCGGCCTTTTATGCAAGAACGCTCTCATAGCAATGGTATGGGTCTGGGTCTCAGCATCGTCCGACAGATCATCGAGTCTATAGGTGGAAAGATAAAGATCACCAGTGGCTCTAGCGGCACACAGATCACACTCAAACTTGCTTTGATGAAGCCAGCCACTACCCCAAAACAAGTTCCTTCGATATATGCTCGAGTCATCCCGAGGCTGCAAGGCCAAAGTATCTGCATTCTGCACGGACTTCACGCAGAAGCCGAACAGAACCTATATGGAGAGGATACTATCAAGCATCGCACTCTCTTTGTACAAGCCCTTCGTGTAACCCTAAGGGACCATTTTGGGATGAATGTCATTGAGACTAATGAATGGAGAGGACATAATACCAACATTGTCATCTGCCCCGAGCCATCATTTGCATATCTGGAATCAATTAGAACACATAGGGCGGTTGGCGAGAAAGCCCCGATCACCGTATTTATCGCCATGGATGGTGTCGAGGCAGCCACGTTGCGCTCTGACACTCGCATTAAAAACAAAGAATCAGTGCTCGAAATTATGACCCAACCGTAAGTGCATACCCCCATAATCCAGCCAACCATTCGCTCAGTACCTAAATAGATGCGGACCGCGTAAAATTGCCAAGATCCTCAGCCACTGCCTTGATCGGTTTGAATCACCTCTCGAGAATACTATACGCACGCCAGTAGACGTTTCTGATAAGACGACAACCTCGGGCACAGATACTCCAGCTCCATCAACACCAGCAAGTGGAGACCCCCTCATTTCCGCTGATTCCCTCAAACATTGTTCTACAAGTCCTTTCACATCCCCACTGTCAAACACACCCGAACCACAGATACCACAGATGCCGCAGATACCACAGCATTTGCCTGTCCGCATCCCCAACACGGAAGTGACTGTCCCTGTTGAAGGGGGTGAAGGGATTGTTCTGATTACGGATGACAACCCAATCAACCGCAAGGTAGTTAAAGCCTCTCATCTGACGGGAATGTAATTTCCTTGCTAACCCACATCCAGCTCCTCGCTGCATTTACGAAGAAGAATGGCTTGAAATATCGAGAGGCAGAGAACGGGCTCGAAGCGCTTACTGCCTACTCGGAAGGCACACCCCGGTTCGACGTCATTCTTATGGGTATATATTCCCCGTCCCCTCAAATTCAAGTCTAAGTTTGATATTTTGTACTGACTTGCTCGGGCAGATGTTTCAATGCCAGTTATGGACGGTATGACAGCTACACGCGCGATACGTGATTATGAACAGGATCATCACATGAAGCCGGCTACAATCATCGCTTTGACTGGATTAGCTTCTGCGAGTGCACGACTGGAAGCGTGGAGCTCCGGAGTGGATCACTTCATGACGAAGCCGGTCAATTTTGCGAAATTGAAGAACCTTCTGAAGGGAGTTGGACTAGAAGTTAGCCGAAGTAATGTCAAAAAGAGTGGGCATGAGATAAAAGATATATAATTTATGGCAAGAGATGGGCAAGAGACTACGTTTTATGACCTGATCCGACTGGCGTCCAGGCGCCAATGATTTCTCCGCGATACCCGATGAGAACACGTATCGGCTCATTACATGCATTACCCGTAAATATACGCACTCGGCTTTTTATGATCCACCCCTACAGTCATTGCGTGATGCAAGATTAGCACAATTATCGGTCTGAGACAGCAGCTTCATCGTTTCTTTCATCTGGTTTATAGGTCGCTCGACACTATATCTCAAGCACGGATGTTTTCATCAGTGTGATTTTCTACCGAGCGAATTAAACACGGGTAGATGCAGTGACGCCAACGAAGGATCACTGCTACTTAGGTAATTAAATCGATCTAGCCAATAAAGTAATCGACGGAACGAGCCGAAACACCTACAAAGTTGCTCAGCCGCTCCACGACAACCGCCAGCGGCACGCCCTCATGATCAATGAATACCGCACTCTTCATTGTCCATTCACTGCCCAAAAAGCAAAAACCGACGGATTGAGCCAGCATCACGCCTGCGTCCTAAATGAGACCTCCACATGAGACGATTTCATCATAAGTCAAGGCATGGTTGTGGTCAATGTAGAAAGCGTCGCGTGAAGGTCTGATCAGCTCTTCATAGTACAACCAATCTGCAATGCTAATCTATGGTAGTGCGATGGAACCAAATTACGGTGCAGAAACTGCGTGCGGCTGCATCTGCAGTGCAGCTTCGAGTTTTTACAGCCCGTAAAGCCTGGTTGTAATACACCACATACCAAACCAGGGCAAGACTCGGTAGGAAAGACTCGGCCAGAGCCTTACGCCTGCCTTGCGAACTACCCGGTGGACCTGAAGAGCATGGAGCTGTTATATCACTACACGTCGGTAGCTCATTATTCGCTTGGTCGTATGGATTCCATGCACATCTGGCGAATAGATATTCCCAGCATGGCACTCTCGCACGACTTCCTCATGTGCGGCATTCTCGCCATTTCTGCATTGCATCTAGCAACGTTACAGCCACACCGCAGTTTAGAACTCAGGCAACGCGCTGCTTCATACGAGCAAAAGGCCATGCCATCATTTCGGCGCCATACCGCGGAGTTAGACACCAAGTCTGGAATCATACATGCAGTCTTTGCTTTCGCTGGCTTCATCCCTCCCTACTTGCTTGCTCAATCGCGCTGGTTGGATGCACCCGAGGGGCGCATACCGAGCCTGAATGACGACCAGCCACACTGGTTCCATGCTTTGCGGGGACTTAGCGGTTTGCTTTTCCGAAGTTGGGCGGAATTAGCAAAAGGCCCATTCGGCCCTTGTTTGGTTCGCGCAGCGGCTCCCATCGATTACTCTCTCAATCCCAACGACGCAGATTTGCTCTCCATCCACTCCCTGCTAGAAGCCTCGCCAAGTGCCACGAGCGCATGCTTGCAAGAGCTGGCCGTCTGCAGAGAAGCTCTCGACGAATTACGCCGAGTCTGTGCGCTGTCTTACTCTCCGTGCAAAACACTCGATGCTACGGCGGCGTTGTACATCTGGCCAGGTAGCATTTCCAGCGATTTCTTGACACTGTTGCACAAGAGGAGAAGAGAGGCGCTCATTGTTCTAGTGCAGTACTGTGGGTTGTTTCAGAGAACGCAGAACATGGTTGTCTGGTATCATAAGGGCGTAGCGGACGCGATGATGAGAGCCATCAACAATGAGCTGGGAGGATGTATTGGAATTGGATGAGCTTAGTTGTTGGCGTAAAGATATAGGCGTTGAAGAGGATATCATGCATAGCCTCAAATCTAAAATCATTGATGCTTATTTGGGCGATACCTTTTTCTAGTTGACTTGTGCTTCGTATATGATTGAACGATATTTGCTACGTAATAAGAATACAGCTACCAGATGCTTCATCTCTGCGGGGATTGGAAGATCGAAAGAAGAAATGGAGCTATCATGAAGATAGCCATGCTTATGATCGTCTTTTAGCTATTAGCGCTAATGACGGGTTTGAAGACAACAAGAATCTAGACAGAAACGCACAGAACTAAAGTGCTCAAACTGGAAATACTACATCCCATTCTTGAACCTTCACGGCCTATTAGGAGCTTTCCGTCTCGATCGTAATAGTCGATTTGCACAAGGAAGATACTTTGGGATAGAAGCTCACGAAATTCTGCACTTACTGCTACAATGGGCCGAGACCAGCGATAGGGAGGCTATAAGAAATACTTGTCTTGCTAGTCTTTGTTGTGGTTTCGTAATTCGGATCCCTTTACGAGACATAGCCAGTTAGTTCCATTCAAGCATCCCTATTGAAATTGCACTGGCGAAGCTCTGCTTGGCAGTTAAAATGGTACAGCGAACGAATGCGATAGTATAGGCGACGTATCGGTGGCGAAGAAGGCCAAGAGGGATCTGACGGATACTTGTTCAAGACTGAAGACTTCGTGGCCAATACGGCTTGAAAAGGATAGACTTCGAATCCTTAATTCTATTCACAACTATTCTACAAAATGGTTGCAGTGTTCCAAATAATGATGTCCAAGATTGCAAATCTCGTTCAAGTCGTCGTATGATTGGTGCATGAGTGAAATCCTTGGCTAGATGGCTTACGCTCAGGGTGATGGGGCCAAACAGGAAGGCTTGTCGGAACATCCTGATCCTTTGGCCTCGTTCGCATAAATTTCTGATTGGTAGTTGGGTTACCTCGCAATACGAAGCTGAGCAATTCGCATTGTCAACAAGTACCTGTCAGCCTAGTCTGAAGATCATCAAGAGGGGTTGCGCCTCGTATTTAACCGGTTCAATGTATGCAAGACTTTTATTGATGCTCTTTCGCTTGTATTTGCTCGCCGACAACCCTCAACTCACCAACTTCTACGAGCAGCATCATGATGAAGGTCGGTCTCCTAAGTATTGCACTAGTGGGCCTGGGCCGTTGCGCAAGCACAACAGAAGGATCCAAGGGCATTGGTCAGACAGTCTCTACCGATAGTGGCCCGGTATGTGGCCATGCAGCACCCAGGGCACCAGAGGTATCCGAATACTTGGGTATACCCTTCGCCAAACCTCCAATTGGAGACCTCCGATTTGCGCCTTCCCAGCGCTACTTCGGGAATGCTGTAATCAATGGGACCTCGTTCGTAAGTGTTCCTACACTTGTTCCTTCATAGTGATTAACGCTATATCCTAAGGGCTATTCTTGTCCAATTTCCTCAGCATATACTAGTCTCCTGACTCCTTCCCCGGATGCAGGCATCAACTTCACTAAAGCTGGGACGAAAATAATGAATGCAATCGCACAAGTCGGAGGTCGATTTAGTGAAGATTGTTTGACCCTGAATATCTGGACGAAGCCGGCTGCAGACAAAAAGCTCAAGCCAGTGATGGTCTGGATATATGGAGGCGGATATGTAGCGGGCAACTCTGATGCCTCCACATACGACGGTGCACATCTTGTAGATCAAGAGGACATTGTCCTTGTTACGATAAAGTAACCCGGCCACTTCATGTTGATATATGTGAGCTGACTTGTGTGAACAGTTATCGCACCAACATCTTTGGTTTTCCAGGGTTTGAAGGAGGTACCAATCTCGGCCTACAAGACCAACGCCTAGGAGTCGAATGGGTACGTGATAATATCGCCGCTTTTGGAGGTGATCCCTCCCGAATGACTTTGGCTGGAGAGTCAGCGGGCGGCGGCTCGGTTGATTTCTACTCCTATGCGTGGACGAAAGATCCAATTGTGGAGGGATTCATTGCGCAATCCGGCACAGTCGGTTTGCTGCCTCGAAACAACCAATCTACGTCCACAGAGGCTTGGTTAAATGCCTCATCAATACTTGGCTGTGGCGATGCAAAGTCCGATCAAGCCAAAGTCCTGAATTGCATGCGAAGTAAAACAACTGGCGAAATATCAGAAGCAATTAGCAAGCTACCCAATTTCACGCCGAGCGTCGACGAAAAGGTTGTGTTCTCAGACTACGAAGCGCGCTCACTTTCGGGCAACTTTATCAAGAAACCCCTACTAATCGGCTACAACGATTACGAGGCTGGCATGTTCAAAATTATATCCCTCTTAGCGAACACGTCTCTTCCGGACACATACTGGTCCACAATGGAGCAAAGCGCTTTCTTCTGTCCAGCGGCCGCTCGTGCAAATGTCAGCGTTCATAACAACGTCCCAACTTGGCGTTATCGCTATTTCGGAGAGTTTCCTAACATGCAGCTCTCTTCCACAGTACACACTGGAGCGTATCATGGCTCAGACGTGAATCCCCTTTTCGACACTATACCGGAAGGTGCTGGTATTCCACCATCTACCAAGGAAGAAGTCGAGATCGGAAAATACATGCGAGGTGCGTGGGCAGCTTTTGTAAAGGATCCTGAACATGGATTGAGCACCTACGGATGGCCAAAATTCGAACCAAACACGGAGTCGTTAGTGAGGCTGGGATATGAAAATCGGACCGGCCCAAACGCAGCCTTTTCAGCAGGTTATGATGCCCCATGTGGCGAGATGTTTCCTTCTTAAAAATTGACGTAGTAATGGCTGGGATTAATAAGCGTAGAGACGACCCGAACACAATCCTAATAATGGTCAAAGTACTGTTCAGAAGAGTGAAGTTCTCGCCGGTGTAATGGATGAGCAATCATCCGACTCAGTTGGATTGTTCTATCTATATAATTTTGCTATGAGTTGGCGTCTTCAAAGCAAGAATCCTGTCCGCTGCATGCTCTGCTGCTATCATAATAGCGGCGGACGGATTGCCCGTAGTCATTCCAGGGAAGATGGATGCATCAACAACAAAAATATTGTCGGTGCCATAAATCTTGGTATCAAGATCAACAACAGCGTTCCCGCCGGTTCGTCCGTCACTGGTACCGATTGTACACGATCCAGTCCAATGGTTCGAATTTCGGGAGCCTGGAGTGGCAGGAATCTGGCATTGTTAAATTATATGCAAGCACCACTTGTTTTGGCCTTTACTTACGGAATTTACAAACGCGGTGGTATCTTGGCTGGCAGAAGGGCTAACCCAGGTCAGACCTTGTATCTGACTCAAAACTTTCCTCATGTAATCAATGCCTTGAATGACTGCTTCCTTGTCTGATGCGTTACGTAGGTATGGAGGAGTGATGACCCGCGTATTCAATTGCGGGGTGATATCCAGCCTGCCCCGCGATACTGTTCCCATTCCTAGGTATTGGGTAATTGTCATGGCGGCTACTCATGATTAGCGTGGCTGCTGAACATTTTCTAACCCTTCACTCACTGCTCGATCTTCCTTCAATGCGTGCTTGCCATTGAATATGCCTAACGTTGCCGTCGGAGCCCTTAAGTTGTTGCCAGACCTAAAGGATCGTAAGAGATTGTCGCTAAAGTAGATAGTATGATTTGCAGGTGATACTCACAATTGGTCCTAGATTGGGGGCAACCTGGGTCAATATTCCGGTCCTATTTTCTGTAGATTGTAAGTCTTGGTCTTCTTGTTGTTCCTTGATTATGCATACTCAAGTAGGCGTCTTTGTCACTAGCAACTGGGTTATTCCATGCACCATAAAAATCATAAGTTACAATATCGGGATGAGCGATTTGAATGTCCGTCTAGATGTCTGTAAGCAATAATACCATGGATAGGGTACTGTTTTAAGTGCTTGTACTTACGCCGACATGATCGTTCAAGTTGTAGCCGACCGGAAGTTTGATCCACTGATCAGATGAGATCATAGTTGCACCGTCCCCAGGCGAATTTTTGATGACATTCAGTTGGTCTTCGGGGCCAATACCACCTACATTTTCTTAGAAATATCTAGGTGGCTTTTCTGGAAAACTTACTTCGGAACAGCAGTTTTGCAGACCCAAATGTACCCCCGGACACAATTACTCGGCCAGTCCCAGGTGTAACATTGACAGTACCGGATTTGCCAGGGCCATTGGCTCCTCCCTTGCATTCCAACTCGACACCGGTGGCATGACCACCAGTTCTGATAACTCTTTTAGCCATTGTGTTGGTCCACAAATTGAAGTTCTTGCGTTCAGATGCGGAGACAAGGTAGGTCCTTAGCGGACCCTGCCTTTCAGCGTGATCGATGTAGAAGGTGCTGTGGGCGTAGGTCAAGTTCTTCTTGTCTGGATTGTCATTTGCTACGACGTATTGGAACCCAGCTGCATCCAGTCCTTTCGTGACTCTGTCAAAGCCCTGTTGCAAATAGAGCTTGCCGTCCGTAGATGGGATGTATGTCTGAAGTCTGGTATCAATACGGCAAGAAACTTTCCTTACTAGGGCCAGTAGCAACTCACTCCAGGAATCCTTTGAAACACTTTATCCGTGAATTTTTGCATATCTGTGCTCTTCCAACCGGCTGGAAAATTGACGTCCCAGTCGCTTGGATGGGGCTTCCAGTAGAGCGCAGAGTTCACCGCAGTGCCTCCACCCAACGTACTTAATGCTCCAGTTAGCACAATCGACCCTCAATTGTTCAATTCTACCATTGATATGGGTGTTACTTACCAACCAGCCATGACACCAGTATCATCGCACGCCGGTATACCATCAGCCCAGATTTGGTTGAATAAACCAGGGACATCGAAACGTGTCAGATTAGTTCCCTGCAGCCACGATGGTTTCATTGTCCCGTTCCATCTCCCACTGGATGGTGCACCTTTCTCTAGCAGAAGCACAGAAGCCCCTGACTCACTCAATTTGTCTGCAACCACCATACCACCAGCACCTGAGCCAATTACAATGTAGTCGTACGTCTTGCTTGTGTCGGCAGCGGTGCAATTGGCATTCTGTCCGTGTGCACCTTGGTAAAAGAATGCCGCCACGGCGGCGAGAACAATGCTTCGGGCCATTTTGTGGGAAGTTTTTTTCGGAAAATTTGCAACCTCAGCTACGTCAATTCGGGAATCCCACGAGACTTTATTTCTCCATCCTGGAATTCGAAGCTCAGGGCTAGTGGGGTCGAGCTGCAGCCCCTGTTGACCATGTTCCGCCAGGATATTGCAGATGCCAAATTATTCCTGCACCCCGGATTCCTAGCAGTGGCGCATGTGGGGTCGAGCCAAATCATTGGTACTCATATGCCGTGATTTTAATATGGCTCGTCTAAAGAGCCCACATTAGCCACGGGCTTAGTGGAGATCCTTACGGAACTACTACCGGCGATTTAAGCGGTAACCTTATTCAGATCACAGATACGAGCATCAGCTGGTCAAAACGACCATCTCTCTTTCAACCTTCGATGACCGAATTTAATTACAGTCTTTAGCTAAATTTGAAAGCACTGACACATACCCCGCTTCGTTAAAAGAACATGCCAATTGTGGCGCAAATTCATCTAAGCTTTGGAAATGGCTCGGCGGGGCGACTTGACGGTTCAAGGGATTTGTGGTGGTACCTCTATAATCTCGTGTGATTGGCTTTTAGATAGGTCCCAGAATATCGTTGACATGAGGTCAACGTCTCACAAAACACTGTAATGACCAACGCAAGCTTTGAACAGTCATGGTTCTTTCTTGGATGAGCCGACGTCCGGGTTTGCCGTTCGTTTACAGATTTCCAGGTCTACGAAATTGCGCATCGACTCCTGGATTGCCTTGTAGCCGTTCAAACAAAGAACACTATCCCGGGAAGTAGAAAGAGAGCCGCAAATCCTTTCTGAAATGTCGAACATTTGAGGTGGCATCAATGTATACTGTGTGGACCAATCAAGTTAGATCATACGTTAGATGATAGCGCAGGTCCTGCAACGCAGAAACGGTCTTAACCTCGCAAAGAACATCACCTCTACTACTATTCTCTAGGAAGGTCCTGTACATAGCCGGCAATGTGGATTTCATGCCGAGTCGACGTGCAACAAACACGTGAAAGTTAGGATATAGTCCAATCAGTAGTAGTCATGCCATTCAGAGGAAGTTTTAGGCTGAATCGCGTCACCACAGTGCAACAACAGATTACATAGTTGCACAGAGTTTACACGTGCCAATATGCATTGTTCTGGGCCCATGGGATCAATCAATGTAGTTCCCATAAACCGGAACGCTTTCTCTGTCATCGAGAGTAATGTGGCGACGCTCTTATGCGAGAATGTCTGGAACACTGACCCTACAGTGGACTTTGTGGAGATGTAACGCAATCCACTGGAAAGACGGTCATTGTCATCTCATGCTCTTGTCTCCCCGCAAAACAGCACTGGAGAACCCAAGAGCTGCCGACACCATTGCCGTCCACTTCGACAGGCTCCTTTTCACCGAAAATGATAATTAGACTATGATGGAAGACGCGAGACTTAAATTCTCTTTAAAATTCTCGATTTCTGTTAACTACACACAGAAGGTTAAGTCGAGCTGTACTCATGTGATTGACATTGGCGAAGATGTTATACACTGAAACAGTGCACAGTAGTGAGGGCTGATAATCATAAAAAATTTCCAAGCCCGCACTACTTCACTGTGAACAAGTCCTCTTTACGCTTCAAGGTGCGCTGCTGTGACTATTATAGGGCTCTTCAAAGCAATGCTACGTACCCGGCATCCGGCGTACCAAGCTTCACTGTGTCTTGGAATCAGCGTTGACCAATCTAGCAGACACAAGAAGCTAAAGAATGCTTCCATATGTGACTCATTATTGATTTGCGAGAACACTGTGAAAAGATTATTGATTGTGATTGATTCCGGTAAGCTCTCGTTGTGTCGACTTCATACGTAGATTCGTAATATCTGCTAGAGCAAAATACTCCAATGTGTTCTATTTCAGGAAAGTTCGTCAAGGATATAGCACCGCAGATCATTGCATATTAGATCCTGACCTGAATACAGAATCACAACTTGGCACTCACATCGATCAGCTGAGAAGAACGGAAACCCGGTTTCCATTTTCTTTCCTCGCATGCTATCTTGGCAATTATTGCTTCAGGTCTTGCGTAAACTCCTATTGACTTGCAGCGATTATTTGTACTTGGGATTGCCATCCCGATCATGGCCTTATTCAACAGGAGGATTAGTATAGGTGAGGGAGCTTGTGTTTTATCAGTCGACTTCGATGTATGGAGCAAAGGCCTTGTTTTCACTCGCGGCTAACCAATCGAGAAATTTTACTTTCCTCTAACATCTGAAGGGTTTGATCTGACTTGTGCACATCAATATATATATATATATATATATATATAATCATAGTACTTCGGATACCAGTAGTGATTTCTAAACCAGGGGAGCTTGAAAAACTTGATCTCATTATTGCTCACCCATAATCCACTAAACTGCCCTTTCACTATAGATCTAAACTTGAGCTAATGAAATCACGAATAGAATAATGTCAACTCTCACCTAGGTAAGTGTTGTAGTCTTACAATTATCGGTGACGAGACTGTTCTCACGCTCACGTTCCTACATGCTCCAGCGTGCTTTAACACTTTTTAAATAATAGTCATAGAGGAGATAAAGCCTAATTAACATAAAGCTGGACTTTTCGTTTCTCGTTGGGCATGTTCATAACAGACGAAAAGCTATTCTAGACAACGCTCGCCTTCAAACGATGTTACATTAATCATCAATAATATCCCCGCATCAAGCTACAGCTTTAGTAGTATCCTAAACTAATCTAGGTAGTACAGTAGATAGCGATTGTCAAAAGCAATCAAAGTCGCGACCGCTTACCTTGCGGAACCCCGCCCAGAGAGGGTCCCGCTTCCCTGGTATGACGTACAATAAACAAACGCAGACCTCGCAGACATGTCATAAACCTCACGGGAAGAGACACAATCAGACAATTTATACCCTAGAACCTTCCTACAACCTTTTCGAATTTCTACCAACAAACCCAGCAGCACTGTTACGGCTTGTCCTCCACTGCAATGAAGATCTACATCCCCGCCGTACTCTTAAGTCTTTCTCTCGCTGCGTTCACCAGAGGCATCGACAAGTCACCACGTATGATTCCAGAGCTGGTCATGATCTTCTGGTACGGCAACGGAAGCCATCCGACGCTCATCGACTCAACTTTTTTCGGCGCGGAACTCCAATTCTGTTTGGAGACGCCCAAGAATTCCTCCTACGTCACCGTTGAGGCAGGCTGGATTTGCTTGTTCTGGGAGTAAGCTTCTTGAACACTACTTTTCTCAGAGAACCTGTGATTATGCTTACAAATTGCATAGCAACGGTGGTTGTAGGGGACGGGAGGTAGATGCCATCGAGGGCTTTGTCAATCACACTAAATTCGACCAAGTCGCGCGTCCTAACGTCAAATGTCAAGCCTGAGTAGCCTGGTAGGTGGAACGGAGTTTATTGATTTCTTGCTACTTACTGATATCTGCAGAAGTCGTCACTCAGCTAAGCAAGGCAGATACAGGGATGTAGTGCTTGCTTCGCAGAAACGGACCAAAATTTGGCCAACAAGGGCAGAGAGCTGTACTTGGGAAATTATCATGATTACGGTTAGCAAATAGGGTGCTTTCTCAAATGTCTCAGTGCGTGAGTGATCATGGGTGTGGTGTCAGCTTTGGTTATATCAATCAACTCCTGCAGCTCTTTAGGATCAAGTTGGGCCCGTGAATGTGCAGTTTAGATATACTTGCAATCTTACTTTAGCTGATGCTTGCACCGATATATGAACTGAAGAAGAGGGCTGGGCGTCCCCTCGAACCCATACAGACTGCATGTGTCCAGGACCATTCTAACACTTGCTGACAAAGGGCGATGAATCACTTCATGGGATGTGGTCTAGACTGACCGTAGTCATTTCCTCTCACCGACAGACGCGCTTCCTGTTACAAGCCTTTCTTCTGCAGCCACTTACTAGCGAGCACTTGCTTCATTTTTAAGCGCTCGTCTGGGTAGTTCGGCATTGCCAGAGACCATTCCCAGCCTTCTCTCACCTTTGCTCTTATCTTTACGTCGGATTCTCATGCCCTCAATCAAATTCTCCTCTGACTGAACACTTGCCTAGTCTATATATATATAGGATTCGCGCTTTTCTCAAAGCACTCCTCCATCTTTCAATCTTTATCCTGTGTCTACCGGCTATTCACAATTGTCACTATGCACTTCCAATCACTCATCTACACCTTTTTCCTCTTGGTCGCCCTCGCCCGCAGCGCTGCGATACCTGATGTCACCATCGATAATCGCTATCCATGCGGAACTGCTGAGCTGCTTGACATAGGAAGATGGATGTTCCTGTCAGCTGGTGTGGGATGCCAGAAGCTAGGGCGCTATGGCGCATGGTACTACCAGCTCGACGATATCGACCGAAACTGCCGTTGCGAGTTCAACGAGTAAGTTCTCTCTTACCAAACTTTACAATCTTCCCATGCCACTAAACGGATCCTTGAAACATGATTTCGATTTTTTCCGACGACTCGACTCGATCTGCTTTGCACAATGACACGAAAAAGTTTCTCTTGATCCGTAGAATTTATCGAATGGATTTACTAATGATTATTTAGTGCCAAAGATTGTACCGGCCGGGTTGTACTCAGCGCCACAGGACCGGCCAAAGGACCACTGTTTTGGGCAAACTCCTATATATGCTATCACTCAGTTGCCAACTGAACAAACGCCGAAAGGTACTAATATACACGTTTCTAAGTATAAGTCTTGACTAAAGCATTACTTACTTCTCTGAAGCCTCGCATTGACCTAAAGGCCCGCGTATGGACAAATGGGCTCGAAATTGTCATGGGTTGGAAGCTTCCTCATCGGAATATTGGGCTAGTAGGGAAGTAAGCGGTGAATAGTTCGGTATCAGGATTCTCTCTCGTGACCAAGATAGAGTTTTAAAAGGCTTGAAATGCCACTTATGGATCTAACTTTGACTTTCAGTTGTGATGCACAAGTAAATTTATTGGTGAGCAGAATGAAGCGAATGGTCGGCCGATATACACTGTAGTACCACACTAGAAGACTAGGAAGGCAGCCCAGAAAATTATTATGTACGCATTATCCGATGTATCTGCTGGGAGGCGGTAGTCGTAGGAGGAAGTACCTGCGTTCCCCCACTGCAATAATGCTATCGATAAGGAAGGGTCCGTGCGTTGGCTCCATAGAAATTTCCAATTGTGACATCGCTGTGCTCCTTTATCCTATCTCTACACAGAACCCTTTTTTCTCTGCACGATATACACTAAGCCATGATTCGGAAACAGGCACGAGAACGCCGAGACTACCTCTACCGCCGTGCGCTCACCCTGCGCGATGCCGAGCTCGCGAGCAAACGCGCTGCCCTCAAATCCTCTCTAGCTTCTGGAAAACCACTCTCCAAAGACGTCGCCGAGGACGAGTCACTCCGGAAGGACTACAAATATGATGAGACACGGGCGGATCGAACAGTCGAAGAAGAACTTAACCTCGACGACGAATACTCACATCTGTCTGGCGTGGTGGACCCAAGGGTGCTGGTGACTACTTCGAGAGACCCAAGCTCGAGATTAGGTACTTTTGCAAAGGAAATACGGCTGCTACTACCGACGTCTATCAGATTAAACCGAGGAAATTTGATATTGGCAAACTTAGTCGGTAGCGCCTTGTCTAGCGGCCTTTCCGACATCATTCTTCTTCATGAGCACCGTGGCACACCGACGGCGCTCACAATTTCGCACTTTCCCCACGGACCTACAGCAAGCTTCTCCCTTCACAATGTCATGCTACGAGCCGACCTACCCAATGCATCGCGAGGCACGGTGTCCGAATCATATCCTCACCTGATCTTCGACGGCTTCTCGAGTGAACTGGGAAATAGGGTAGTTCAGATTCTCAAGCATCTGTTTCCCCCCCGTCCTGAATCTGCGAAGACGGGCAATCGTGTCATCACTTTCAAGAACATCGAGGACTCGATTGAGCTGAGACACCACGTCTACGTTCGAACTGGGTACAATAGTGTCGAGTTAGCTGAAGTGGGCCCGCGATTGACGATGAGGCTGTTCGAAATTCGGGCGGGGACATTGGACAACAAGGATGGAGACGTGGAGTGGCACTTGAATCAATACACTAGGACGAGTCGGAAGAAAGATTATCTATGAGGGGCGAGTCGGGTTGCATGTATGGATCCTTGATATAACGGCGCTGCGCAGAAATGCCGCGATCATACCGAAATCGGGTTACGGAAAGGGAAGCAAAATAATGAGCTTCCGCAAGGGTACTCCCAAAACCCCAGGGCCCGACCTTCGGGTCGCACTTTATATAAGCTGTCACCAAAGAAAGAAAGAAATGGGCAAAGCAATGGGAAGGCTCGTCGTAGAGATGTGGGGAGGTGTCATTTGACTAAATGGATGCTCGGTAGGCGAGTTGTCGCGAATTGCATTGCCAGTGGAATACATGGTGTTGTAAAGTGAAGAGTCCTTTGAACGCCACATGAAAGTACATACCCATATCATACACCTTTTCATACATTTCGCAGCTCATCTGCCAACATTGTCGTTTACTTCATCTTCGGCCAGACAGGCCTTTTCGTGAAGGCCAACGCAGCCCATCCTCCAATCAAACAAAGGCCGCCCAACGGCGTGACAGGACCCAAAAACTTCCATCGCTGCGGATCTATCGTAAGCAGATAGATGCTTCCACTGAACATTGTCATGCCTGCCGTGAACAGGCTCATGGCAAGCGTATTTTGAGGTGCAGCGATGGAGGCAAACGTCAGGACGGCGGAGTGGATGAGCTAATTACGGAATTGTCAGCAACAATAGTGATTTCGTGATGACTACGTGCAAGGGCAGGCACGA
Source organism: Periconia sp. TS-2 (assembly GCA_030378425.1). Taxonomy (NCBI): domain Eukaryota; kingdom Fungi; phylum Ascomycota; class Dothideomycetes; order Pleosporales; family Periconiaceae; genus Periconia; species Periconia sp. TS-2. Next base: position 444,654 of record JASNQO010000029.1, on the reverse strand, counting down.
ATGAGATGGGGGAAAGGTACCTGGTAGTGAGCTGCGGTGCCCCAATTGGCAATTCTCTGGGGATCGGCAATGCGCTTCTTGAGGCCGTGTGCGCCGAAGGCGCCGAGCATGACGGAAGAGGCGCCGTACAGGCAGCCGACTGTCCAGAAGGGGGGCATGTTGTAGGAATCGAGTGCAATTGAGGCAAATATGTAGCTTCTTGGACCGGGAAGGGAGTCGGTCGATGGATTGATGATGGGGGATAAATGTGATGGAGGGGAAGCTTGTTCGGCTTGCGGAGCTTCGGAGGTGCCGCTTGGTCTGTGCTCACTCCTATGCATGCGAATATACCTGCCAATATTTCGTAGTAAGTAATTTTCACGTGTAACTAGTGCTTCAGGATTTGAATATCGATCTATTATGTTGCAGCTTCAGCTGATGCTTGAGGAGCTGCACAATCCATATAGACACCTAGCAATGCCGCTAGCAGAAGCATTTTACAAGACATTGGGCCTGAATGCTACATCAAGCAACCACTGCCCTTGCTCGAATGCAAGTCAGAGATGCCTAGCCGAATCCGATTCCCGTTGATGGTGATGAAGCTCTCGACTAACCACTCGTACCATACCTTTCGATCATCTGTCTGCCGCCACATGCTAACTTCAATGTCAGAGTTCGCTGGGAGGTGAATGGGAGTCTACAGCAAGTCAGCGCGCAGCCATGGTGCAATGTTCGAAGTCCGAAAACGTTACCTTCAGAGGAAAGAAAATGGGAAACCAAGAGATCATATCTTTGCTCTTCTTGTCCATGGTGACGGGATTCGTACTAAGTTCCACATCCCCCTGGCTGCCTTTGTACAGCACAGTCTCAAAGTACCCTGCCAGACCATGACAAATACCTTGGTTCTGAATGGGGAACGTCACCTTACTGAACCGATAGTTGTGCTCGTTCGCACCGTCGCCACCCGTGAAGCCGCCTCCACCACCAACTGCCGATCCTCCGCGGCGGAGCGAGGATTGCGCGAGTATCGGCGGTGGTAGAGGATGCGAGAATTTCCAGGCTGTGTGGACTAAAGGAGCAAGAGGTGGGTCGAGATTAAAATTATTCATCTTGGTACCGTTCGAGAGCTGTGCAGACAGCTCTGGTTGGCCAGGAAGCACTGACAGGTAGTCGAACTGCGAGAGCATGACTACCCACGGAATCTCGAATGCGTTGGGGTCGATGTTCGTACTTCTTGAATAGAGATCTGCCCAGATCTTTGGCGTTGCGATTGGCGTGAGATGCGCGGTGTAGCTACTGGGGATCGAGAGTCCATGGTTAGGATTGAGCACGTGCTGCACGCCGTCAAGGCATTCGGGTGAAAGTTCGTTGTCAGCGAAACTACCCAGCAGCTCGCTCACCAAGATATCGACCTTCCCAAAGGTGCCGTCGGGTTGCGAAGGTCCTTTCCAGGCACGCATATCCGTCTTGACAACCGTGACCCGTCCTCCCCAGTCTTCGGCGTTATGTCTCAATAACAGCACATATGCATTCGGGTTCTTCTCGATGGCATATACGCGCACTGGGACACCGGTGCTTTCGCTGGCATTCAAGGCACGAGTAACTAGCGGCCCGCGACCCGAGCCTACCACAGCTATGACAACGGCTCCATCTTCGGAACTTGTAGGCTTCTGCTGGTCTTCCCAATCGCACAGCGTGCGAGCGATTGCCCGCTCATACCAGGCATACTTGATCGGATCCTTTTCAAAAACTTCATATGTAATGGACTCGAGGTTGTCGGTCAAGGGCTGCAGAGGGCTTTGAAGGTAGTCCTGGAAGCCGCCGCCGAAACGCTCAAGCTGCGATTTGGGAGGTTGGTTGCGCTGCAGATATCGTAGATAACTGAGATGCGGGGTTGGATCATTATTGCTACTTTTCTTAATTGTCTTCTTAGCCATCTGCGCAGCTTCGGCCGGTGTAGGTGAACCAGACAGGGAAGAGCGCGGACTAGGCGCGTCGGCAGCCACTCCTGGGGATAAATGGCCTGTCGAATAAGACATTATCATGTCTGGATCATCGACACCCGGAATCGGACCAACGTCCTCCAGGAGAATCCACGGGGCAGACCTGAGGCGCATGCAACGGAAGATGAAGAGCTGATGCGATTTGGACAGAACAAATGAGCCCCGCGCGTTCAATAGGAAGGAGGTAGCTGGAATGTCCAGGATGCGAAGTGGCTCGGAAAACCATCGCGACTGGACGGCTGGAGGGGGTAGTCTCCGCGGCAATTCAAGAGCTGGTAAAAAAGTCAGAGACAGTGGTAGAGTGATGGTTTGAGAAGAAAGTAAAAGCGCTAGCAGTCTGAAAATTCTGTGTATTTAGACCATGAGTCTCATTCTTACCCACTGATAGTCTGTTGTGATATGTACACAAAGAGCGAACCAAGTTCCAGGCATCCCACGAGCCAAAGGCATCCAAGCTCAGAGCACTGATGCTCGATTGTAAGACATACTCGGGCTGGGCAAATCGGGCGAGATGGCCCACGTCCTCATTGTCGCCGCCGGCAGCCCTTGTCGCATCCATGGGCATCAGGATGTGAATCTGGGTATAGGCGCCAGCAGAAAGTGCCTCCTTGATAGCCCGAGCATACTGAGATATGCCGCTAGTGCCGTACGCCAGTCGAGGACCAGGGACAACTATAGTAACGACTCCGCAGAAAGCAGCATAAGCGATCTCGAGCGTGAACACCTGGCGCGAAAGATATGCAATGACGGGGTCAGGAGAGGCCAAGTCTATCCACGAACTCGTAAAGGCGAGAGTTTGGGAGAGGGTATCACTAGGGGTCAGAGGTGTGTCTACGTTCTCGAGCGCAGGAATTAGGGGTAGGGGCTGGGCGTGTAGAGGTAGTGAATCATCCGACGCGGCCGTGGTGTAGGAGTTTAGGAGGCTTAGGACGCGCGAGTGAAAGTGGTCATTGGTAATGGGCGTGGTGAGCATATCATACTAGAGGCGGCAGTCAATGCGACGAACAGGATAGCTGTGCAGCTGTGGCCGGCTTACCCCGAGGTCCTGAGCATGATTGACCAGCTCCGACGAGACCGGGAGCGGTCTCTTTGTCTGATGCTCACCAATGTAGAACATGGGCATCACGTCGCCCATGGCGTGCGGCGAGTCGTCCTCCATGGTAGCTTCCTCGGGCGCGGGCGAAGCTGTCAAGGTAGGCAAGTGCGTGAGTGGCTGCTGCTGTATACGCAATCTGGGCAGGAGCGCAGACGCAGGCAAGCCAGGCGGAAAAGGAGCGAGCGCTCGGGTGGAGGCAAGAGGGCCTGCTCCATCGTGCCTGGCGTGCAAATTGTCGTTCCCCTCCGCGCCTGTCGGTGTGACCCGCGAATGCCAAGGCCCGGCGGAACCAAAGTTCCGTTCCGGCGCGTCAACTTTTTCCAAACACCTAGCACGACCTGCACCTCCCCGCGATAGCTTCCGCCATGGCGACAAAACGCGAGTTCGGCTCCGACGACCAGTCCCGCGTGAAGCGCGTCAAGATGGAGAACGGAAACGGCTCCCTAGATGCCGCCAGCAACCCCTATCTCGCCCATTGGGCTGAGGACACCAAAGTCAAGAGTAAGCATACACTCACCGGCATACTGCTAATAGCGCTAATATACGTTGTAGAAGACCCCTCAAACTCCGCCGACCGTCTATACTCGTTCCGGCGCCATGCGACCACGTCCAAGGACGCAAAAGCCGCTGAGGATGGGCCTCTGAATCCCTTCACCGGCAAGGCACTCTCCAGCAGATACATGGGCATCCTGAAGAAGCGAAGAGATCTTCCTGTGCACCAACAAAGGTAAGGAGCCATCTGCGAACCCCACCCTCGCTTTCCGCTTTGACAGGGTATGTGCGCAGATGCCATGAAACGGTGTCGGGTTACCTCAGCCTGTCCCGAACCACGGTGTCTGCCCGTATGTGCCCTACGAGAGCTTGCACTTCTTTTCCAAGAGCAAGGGCTGACCATTTACAGGGATGAGTTCCTCAAACTCTACCAGGAGAGCCAGATACTCGTTTTCGTTGGTGAAACGGGTTCCGGCAAGACGACTCAGATCCCACAGTTTGTACTCTTCGACGACCTACCACACCTGAATAGCAAGATGGTTGCTTGTACCCAGCCTCGTCGAGTCGCCGCCATGTCGGTCGCCCAGCGTGTCGCCGAGGAGATGGACGTGGAATTAGGAGAAGAAGTCGGTTACAGTATCCGATTTGAGGACAAGACAAGCCCCAGCACTATGCTAAAGTACATGACGGATGGAATGTTATTGCGCGAAGCAATGCATGATAATAACTTGTCGAGATACAGCACCATCATCCTCGACGAAGCCCACGAACGTACCCTAGCCACGGACATTCTCATGGGCCTGTTGAAGGAGGTGGTCTTGCGCCGGAAAGATCTCAAGCTTATCATCATGAGCGCCACTCTCGATGCGACAAAGTTCCAAAAATACTTCCACAACGCGCCACTCCTTGCCGTACCCGGACGTACCCATCCCGTTGAGGTCTTCTATACGCCAGCCCCAGAGCGGGACTATGTAGAAGCCGCCCTGCGTACTGTTTTGCAGATCCACGCGACCGAGGACGAGGGCGATATTCTGCTTTTCCTGACGGGTGAAGAAGAAATCGAAGATGCATGTAGGAAAATAAACTTGGAGGCGCAGGACCTTATTCGAGAGGATGCTGCTGGACCACTCGTTGTATATCCGCTCTACGGAACATTGCCACCAGCACAACAACAGAAAATTTTCAGTCCGGCCCCTCCGCCTACAAGACCCGGAGGCAGGGCCGGTCGAAAGTGCATTGTGTCGACAAATATTGCCGAAACATCGCTTACTATTGATGGTATCGTCTATGTCGTTGACCCCGGCTTCAGCAAACAAAAGGTGTACAATCCACGCATTCGTGTTGAATCTCTCCTAGTGTCGCCTATTTCGAAAGCATCTGCGCAACAGCGAGCGGGTCGTGCAGGTCGTACAAGACCAGGAAAATGCTTCCGGCTATACACTGAGCAGGCTTTTAAGAAGGAACTTATTGAGCAAACGTATCCCGAGGTACTCCGTTCAAATTTGGCAAGCACCGTTTTGGAGCTTAAGAAATTGGGCGTCGACGATCTAGTTCATTTCGACCTGATGGACCCACCTGCTCCAGAGACACTAATGCGAGCACTGGAAGAGCTCAACTATCTGGCCTGCTTGGACGATGAAGGAGAATTGACTGTTTTGGGGAAGCTTGCGTCCGAATTTCCGCTCGATCCTGCTTTAGCAGTCATGCTCATCACATCGCCCGAGTTCTACTGCTCCAACGAAATTCTTTCACTTACGGCATTGCTCTCAGTCCCACAGATATTTGTTCGCCCGGCAAACAATCGAAAGCGCGCTGATGAGATGAAGGATCTTTTCGCGCATCCTGACGGCGACCACCTCACCATGCTGAACGTCTACCATGCCTTCAAAGGTGACGAGGCGCAGGAAACCCCCAAGCAGTGGTGTCACGATCACTTCCTATCCTATCGAGCGCTCCAGCAGGCTGACAACGTGCGCATGCAACTGAAGCGCATCATGGAGCGCGAAGAGCTTGAGCTTATGTCGACGTCATTTGAGAACAAGAAATACTACGAAAACATTCGCCGAGCGCTCGTGGCTGGCTTCTTCATGCAGGTTGCGAAGCGTGAGAATAACGGCAAGACTTACACGACGGTGAAGGATGAGCAGAATGTACTGTTGCACCCCAGCACAGTGCTAGCGCAAGACAGCGAGTGGGTTGTATACAATGAGTTCGTACTTACAACGAAGAACTACATTCGAACTGTGACAGCAGTCAAGCCGGAGTGGCTCTTGGTAAGCAATCGCCACTATTCCAAACATGACATAGAGTGCTAACGCCACGCAGGATATTGCTCCCAACTACTACGATCTTGCGGGGTTCAAGAAGGGCGAGATCAAGAATGCACTACAACGCGTCGTCACGAAAATCCAACGCAAGGACGCAGAAAAGGGAAAGCGGTAATAACGTTGTTTGCTAGTCATTGAAGGAGCAACTCCGGACTTTGTTCGCGGGCTTTCAAAAGATAATTTGGCTGCACCACTCTGTGGTACCATGATGTGATGGGTATAGGCCACAGTAAACGTGGCGTTAGGCCAGGGGCTGGTAGTCGGACGTGCAAAGATAGCCCGACGCCCCTACTCTGTATAGAGAATTGTATAAAATGAAGAATGACGGGACTCATGAGCTATGCCACAATCAGTCTTGTTTCTGCTGCCAGGAACATCTAAAGTGCATGATTAGACGTTGGTGAAGTCTTGGCGTCGGTAAAAAATTGCTCTGACGTTCCGACATGTCGAACTTTTTTGGAGCTTCTGCTTGTTGCGCAGCGAGCCGCTCGCAACAACACCAGAACGCCGCAATCCGCACAAAAGAACGCCTACAATGGCACCAATCCAGCATGATGACTCCTCTTTGATCCATGTCGAACGAATATCGCACTATGTTCCCCTCCCACCAACTGCCCTATCCTCCCCGCTCCCCGCGATTTGCGCCTCGATATTCTCTCCGCTGCTCCTCACCTATCACCCGCCCGTCCGGGGTGTTGTGCTTGCCTACGAAGACGTCCAATTGTCGTCTACTCCTCCGATTACCAAATCAACGCAGGCATCCTCGAAGAAGGCAAGAAAAGGCCGGCGACAACCCGACAACGACGCAGAATTAGACGGACAGGCCGAGGGAGACAATGAGGGCACGGTGCTCCTTCGCCAGATCGACGAATATGCTTCTCCTTTTCTCTGGGCTACTGCATCCCTCCTTGTCTTTCGCCCCCAGATCAACACATATATAACGGCAAGAATCTCGCAACAATCTGCCACGCATATAACGCTTAGCTACCTGAACATGTTTCCTGTCACAATTCTCAAAGAAAAGCTTCCGAGCACTTGGAAGTGGCATACCGAACAAGCGGGGAAGAAGAAGAAAGGAAGCGATGGCAGGATAGCGGATGAGGGCGGGTGGTGGGTAGATGGCGACGGAGACAAGATGAGCGCTGGCAGCGGGACTGCTGGGGACTTGACGGTCAAGATAATAGAGTGGGACGCGAGAGGCTCGAGTGGCAATGCAGGGGAGAAAGGCATGGGTTTCCTGAGAATCGGGGCAAGTTTGCTGGCTGAAGACGAGGAGCAAGAGTCTGGTGATGAGTGAGGGCAGAAGGCTGAAGATGCGATCAATCGAGAATCCAGAGATTTCAATCATCTCGGCCGAGGGACACTGCGCCGTGTCCTTCTCTTCAGATTGGGGGTGAAAGACGAAAGAGAGAACATGTCAAGATGGAAGATTATACCCACGGTCGGGCAAGCAAGCTCGTTGGTAATGGCGACTTCACTAGAGAAGAGTTCGGGTCCATACCAAAGGGTGCTTAAGGAATCATCGTAGACGAGACAGAGCATTGCGCTTCAGATTACATCAATAACGAGTATCTGCATCGCCACATAATGGCCATACTCAGTCGTAGCAATTGATGATACAGCATGAAGTAATTACACGTCCCTGGTATATATATGACCGCGAAATGCTTTCAAGAAAGAATATAAAATAGAACCCCTCCCAATGCTAATTCATTACGACGCAGGCTTCACGCTCTGCGGGTTGTGGAAGATGTCCTTCGCATCTACCGCAGCCTTGATTTGCTGCAATCTCGGCAAGTTGGTAGTCCAATACTTGGATGGTCCATCGTCGCCCAGGGCGCGATCCACATAGCCTGCATAAGCACCCAAGTCATGCCCCACGCCGTCTGTAACAATCTTGTTGATGCCTGTGAGGAAGTCTCTGGTCTTGTCCTCCACATGGCCGAATAGATTGATTCCATACGCCTGGTGGTAGAAGAGCGCGTCTCGATGTCCATACGCAGTGGCATCGGAGGCATAGTCGTTCACCTTGCCGCCTGCAAGGTCAAAGATCATGAACCAGGCCAAAGTGCCTTTGTCGGTGGAATCAATGTACTGGAAAAGCTTGTCTACTGAGTCCTCAGGGATGAGATCGTCTTTGGTGTAGGCGAGAGATTTGGCATAGAAGTTGGCTTGAATACCTCCTCCTATCTCCAGCGCTACGCCTTCAGCCCAATGGCTCACGACACCTAGCCAGTCGTCTAACACGACGACCGACTCGTCCTTGTTGTTGGGAAGGCGACCGGAAATATTGAGACTGTCATATTCTTCTCTGGGGCCGAAGAAGGTACCTGATACGATGACGCCGAGCTCGGTAAGGACAAACTGAGAGGCGAATTTGCGCGACAACTCGGGATCTGCAACGAGGGCTTGCCATTTCTTGAATGCGGTGGCTTTGTCGGCGGTGCTTGCAACCTGGATGGTATACGAGTAGAGAGTCGAGGGTCCTGGTTCTGCCTCGGTGCGGACCTTGAATTCAGTGATGACGCCAAAGCTTGCGCCTGCTCCTTTCAGCGCCCAGAAAACGTCGGAATTCTGCGATTCAGAGGCGCGGACAATGGAAGAGTTGGCTAGGACAACCTCGACTTCCTCGACGTGGTCTAATGCCGTGCCCCACATGCGAGAACTGGGACCTAGACCCCCGATCGTGGCGTGACCGCCGATCCCGACTTGTGGACAAGTCCCGTGAGCCATGGCTCGATTGCCTATATGACTACTTAGCTCATGTGCTGATTATTACGCGAATGAGCAGCGAAATAGACCCGAAATCTGGAGTCTTATACAATCCTAAGATTGAGGCTTTGGTCTACAGCACTGTCTGCACGTACCGTTGTCATGTAGCTTTTTGGTGACGTCCCGCAGAAGCGTGCCTCCACCTATAGTTGCTTGCCAAGTGCTCTTGTCAATGGAGAACTGCTGGAAGTTCTTTAGGTCGACGACGATGGCATTGTCTACGCCACCGATCCCTAGCAAAGCGTCAGAACCACCATGCTAGATTTGCGACTTTCAGCTTACCATAATTTGCGTAAGAATGGCCTCCGCAACGGGGTTGCACTTTCAGCGAGTTATCGACGGCACATTTGACGATGGCAGCAACTTCGTCCGTGGTTTGAGGGTAAGTGACGGCAGCAGGCTCGACCGGTATGTCCAGATTATACGGCTTGACGTGCGAGATCTGGTATCCAACGGTAGATGGACCCGCAAGCAGCTCCTTGTTCCCTCCTACAGCAGCCACCAAGCACTGTTCTACAGCCGAGCTATTCGCGTTTCCCATGGCATCCACGTTTGCCTCTAATAAGGCGCTCAAGGGTTCAAAGATAGGGGACGAGAGAGTGAAGGAGAAGTAACAGCCCCGAAAGGGAAAAAGTAGAGGGACAGCTGCATTTTTACAAAATGACTAGGTGCCAACCAAGATGAGGAGCTCCGTTGCCCTGGGCCCAGAGCTGCGGACGAGCAAACACTCGCCCAATACAAACCGTTTGTGGGTCACTTGGCGCTGTAACCGGAACATTCGCGCGGAGATCATGCGAAGAAAAGCTGGGGAGGGGATGCCGGGGCCGCAGGTCACTCGAGAAACGTTATTAGCGGATGATGGTGAGGCGAAGCAGGCGTCCCGGCAGACGCTGTGCAGAGCTCGTAATTGGGCAGCTCGGGCGTTTCTGCACAAATTTAAATTGCTGGCGAACAGGCACCCTGACCTAATGCCTGTCGAGCTGTGGCGCATGCCGAAGCGCCCAGGGCGCGAGCTGGGCCGTGACCTGTCGTTGCGAGGGTAAAGGAGCGAGGGCAGTGAAGGGTCAGGTTGGGATGACGATGGTGGTGGTGGGTGATGCGTCGGAGTTCACATGTGCCCCTGCATCCTTCAAGTCCCGCGAAGGAAGGAGGAGAGTTTGCGATGCTACCTCCCCCGCAACACCAGGTACCGCAATCGGAGAGTACCAGGAAATGGGAAAAATGCCGAGGATGAGAATGTCAGCCTGTTTGAATCATTGTTTGTCTCTACAAAAGTACCCAAAGACAAACAGTTATGAGACCTCTACAAGTGAGCGCCCTTGTCATACCGGATTGAGTGTCTCACGGCGAAGTTCTCATGCTATCGTTTAACTCTTGTGTGTCTCATCCGTTGCCGTTCGGTATCGCGATACAGGGGTTCTATGTTACAGTTCGTAAACGATAGCAAGCATGTGCTACCATCATGTACATCGTCAAGTTCCAGACTTATGGCACAATGTCCCAACAACAAGCAGCTGAGCGGTGCAAGAAGGTAGACAGTACACGAGGGACGAAATAGCGAATAAGGAAATGATTGTCTCCCCACGCGGTCCACGAGCGACTGTGGGTCACCTAGAGCTTTCTACGTGGTAGGAGTGCGAGAAGGATCCGAGGACATAAACGCGTACAGATAGTCCTTTCCAAGTGATGACTAGGTACTCGGCTACGCATGATGAATCTCTCGCATACTTGAGAATGACAGCAGGAATACTCCACAGACCGTTAGCGCATCGTGATCAGTTGCGTAGAGACACCGCCGTTTTCCATCATAAACACCATAGTCTGACCGCAAGTTTAGTCCCTTCCATCTCAGCACTCTATACAGAGATAAGAGATCCTGCAATTTCTTTCATTATTTAGTAGTAATCAAGGTTCCTTCGGAAAATACATCACGCTGTCGGATTGGCGGACACCGCGGCACGTGTAGCTAGACTGTCAAGCATTGCCTACCGTATGACGGCATTCGAGGAACCCAACCTGCAGGTCCTAGCCTACGTGTCGACTGCATTATGATACGGGTATCTATAAAAGTGTAGCGAACGAACGTCCTTCCCAAAAGGATGCATGTTCTAGAATACAAGTGAGCCTTTCCGGCTATTCAACCGGGGCCTAGAAGCTTGAATTGACGTTGCGGGCTCAATCCAGTGGGTAAAGTTGTCGATCGATGAGGATTTCTGTTGGAATGCAAGGCCGTAGATGACTAGGGCGGCCATGACGATGTCAGGCGTCCAAAATTTATCGTACGGGAGTCTGCGCTTTGTAGGAGGAGTACGATCATATAAAGACATGTAATTTCAACAAGCATTTGCTACCCATTTGTTCCAATCCACCGACAAAATCTATTCTCTATTTCAATCAGTAGAAGCGGCTCCATATCTTCCAAATCAAAGTTTCCGAATACGACTTCGACAGTCCAGTCAACACCATGTCGAAACCCAAACACAATCAACAGCCCGTGGTCCCACAACAAGCATATGGCCAGCAGCCCCCGCAAATGCAATACACTCAACAACCGCCACCGCAAAATAAAAAGGAGAAGGGACAGACAGCGCAGTGGTGCTTATGCTTGACTCGTTGTCTTGGTGCTTGAGCTAAGGGGGGCTTGAGAGTCTTACAGGACAATGTAACGAGAGCGATTAATGTTTCGGTTTATGAGTATTTGGATCTCTTGCACTACTCGAGGCAGCGAAGTTCGGTAGGCGAATTACAAGATACTCTGCTAGGCGCCGCGATGTTTAATACCAGAATCTATGTCATAATATTCATCACTCTATACATTGAATGTTTACTTCTTTGGGCCGATGAAATGGAAGGATGGAAAGTGTCAGTAGCACGACATCGTCCTATTGAAACAAGGCCAGTTAGTCAGACTGACAGGCATTTCAAAACATCACAAGAGACCAATCCATTCGCGGAGCAGCTATAAGACCAGCAGAGTTTTCCGTGGAGTGTTTCCAAAGTAGAGGAGAGAGGCGTTACCAGCTCTACGAGGCGTCGGAGAGGACGATACTCAAGCATTAAACTTGGTGGTCATAATGTATAATCATTCATAGATAGCCGCCACTGAAAGATGTATACAAACTCATGGTGTATCCAGAATTTTTTATTTGATATATATGAAGGACAATGGATGTCTCATGGACCAAGGTGCTATTTCTTTTATCGTGTGTGTGGGGAACGACGTAGTCGCCTTGATCGAAGTCAACTAGGCACCGATGACACTAAGTCATCTTTAGAACCGGATGATACTAGAGTATAAAGATACCCGACGGAAAAGTGAACTTTGTGATCGTCCCGGAGAATTCCGTCGGGAAACTTGGACCTACAAAAGATCTTAGACGCAGTCCTAGAGGCTCAAAAGTGGGAGTTTACGAGTTCCGACTGATAAGCGGAGGTTCCGATGATAACGGAACAGGAAGCGGGACGCTACCCCTCAGCGGAGGAGTGCGATGTCACATCTCTCCATTCATATGCTTGCTTATTGGTCATGTAGTCCTGTAAAACTACGTAAGTTGTATCTAGTCACTTCAACGTCTTATTTCCGTTCCTTTCCCTCGCAATTCATACTTTGTCACAGCCATCATGCATCGTCCAGCAGTAGTAGAAACATGCCTTCAGCACATACAAGAGAAACCCTTGGGTTCTAGCATAGTAGTTTTCGCAGTTATAGTAGCATGCTTTTTGATTTACAAGGTATGCGATACCTGAATGCATTGACCTTGCTCATACCTCGCAGCTCGCAACTCGTACCGATATTCCCTACATCAAGAATCTTCCGGAGATACCTGGGGCACTCCCTATCGCAGGCCATCTTCTACAGCTTGGAGATGACCATGCCACCGTATGCGAGAAATGGTGGCGCCAATATGGACATTCAGTATTTCAGATCCGCCTTGGGAATACGCGTGCAGTGGTCGTCAACTCCTTTGACGACTGCAAAAAGATGCTTGTGAGCAATTCCCAGGCTCTCATCGATCGCCCAACCCTGTACACTTTCCACGGTGTCATTTCTTCTACCAAAGGCTTCACCATTGGAAGCTCACCATGGGATGACAGCTGCCGCAACAAGAGAAAGGCAGCGAGCACAACCTTGAGTCGCGCAATGATGAAGAACTATTATCCCATGTTTGATTTGGAGTCGTATTGCGTCGTGCGCGATATGTACCGTGACAGCAAAGGTGGGCAGGTAGAAGTGGGTGCTAGGCCATACATTCAACGCTATGCCCTCAATACTACCCTTACCTTATGCTATGGAATTCGCATGGACGAGGTATATGATACGCTCCTTCGCGAGATTCTACATGTCGGTTCGGCCATCTCCCTACTACGCTCCGCATCAGAAAATTATCAGGACTATATTCCTATCCTACGATATGTACCCAACAACGAAAAGAATGCGCGATCGAAAGAGCTAAGAGAAAGGCGGGACAAATACCTAGATTCATTGCTAGACAAAGTCCGTGAAATGATTAAGGAAGGCACCGACAAACCTTGCATCAGCGCTGCGATCCTCAAGGATGAGGAGACTCGTCTAACGGGTGTGGAAGTTAGCTCCATTTGTTTATCTTTGGTATCCGGAGGTTTCGAGACCATTCCCGGGACACTCGTATCCTGCATTGGCTCCCTTTGTGAACCTGCTGGGCAGGCATTTCAAGAGCGTGCGTACGAGGATATTAAGCGGCTTTATCCTAACCTAGAAGAGGCATGGGCAAATGGTTTCGACAAGGAAGACGTGCCGTACCTGAATTCAATTGTGAAGGAAGCAGGTCGTTACTATACCGTGAGCAGCATGAGTCTCCCGAGGAAGACGGTCACGGATGTGCGTTGGGGAAACGCGGTAATTCCTGCAAAAACAATGGTCTTGATCAATGCTCAGGCCGGAAATCATGGTGAGACTCTCCTGAACATTGGGTTAAACAAACAATTCTAACAATGGTAGATGTCGACCACTTCGGCCCAGACGGCAGCAAATTCAATCCCGAGCGCTGGCTCACCGCAACGGAAAAAGGCTGGGAAGAAAATCGCGTAACTGGTCCTACACACCTTTCATTCGGTGCAGGCTCACGATCCTGTCCCGGTGCAATCATTGCATCCAAGTTGATCTATTCCGCCCTCTTTAGATTACTCTCCCTCTACAAGATTGAAGCATCCAAGGAGTCTCCACCGAACACGGACTACGTTGACTACAATGCAATCAAGACTGCACTGGTGGCCATTCCAAGGGACTTCAAGATCAAGCTGACCCCGAGGGATGGTACCGGCGATATGGCAAGAAAGGTACTAGCTGCGGGCGATGAGAGGACGAAGGGGTTCTACAAGGAGTCATGAATCCCGATTTTCATGAAGGGAAGGACTCGTAATGATAGGTGAGCATGAAGCTTATTCATGACAGCTTTTTGTCGTTGCGAGGCAACATGATCATGTACTTGCGTCAACAGAAGCATTGGATATATCCTCCTGTAAAAGCGTCAAACTATAAATTCTGTATTTGCTGTATCTTCCACTTCGTGCTTGCATTTTACACTTCACTGTTAGGCGTTTGAATTTTGCTGACCCCTTCGAGAAGCTCCAACGGATTACCAAAATATTCCGTAAAAATCAAATTATCAGAGGTGCTTTATCATGTAAATGCACGATAAGTACTTTGGAATCATTGCCAAGCAATGAGAGTATTTATTCCCAACAATTGAGACTACGACTCTAGTCACCTAACTATCTCTGTGAGAACTGTGCCAACATCTCACATGTACTACTGTAGCATTCACTTGGTACGAAGCTCTCGCACCATACACCCATGCCAGTCAATACCTTCACCTCCCCAGTCCCGCCTATCGAATCGGGCTTCCCCCACAAGCTTGAAGCCTCGTCCCTCATAAATCTTCACCCCTGCATTGCTTGTATCTAGATACGTCCTCAGGCCTTCTTCGTCCGCTTTCCGCAAGCCCCAGTCCAAGAGCAACTTGGCGCAGCCGCGGCGCTGGTGCTCGGGATGTGTAGCAAGACTGTTCAGCATAAAGTACGGCTTTTCCTCGCCCATGATTTCCTTCTGGGCTGCTCTGAGCGGGCCAAGTAATGCTGCCAATGCATCAAGTCGTAATTCTGGTGGAACAAATTGGGTTTGTTCTACGGTCTGTTTGCCGTCCACGTGCGACTCCCCCAGAGCCACGTTGCACAACGACCAAATAGCAAACGCAATAGTACGCCCTCCATTGCCCTCTGCATCATCGTCTGCAGGCTCAAGGTCCGTGTCTACGATTTTCCACTGCCATGAATTTGGCTTGCCAACCTCACGTTTCCGATCCTCGGCCGCGCCGCGGATCGAGGACTCCGAGATTGGACCTGTGTGTAACAGCTCATGCGTTGGGCCAAAGTAGGCTAGTGATCGAATACGTGTCCAGGACAGGGTATCATCTCTCGTGATTGGGCGCAATTCAAGAGGCATTGCCCTGGCTTTGGGAGTTGTCTTGATGCAAGTGTACGGTTGAGAAGAGGGTTTGGAATTTAAAGATGCGAGAAAATAAAAAAAATTCAAAGCCTTGACGTGAACCCTCTTAAACCGCAACTGCTATCACTAAAAGGACATGTATGAGTCATTCCATCCTCGCAATCATCTATGGGAGGGGATTTTGGGGTGTAGGAAATTCGTCTAGGATAGACCTTTTGACACCTGCCCGAATAAGTCAGAGGTACAAGCTCAAGCTTACGCTTACGCTCTACTAGGCGGATCATAATATTTATCAAGTAGTGCAATTAGGATTAGGCAGCTGTGGAAGACACATGTGTTGCGTACACTAGAAAGTGGGGGGGTCGTAAGCCGTCGCCCCGCATAGACGCCCCGCGTTGGTGACATGCAACACCAAGAGGTACGATCTCTTCTACTCATTTTCTGTTTTATGACTGCTGGTAAATCTTATTGATGAAATTTATCGGTAAATGTAGATTGTTATTTACGGAGGCCATGTAGTTTCGTACCTAAATCACGACCAGGATGAACCGTCCCATCATCCTGAGCCCTTCAGCTCCTTTCTCATTACTACCTGTTCCCTCCGCAACAACCTCCTCTCTCCCCTTCTCCACGATCGTATACCCACGACCCATCCTTTTTCCATCACATAGGCATCTGTTTCCTCCCTCGCCAACTGTTGACGAGTTAGATACTCATAGCCCATCTTCTCTTCGAAGCATTTCCTTTGCGTCTCCAACTTATCACCTAGTCTGATCCTTATTTCGACAAACCCTCGCTCAGCCAGCGACGCCTCTACTGTCTGGAGGAGCATCTTTCCAATCCCACGTTGAGAGTATTTCTCGTGTACGGCAATGGCAACGACGAAAGCGACGTGTTCTCCGTTCGCCCTCCTCAACGGGAGAAAATCAATGTAAGCTACGGGATCTTCGTATTGCTCTTGTCCTCTTTTGTTCTGGCCCTCTTGATCTTTTTTCGCCCTGCTATCGCTGATGTAGCTCTGCCCACTACTTTTGGAAGAGCGCGATGGGGAGGAAGGGCTCGAACTGGATTTTTCGGTCGCGACCCGTATAGTTCCATTTCTGATGCTTTCCTGATAGTAAGAGAAGAGAAATGTGGGTTCTGTTGTTCTTGATGTATGTAGGTGGCGTAGGGAGGAGTGTAGAATTCGAGGTAGTTGCGTAGCGTCCGCCTCCGTGGCGAGACGGTAGTTGAGTACCGATGGAGGGGTAGCGGGTTTAGACTTTTTATTACCCATTCCAAACGCCTCAATATTGTAAGGGTGAAAGTAGTAAGGTCGGGGCAGTAGGTGATGCGATATTGGTAGGCAATTATATACGTATCGAATGATGTGGGCGTCAAACAGAAGGATATGAACGTGCAAACAGGCGCTCTACGCGTAACTCAATGCGACGCCTTGAACTCCTTACCAATCTTATAGCTGGATATCCGATCGATTTGTGTCTCTCCTTTTATTAGTATTTGCTTTATGTTCACACTAGCGTCATTGTGCGTCATAGTAGTAGCCTCAAGTCAGTTCTACTTGAGCTCGTCATCGGAGCTATGGATGCAGAGGGGTTGAATGGCAGTATTGCAGTATCTGAGAGGCTGAGTAGCGGGGCTATAGAGCCGTAGTAGAAGGATTGTGATAGGGTATCTAAGTAGAGCAAGGAAAGTTAAGCCCTATAAGTAGCTGCCAGTACATCCTGACTACCGTGAAACATGTCTGCTGGAAATTAGACTCCGGTAAGAAAATCTCAAATAGTAGATCAACCCATGCTGAGAACATCTGGAAGAGAAATGATCGTCTTCACGGTCTAATGTCAATACCAGATACTCCGTATCCGATGGTGCGGGATTGCTTCCTCTCCAGCCTTTTCTTTTTCTTTTGCTAGATCGTAGAGGAAAAAGTCGATTAGTATAGCATTGATCGTTGCGTCTGGTTGGAGCTTCAGGATCTCGCGACGAAGAAGCTCGATAGCCCAAATGCTACATCCTACACAGAAGTTAGTCAGATCCACGACTGAGGAATGAGACCTTGCCTCGAATCTGCGATTCCCAAGAATGCCCTGGTTCAATGACTTCATGACGTCTCAGACGAGCTTCAAGTGGCGGAGAGTAAGATATGACGCCCAGCGAGTGCAAGATTTGTGGAACGCGGTAGTCTTGTGGATTAGCTTCACAATCGCCGGCTCCAAAAGGCACTCACCCGCAAACATGGTAATTTTGTCGATATCATTGAAAGAACCATAGCCCTCACCATCAAAAGCCGCCCAGAGATCGGCGACGA
Source organism: Periconia sp. TS-2 (assembly GCA_030378425.1). Lineage (NCBI taxonomy): Eukaryota > Fungi > Ascomycota > Dothideomycetes > Pleosporales > Periconiaceae > Periconia > Periconia sp. TS-2. The sequence goes on along the minus strand of JASNQO010000029.1, from coordinate 427,193 downwards.
AGATTTGCGCTCGCTTCAAGAAACGAACCTTCTTCTTTTCAAAAGAGGCTTCGTCTCTGAAGCAGGAGAAGCGATCTGCCAACAGGTTGACAAGACCTGCAGCTGAACCTTTGGCACCTTCAACGAGCGTAACGATGCTACTATCGAATTCCTATAATGTTAGGCCAGTGACTTAACGAAGACTCTATGTTTCGAAGTTGACGACGGTACACACCTCTTGCAAAACAAGCCCCGCCTCTCGAAGACAACCGATTCGCTCTTCGAGCATGGGCATCTCTTCTTCGGTATCGGAGCGGAAGACGTTCTTGAGGACGTCGTCGGTGCACTTCTCTTCGTCTACCCAGAAATCCGGGCTCGTGATGGGGATGTCTTCATCAAGCGCCCTCTGGAGCGCTGCCACCAGACTCCAGTAGCCTGTCCATTTTTTGTCTTTGTAGCTGACGGTGAACCTCTGGTCCTCGGTCTTGACGCTCCAGAAGCTGAAGTTGAGCAAATCCATGGTGAAGATGAAGTTGACGGTGGCCTCGTCTTTGGACTTGGGATGCAGCTCGTGCTCGGCCCATGTCTTGGTACTGTACTCGCGCTTCTGCATCTCTTCTTGAATGGCGATGGCTGCGAGCTTGGAATAGCGCATGTCCAGGGCAACGTCGGTGCTGTTGTCACAGATGAACTTGGCATTCTCGAGCACCTTTGTCTCGGGCGGCGCGCCAGGAGCCGGGTTCCCTCCGCCGAATTTCTGTCGCAGCAAAGCCAGCAGCTCGTGGTCCACTTCGTCGTCGGACATGGCGGCGGGCGGTTGCACGGCCAAACGGCTTGAACGTGGAAAAGTCGCGGTCGGAACAGGCGCAATTCAACCACAGTCCCGCGTTGTGGGCAGAAGCGCTGATCCCGTGCTCGGCAGCGAAAACGGAGCCCGACCCAGAGTGGCTAAACGAAACCGGGACAGGACTCTCATGGGCATCGGGCGGCGTACAAGTCGAGCACTCGAGTGGATCCCTCGCCCGCCAGCTCGTCGCCCGCCGGCCGCAGCGGTAGGGCTGGCCCGCCAAGAAATGAGGCTCGAATCGCGCTTTTCCCTTCCGAGCCGCCTCTGAGGTTTGCCCGTCCGCCCAGCGCCTCTCACCTCGATGCGCTCGACAGCCTCACGTCCGACCTCTTGCACCCACCGTCTTCTCCTCCACCACCCCCCGACATGGCGACGGGCCGCGACAGATATGCCCGCAAGAGCCTCGGCGCCGATCTGCATGCGCAAATCAAGCAGGTACGGCGCACGCTGCTCAGAGAGCTTCTTGCCGAGATGGACTGACGCAATTGCAGGCGCGTGTGCTGATGGTCGGAGCCGGAGGCATCGGTTGCGAGCTCCTCAAGAACCTCGTACTCACCGGATTCGGCGAGATTCACATCGTCGACCTTGATACGATCGACTTGAGCAACCTCAACCGCCAGTTCCTCTTCCGCAACGAGCACATCAAGAAGTCCAAAGCATTGGTGCGTCGCTTCACCGGACAGACAGCACCCAAGCTGCCCGCTTGCTGACCGTCATATCGCAGGTTGCGAAGGAAACCGCAGGCAGCTTCAATCCCAATGTACGCATTGAAGCACACCACGCAAACATCAAAGACGACCAGTTCAATGTTCCTTGGTTCAAGACGTTCGAGATCGTATTCAATGCGCTTGACAATCTGGATGCGCGACGGCACGTAAATCGCATGTGCCTCGCGGCTGACGTGCCTTTGGTCGAGAGCGGAACGACTGGCTTCCTCGGCCAGGTGCAGGCCATTCGCAAGGTGCGCGGCCCCAGCAGCTCGGAATAATAACGCAGGCTGACAGTGACTACAGGGAAAGTCTCAATGTTATGACTGCAACCCGAAAGACCCCCCCAAGTCCTTCCCCGTCTGCACGATCCGAAGTACTCCATCACAGCCTATCCACTGCATCGTGTGGGCAAAATCCTATCTTTTCACCGAGATATTCGGCGCATCTGAGGATGATCCTGCGGAAATAAACAACAATGAAGATTCGGAGAATGCGCAGGAAATCGAGAATTTGCGCAAAGAAGCTCAGGCCCTGAAGCGGATCCGCGAATCCATGGGGTCTGAAGATTTTCCGCGGCTTGTGTTCAACAAGGTCTTTAAAGAGGACATTGAGCGATTGCAGAGCATGGAGGATATGTGGAAGAGCCGGAAGCCGCCGGTCGCGCTAGACTACAACGCTCTGTCTCAGGACGCACTCGGTGTGGGAGATGCTATTGCACAGAAAGATCAGGTCGAGTGGACGCCGGCCGAGAATTTCGCTGTCTTTGTAGCCAGCTTACGCCGCCTGAGTGACCGGCTAGAAGAGACCCGAGCAAATGTTGACACTGGAAATTCCCCGCCAATCCTTACCTTCGACAAGGACGATGATGACACTTTGAATTTTGTGGCTGCGAGCGCAAATTTGAGATCGGACACCTTTGGAATTGGCAGGAGATCCAAGTTCGATATCAAACGTACGTACATCTTTCTTCCCATCCCAGCAGATGATTGACTTTCTCAGAAATGGCCGGAAACATTATCCCTGCAATCGCCACCACAAATGCAATGACAGCATCTCTCTGCGTTTTGCAGGCATTTAAGCTCATGCAAAACCAGCTCATGAAGGCGAAGATGGTCTTCTTAGCGCCCAACGGGACCGAGCGACGATTGACTACCGAGCCTCCGAGCCCACCAAATCCCACGTGTCCAGTTTGCAGCCCAGTACAGTCTACGCTGGAAGTTGATCTCCCTCGAGCCACCTTGAATGACCTCATTGAGGGTATTCTGCGCCCACAACTTGGCTACGGCGAGGAGTTTAGTGTGAGCAACGAGGCCGGCTTGCTCTATGACCCAGAGGAAGACGCAAACCTCTCCAAGACCTTCGCCGAGCTCGGACTTAAGGACGATAGTTTCATTACTGTTATTGACGAAACCGACGAAAATACTAAAGTGAACCTTGTTCTGAATGTCATTGCAAAAGAGTTGGAAGAGCAGACTCAGCCAATCCGCCTGCCTGGGAAACTGCAAATTCCGGCCAAGCCCAGGACTCTTACTCTCGCTAGTACCAATGGGAATGGCCACATCCACCCTCTTACTAACGGAACTACGAATGGCACTGATGAGAGCAGTCGCAAGCGTACTGCTGACGAAGCAGGGCTCGAGGATGAGCTGGTAAAGAAAAAGGGAAAGGTGGCCGAGTCGAACGATGACGTTGTGCTTGTGGATGACAGTGGCGACGGCACCATTGTCATCTCTGACGACTGATTGCCCTCAGTTCCTTGGGTCAATATTCCTTGGTCCTTGTCGTGGCAGCGTCTCTTCCTCGCTGAAGTATTTCAAGCGCTCATTTGCATAATCGCGCGCCCGCGATTTCGTCATTCATAGACTCGAGGCACAAATTCCGCTCACACTCGAACCACCACTGGCGTTTTGGCATTTTGGGATTATACCAGGTACCGGGGCAGGGTTGGACTTGCTTGGGGTTTGATTTTGGAGCTATTCCGCTGGAGCATGGCGATCCGTCCGTCGCAATACCTTTGCCTCACACAGCTGAGAGGCCTCCGTCAATATTAATGACGCAATTGTGGGCGTATTGATTCTGGATCAAGAAAAGCGCTGCTGAGGCTACCTCATCAGGCTTACCTAGACGTTTCAGAGGAATTTGCTTGGCCAGGGTTACATGGTCGAGTTCTGTATAGTGTACGTTAGCAAATGAAGAAAGCATGGAGACTATCGTAGTCCCATTGTATGTACTGGCAAATTTTGGGTTCACGGTTTGTGAACATATTGAACAGGGAATAAGTACCTTTTGTCATGTCGGTCTCTATGTAACCGGGGACTATGGCGTTAACCCGAATTCCCAGTTGGCCTTGTTCTACTGCTAGAGCACGTGTGAAACCCAGAACACCTGCCTTGCTAGCTGCATAGGCTACGGCGCCGTGACCACCCCTCAGGCCTAATAAGCTCGACAAGTTGATGATCACAGGGGACGCTTCGCCACCACCTTCTTTCGACCCCCTTGTGCCATGAATGTACCTGTTCCGCAGCAGGAATCTGGTTCCAAGCATCATCCCCTTCAAGTTTGTATCTACTATCCTCTCAATCTCCTCAGGTTCCGTCCTCGCAAGTAGCGCAGACTGACTCAAGCCCGCACAATTGACCAGCACATCGATCCGTCCCGCCTCGTCATCCTGAGTAGGTCTTGGAAAGAGCTTGCCAAAGCTTGAGGCGCGCCAGAAACTCGGGTCTGAAATGTCGCCTGGGATATGACTGGGTGTGTGTGAAAGTCCTGAGGCTTGCGGCGGGGAGCGCGAGATGATCGTGATGCGGTAATTATTCAGCGCGAGGAGGCGTGCTATTGCAAGACCGATGCCGCGGGATCCGCCTGTTATGAGGGCGTGTGGTGTGCGGGACATGATGTGTGGAGCAAGATTTCAGATGGCAGCGCTACGTTGGGTGAGATTGGGGGGTGGGATGGCTGTAAAATTGTTCTGAGATCTAGAAGCGGTCCTGGGCTATGCATACCAGGCCATGGCTTCTGGTTGAGGATTGTAGCTATCGTAGAGCGTTCGTCGTTTCCTTCAGACATTACGTTCAGAACCGTGCTTAGTCATCACTTGGCCACAACGCAACATCACGAGAAAACGTGATCGCGCGATTTTGCTCCACATGAGACCCCGCGAATCCGTGCTACTACACCACCTCATCATCGGCCACGCAACAACTCGCAATGACGGACAGTTCTTCCACAGAATACGTGACTCTCGTTTCCAACGATGGGTTCGAATTCAAGATCCTGCGCTCTGCCGCTTGCATCGCCGGCACAATTAAGAAAGCTCTAGATCCGCTGTGTACGTCTCTCTCTCTCTTGGCTCACCAACCGTGGACGCCATTGCTTACAGAGCATTTTATAGCTGGCTTTCGAGAAAACACCCAGAATCGCGTTGAGCTGCCCACAATCAAGTACGTGTTGAGCCTGACCCGCGTTCCAGCCATGACAGGTGGAGAGAGCTGACCAGGACACAGCGGGGTCGTTTTGGAGAAGGTCTGCGAGTACTTGTACTACAACCAGAAGCATGCACAAAGTAAAGATGTTCCGGATATGGATATGCAGCCCGAGCTGTGTCTGGAGCTGCTGATTGCTGCGGATTATTTGGACGGTGAGTATGCCGTGCGTTTCAAGACCAGGGAGATGCTTACGAGCGTAGTGTGATGCAACGTATATAATTCGGGATTCGATGATACGTACTTTGGTGTCTACCGATCTTGCTGCACCGAGCCGAGTTATATTGAAGGTGTGATACCCATTGACTGGTCTGAGAAGGCGCAAGCGGCTTGAAGAAGAATTAGGTATGAGAGGGGATCCAACTGCTAGAAAGATAGCGAGGACCAGAAAGAGCGGGCTGTGGGTTCTTTAATGACTGGAGAGGGTTTCAAGAAGCATGCTTGCTGTTTTGTCACCTATACAGTAAGCTTTCACGGCATACCTCTACATCTGAAAGCCTACTATATAAATACATACGCCATTTCAGCAACCCTATCAACATCGTCAATGATTCCATTAATCTCTCTAGGTATAGTATTCATGTCCCGTTCCCTTATCGTTCTTCGATATAGCTATTAAATGTCTCTATGAAGAAAGAAATCACAATGATAGATATTACGACCAAGAAAACAAAGGAAACCTTGTAGCTTTATCTACAAATTCTCGACAACACGACCAGGCATCCTATGCCATTTGTTCCAGTCATAGATTCTCCCCCACCTCAGCCACATAGAAAAGGATATGCCACACCGGATTGTCGGGTCTAGCTCGGTCATTGATAAATACTCGCAATTTCGGGATCCACTTATTGCCAAGCTGCTCCTTATGCTGTATGAGAAACCATGCAAACACTGCGCCGTTCTCAGATCCTACTCGCTAGTCACTTTCGATGTGATAATAAACGGAAATGCTGCTTTAGCATACCTAAAATGGCTTGTGCGGCATGAGTGTCCATTTTGAATTCGACGCCTGGCCAATGGAGATGATCTTTCTGGTTCGTCTTCTCGAGTGCGCGACCGATGATGTCATGAGTATCCTCATTGGCAATGTCCTGCATCCAGAAATATTTGATCTTGTCAATGTTGGGATTTTCTGGGTAAACAAGCAACTCAGCTCCATCTTTTGGGCTCTATTTTGATCCGGTTCCATACCTCGAATCCAATGACCCCACAGGATATCGGACAGCCTCTGTAACTCTGGTAGTTCTTCTGGGTTAGGATCCCTGTGGTGATTATCCCTCCACGAGTATTTGGGGCTGACGAGGACTTGTCCGTAGATGACTAAATGTTGTAACAGTAAACAATCTCTGATGAATTGGACGACCGCCATCGAACATACCTCCCCCTTTTACGTTGATTGTGAAAATGTAGTCACCCCCGCTGCACTATAGGTCTTGTAAGGTCTACTAGCAAGTTGCTATTAATAAGACAATCTCACGTTGTATTGTTTCCCGTCTACCTCATAAGTCTGATATCGTATTCGGATGTTTGCATATTGGTCGCCGTGGCAGACGTGGTAATTGATATTATGTCCACCCTCGGATGCTGGCTTACCGTCGAGACCGAGGTCTTCGATAGTATCATCTACATACCAGGAGCTCATATCTGCAACCTGACGTTCGCCTTGGCTTTCTAGTTCATGCCATCCCCACTTTGTAAGTTCCTCTGAGTGATACTGTCAGCAGAGACGCGGAAATATGCCTGGGGGAAATCACGTCGCAAATCGCCTTGCCAAATACTCTTTGCGGACGGCGGGCTTCTGGAGTCGTTCATCATCTTTCCTGCCTCCTCGTCAGAGCCCACCATGGCCTCGACGAGCCATGCTCCTTTGCGCTGAGCTTTGTCCCATACTTTCTCAATCTCTAATTCATCAGTGAGCTGTTGCTGGGAGCCTTCTCCGCTTAGATTTTGATACTCCCCATGATGCAATCCGTGCCATGGAGCATCTTCTTCTTGTAAGAAGGAATCCAAAGGTGTGCTCATGTCTTTGCAAGTGGCTGTGGTAGATACGTCGACTATTGCTGCAATAATAAATTTCACAATATGAGGTCTTATGGTATGAAGGGAAAAGCACAACATAAATGCACAGAAGAATTGAAATACGTCCACGGCCATAATAGTCATAGAGCGCACTGAGATGACACAGAAGCTCACCCTACGCACTTTTTCGAGAGGAAGAAGCTGGAGTCACAGGTATTGAAGCACGATTCTAGTCACCAACTGCCTCCCGTAGGGCCCACTCGCTGACCTTAGTCTTATGAGCGCATGCAATGGTCTGGCTGCTACTTAAATCATGATACGGAAGTAACGATCATTTTTGCTCTCAAGAGCAAACATGGCGTACAATCCGTCTCACAAGCTTTGTACTACTGTTTGGTCCCTATGAACATGAGACTGTATCTGGTCATACTTGTCACTGGCTGACTGTCTCGATAAGAATTTGTCAAACATCCAGAACGGGTCTCCAATAGTTAAAATTTAATGACTACATCTATGTAGCAAACTATTCTTCTTCTGCGAGACGTTTGGCTTCAGTATAACGAGTAAGTTAGACGTGTGGGTTACGAACGTTGTGATCAGCCGCTGGCTCGGGTTGATCTGCGAGTCACTAAGACACGAGGTCCATAGCACATAAGTCCATCATTCCGCCAGCGAATTTGTTAGTGTTACTGTCCATGCTTTGGGTAGCACAACCCGCCTGTCAGTGTCTCATGTAGATGGAGTTTTCCTCAAATGACCTTGGAAAGACGGCGTCGTGAAGGGATCTATTCAATTACCCGTGTGAAATGAAATATCTGAACATCGAGGAAATGTCTTGCATTACACAAATCATTGCAGATTCAGTAAAAAAAAATTTGAATGGTATCTTCCATGACAGGGACACGATATTTTCTCAGAGTATGACGGAGAGTTGGCTGGATCTAAAAGCGGTTAGCGGCTTGGCGTACGAAATGCTGCCCGCAGCGGCGGAAAACCCCGCCAACGACCGATCTCAAACAATCGAATTTCGACGTCTTGTGTGCGTTTGCCTCCGACGCACTGTTGTGTCGCTCTCTTTTGCTGGCCGGGTGCAGAATATCGCTCCGGTCAGACCCATCATTCTTGCCGACTTAATCGGGGCTGCGTCTTCCCGCTTCTGTGACTCCTACTTTACATTAGCCCCGCCACAGGCGTAGGCACCTATTTCAACGAAACCCGACCTCGACGAGCTAAAACTTCATCCGCACTTGTAGGGCCTGCGAATCGTATCCTCGAATCAGTCAGCGGTCACAATACACACAAAATGGCGCCAAAGAAGAAGGGTAATAAGAAGGCCCAGGACGACTGGGAGGCAGACCTCGGCGAGTCTATTGTGCCTCAGGATGACGTAGGAGCACAAGATAATGCTGAGGAGCCTTCAGGGGAGACTGAAAGCCTAGGAGGCGGTCTTATGGCTGCTATCCAGCGGCGAGGGAAGAAGAAGGGGAAGAAGGGTGCAGACCAGGACTGGATTGAAGGCGAGGATCCGACTGCCGACGATGCCAACGGTCAAATCTCGAACAAGGCGCCGGAAGAGGCCAGTTTCGACGACGAAGATGTGTTTGCGGGGAATTTCAAACCAAAGAAAGCGAAGGGAGGTGCAGAAAATAAGGTCGAAGAGCCGCAAGCGACGGACGATGCGCCAAGGGTGAAGACCAAGGCTGAGAAGGAAAAGGAGAAGAAAGAAAAAGAGAAACAACGGAAAAAGGAAATGGTATACGATCTATAAGCCCCACTTCGATTATAGACTGCTAATGCACCTCAGGCCGCGAAAAAGAAAGCCAACGCTCCGGCAAAATCTGAGCCAGCCAAACCAACTGAGTCGGCGGGACCCGCTGCTGCCTCTCAAACTACTCCAGCGCCCGCAACCGCCCCAGCTACCGCTCCGGGTAAGAAGAAGAAACTCAACCCTGCACTCGCTGCTTTGCAAAAACAACAAGAAGAGCGACGCCGTTTGGAAGAGGAAAATGCTCGTCTCGCAGCCGAGCAAAAGGCCGAGCGTGAGGAGGAGGAGCGAAAACTCGTTGAAGAGGAGAAGAAAAAGGCAGAGGCAAAAGCGCTCAAGAAGCAGAAGGAGAAGGAGAAGATTGAGCAGCTGAAGAAGGAGGGCAAGTACTTGACTAAGAAACAAAAAGAGGATAAGGCTAGGGCTGAGAGCCGACTCAAGCAGATGCTCGAGAGCGGGAATGCAAAGGTGGAGGCGCTGGACCAGCCTACAGAGAAGAAACGCCCCGTCTACGATAACCGGAAAAAGAAGCGGGGCCAAGCGGACACCCAGAAGGAGAAAGAGGCTGAAGAAGCTGCAAAGAAGCTTGAGGAGCTTCGTATAGCAGAGGAGCAGGCTGCGGCCGCAGAGGCGGACGCAGAGGCGCAAAAAGCACGGGAAGAGGCAGAGGCAGAGGCAAAGAAGAACGAAGAGAGCGACTCCGGCGAGGATTGGGAGGCGCAAGCTGATGCTGCGGATGGCGTAAAGGACAGCTGGGATGCAGAATCCGACGAAGAAGAGGAAAAGAAGACTGAGGAGAAGCCAAAGGCTTCCACGAAGCCACCCGTCGCTGAAGCAGCTCCTTCGAAGGACGAGGACTCGTCTTCCGAGGAAGAAGAGGACAGCGATGAATCATCGTCAGAGGAAGAAGAGGGCACCGCCGCGCAAAGAGCGGAAGCTGCACGAAAGGCTGCTGCGGCGGAGCGGCGTAAGAAACAACACGAAGAGGCTATGGCGGCACGCTCAAAAGACAATCTCAGATCGCCCATTTGCTGTATTCTTGGTCACGTCGATACTGGAAAGACTAAGCTACTGGATAAGATTCGACAGACCAATGTCCAGGAAGGCGAAGCAGGTGGTATCACTCAACAGATTGGTGCTACTTACTTCCCTAAGGAGGCTTTGGTGAAGAAAACTGCTGTCGTAAACAAGGACAACTCTTTCAACCTTAATGTTCCTGGTCTCCTTGTGATTGATACCCCTGGTCACGAGTCTTTCACGAATCTACGCTCCCGCGGTTCTTCGCTCTGCAACATCGCTATCCTTGTTGTCGATATAATGCACGGCCTTGAGCCCCAAACCTTAGAGTCGATGAGACTACTTCGAGATAAGAGAACCCCATTCATTGTTGCTTTGAACAAGATCGATCGACTCCATCAATGGAAGAGGATCGACAACAACGGATTTGAAGACAGTTTTGCTTTCCAGAAGGATTCTGTCAAGCGAGAATTCGATGATCGCTGGAGCTTCGTACATACTCAACTGCAGGAACAAGGCTTCAACTCCGAGCTATTCTTCAAAAATAAGAATATGTCACGATATGTGTCGGTTGTTCCGACATCTGCACACACAGGAGAAGGCATTCCTGACATGATCAAGCTCATCGTCAAGCTAACGCAGGAGCGTATGACAAACAACCTTATGTACCTCTCCGAGGTTGAATGCACGGTCCTAGAAGTCAAGGTCATTGAAGGTCTTGGTACAACAATCGATGTCGTTCTCTCGAATGGTGTCCTGCGCGAGGGTGACCGGATAGTCTTGTGCGGTAACCCGGAGCCTATTGCAACCAACATTCGAGCTCTATTGACACCTGCCGAGATGAAAGAATTACGAGTCAAGTCGCAATACGTACATAACAAGGAAGTCAAGGCCGCCATGGGTATCAAGATTGCTGCAGATGGTCTTGATAGTGCAATTGCCGGTTCTCGACTTCTTGTTGTCGGACCTGATGATGACGAAGAGGATCTCATGGACGAGGTCATGGGGGATCTTGCACACCTACTAAGCAAGGTCTCAAAGTCCGGCCGTGGTGTTTCCGTTCAGGCGTCAACGCTTGGCTCTCTCGAAGCCTTGCTCGAATTTCTCCGTGTCTCCAAGATTCCTGTCTCCACTATTTCTATCGGTCCAGTCTACAAGAAGGATGTACTACGTGCCGGTGTCATGCTAGAAAAAGCTAAGGAGTATGCCGTCATGCTGTGTTTCGACGTCAAAGTTGACAAGGACGCCCGCGCCTATGCCGACGAGATCGGTGTCAAGATCTTCGAAGCGGACATCATCTATCACCTCTTTGATAAATTCACTGCGCATATGAAGCAAATCGAGGAACAGAGGAAGGAAGACAGCAAAATGTTGGCTGTCTTTCCATGTGTCCTTAGCCCTGTGGCTGTTTTCAACAAGAGAGAACCTATCGTCATAGGGGTAGACGTTATCGAAGGCAGCCTCAAATTGACGACGCCAATCGCCGCAATCAAGAAGAACCCAGTGACAGGTGTCAAGGATATTGTGACCCTAGGCAGAGTGTACGTGTTCTTGTTGCACGAGAATCATGCAGAAGCTAACAAAATGCAGAACATCAATTGAGCGAGACCACAAGCAGATTCAAGTCTGTAAAAAGGGCCAACCCTCCGTCGCAGTGAAGATAGAAGGTCCTAATCAACCTTACTATGGCCGTCATCTCGAAGAGAAGGACACGCTGTATTCACATATCTCCCGAGAGTCGATTGATACGCTGAAGAGCTACTTTAGAAGTGACGTGAGCAACGATGAATGGAAGCTGATTGTACAGTTGAAGAAGGAATTCGACATTATGTAGCGGGCATGATGCTAGTCGCGCGGTGGATAAAATGTTCGACATTCAACAGTTCTGTTGAATTGTATTAATGGTCTCTTTTCTCGTAGCTTCATTGGCGTTCGAGCATTCGAATGGCGCACCTTTTCAATATTTGCGAAGTTTGAGGCAATGTGCAGGTAAAATATAGGCAGAATGCAGTCAGTTCAACCAGTTGCGCATTCAGCTACCCGTACAAGTATGTTGGAGGTATGATGATACAGCATGCCACCATGAAATCTCATAGCGGCCATAGACCCTTTTACCAACCATCCAGTTCATGAAACTTACGATCCGGTCTTGCATTGCGTCCTTGTGATCCAATCGCTCAACGCATACGTACAGGCTCTCCAACTTGCATTATCACCAGCAGGCCCTATCACGAACCAGGCGTCGCAGTATCCATTCGAATCATCCACCTTTGTACAGTCGTAGTACCATTGTCCGCCTGTGTCCCCTACCTCTGTTCACGACTTTTGCGTTAGTCTAGGCCACCTAGCTTTTAGGCTTTGACGTGTAGAAAGTGGGATAGTTCAAGAGGAAGGAGCTGGTGACTCACTGCTTCTATATATTCCCTTAAATCCTTCAAATCCTGTGATTTGATCTCCAAAGCCGACCACGTTATCGTTCCAATTTTTTATACCATCATGAGCTGCCATACTAAAGATACAACGACGTCTTTGGCCACCTCGTTCATGCGACTCCCATGATTCGACCGCGTTAACGAGGCAGTCTGAACAGACAGCTTCGTGTCCATTGGGAGTATGCCAAAAGGAATCTGTGGTGGGGAGCAGATCGGTCTTGCAGATTGCCTCGCGCTTGAACAAGCTTGCGACCGAGCTTTGGATTGGGGTAGCGATCGCTGAGAGGAACAGGACAGAGAGACAGGAAATTAAAGAAAAATGCATTGTTAAATGTATAATTATGGCAGTAGGTTCAGGAAGTCAGATAAGGTTAGGTATAGAGAATAAAGTATTGTCTATTTAATGAGAGAGAGATTCGTCTATATTTTGAGGGAAAACTATACAACCCTGCTACCATCTACATCATGATTACTGAAGATTATTAGGGCGGAACCATTAAAGTCTTGCATCTGATCAGTATGAAGTAGTAGATGCGACGTTGTCTGAGATTAGAAGTGCTTCCAACATATCCAACAAGACATACGAGGCCCTAGCGCCTGTTGTAGCCCCAAAGCAAGGCAAAGTTTTTGGAAAATTGCTCCTACACAAAACGGAATCCTTAACCAGCAAGGCTTAGAAGGGCCCCACAAAATCACCTAGGCTGGATGTCACGATCCTACGATCTTCGAATGGTAAGGCCTACCTAAATTATTACGCGCATCCTGAAGTCCTATGGATTCATCCATCTGAGTTGACCTTTTTTTTCGTCACAGGCTTCAAGTAAGACAAATTATCAACATTCGCTTTATTAATTAAATTCTTCTTGGGTCATACTGGCCGTGAGGACATTCTAGTCAGTTGTGAACGTGGATGCGCACAGCCTTCGGTACACCGCCTCATAGATTAGTCACTCGCGTAGTGTATCCCTACGATATCTGGGTAGACGCGCCAGGGTTTACTGCACGGTAGTGACTCAAAGGTCCATGTAGTCGTGGCATTGCTCACATCTTGACGGCAAGTATGTTCTCTATCACTTCATGAAAGGTTTCAGGCATCTGAACAGGAGTAATATGTCCCGATCCTTGAACAACAATTACTTCCGAACCTGCTAGTGCTGCTAATTCGCTCGACTCTTTTGGGACTGTGCCATCCAACGCGCCGGCCACGAAAACAAATCTGCCACCATCACTCCTCGTGCCAATATCCTCAGCATACGGAAACAGATCTAACCGTCGAAGTGCCGCGATACTGGCTTCATACCCCTGGATAGTCTGGCTACAGTATACGTCTTCCGCGTGAGCAATCCTCTTCGGGTTGGCACTGGCCCAATCAGCGTCGAACCAACGCGCAATGCTCTGCCTTCCCAATGCACGTGGGCCATGCTCATAGCCATATGTGATTCGGGTGGCGTGGTTGGCGTTCGACTCTGCATTGCTCGAAGCTCTTGTGCCTACCACAACAACTTTATCCACTCGATGAGGATGTTTCGCACCAAATATCAATCCGACAGCTGCACCAATACTGAGACCGATGAGCGCCCTGATACGTTTGATCTGGAGGTGGTCGAGAATTTTGAGAACGTCTTCGGCAAGCTCCTCCATTGTATGGCCAACGGCATAGTCAACTGTGTCCGAGGATAACGGCGATTGACCATGGAACCGAGCGTCATAGCGAATGATGGTATATTTGGATTTGAAATGATGTGTGAAGTCGTCCCATAGGTGCGTGTTTGCGGCTAGCGAGCTTGAAAGCAGAATCACAGGCTTCGAGTCGTTGATAGGGCCGTCGACGGAGTAGAAAATCTGGATGTTCGGCGATGAGGAGACTTGTACGAAGCCTGTAGGAAGAGTTCTAGTAATCATGGTCACGCTGGCGGATCACTCCTTCGGATGTAAGTTTCAGCTCGGCCTGTGACCTTTTTGTATTCAAGAAGAGGGCCACATGGTGTATCAAGCCAATTTCTCCCTTTATATTGCTACACTTTGGTCATGGCGGTATGATAGCGATAGCGCTTCTTCAAGCCTTCAACGAATGAGACTTAGTATGTGAATCTGTACACTTTGGTCGTTTAAGCATTTGTGTATTCGCGTTAGACCAAGGTATGAACCGCAGAATCACTAGAATGGTATGCTGTAAGGTATGTGCCTGTCTCGGCATCTATCTTGTTATCGCCGACACGCTAGGCAATTATTGCTAGCGTCCGGACTAGTCCACCGGCTACGGCAGCGAAGCCGCCGCTTCAAGCAGCACTGTTCAGCATTGGAACACGTAATTGACTGCATCAATGGAAACAAGTGAACAATATGTCCTGTTCCATCAAGGGGAATCAGAAGATGAGAATGCACGAGGAACATTTCGACGTCTCGATAGAAGCTTTTGTCAAGTAGTCTAGCAGTATAAGCAACATATGTATAATGAAATAGACGCTAAGATAAGGAAATCAGGCCATGACGCGAGTACGGACGTTGTTCTTATTGAGCATGACTTTCTACATGGCCGCGCCCCATGGACAACTGTACTTGTATTGAATGATTTTCGTCATCGCTCCCTCACTGAACTAAAATTGAACCACATACGACAACAGATGAAGTCCTCTACAATGCAATCGAGGCGGTCGAAGACCGAGTATCGAGGATACGCCTGTCACCAATGCCACAGGCAGAAAGTCAAATGCTCTAGAGGTATTCTACGCAATGGAGATGCTCTATAACGAGAATGCATAGTGTCTGACGGATATTCACAGAGAGACCATGCCGCAATTGCGCCCTAGCGAATCGACCATGCACGTACGCAGTTCGCGACCGCAAAGTCATCGTCCCAGAGAGTTACCTAAGAAATCTTGAGGGGGGAGTTTTCAACCCAAAGACACTGAAAACTCCAATAACAGTGCCCGTTTCGGACGCAGCCACTGTACCTAAGCAGCTTCCCGCGCATGATGCGAGTGCAGCTGCAACTCGTCGCCCGTTTGATGCCACGGTTGAGAATTCAACTGCCGAAGTCTTCGTGTCAAAATTAAAACAAATCCAGACTTCGAGGTCGTTAACGACCTTCGGTGCATGCTCAGCGAGCCCTACTGCCGCAAGCGGTCGTTCAGAGCCAATACCAGGAAATGCGCCAAAGTATGAATACTTTGCGTTGAATTTCGATACGTCACGTATGTCTAGTTCCGGGATGCTCCTGAGGTTTTTCATTAGTGTCTCACAGTCAACATAGATGCAAAATGTACTTTCAAGCTACCCCCTTACCCATACGCCATCTTTCTTCTCGATCAATTTGCACTATATCTCGGCCACGACTGGCATTGGTTCCGGCTACGAAGATTTCGTCAACGGTTGGAGAACACCTACTCGACTGTTGCCTCGGCGGAGTCGAAAGATCGTATATGGCTGTGTCAGCTACTTGTACTTCTTGCGCTTTCGGAATCCGTCAACGCAGCTCGACAACCGGAGATCTCACTAGACTTGGATGGAAATACATCACAATCGCTTGAGCATCATAATGCAGCAGTATCAGCTCCTCCACCAGGCGGCGTCTTCTTCGAGCAAGCATTGCAGCTTCTTAACATACCATTCGAGAACGCTTCTATTGAGCACATCGAGGCACTAAATCTGATAGTGCTCTACTTAAATTAGCTTAATCGATAAAAGACTGCCTACATGCACGCAGGCGCAAGTGTAAGGCTTTGTAACATGTTACAGCTACATCAAGCATCGACAGCGCAGGATTGCTCGCCTGCAGAACGAGAACACAGGAAGCGCGTTTGGTGGTCCACTTACTGCCTGGATCGCATGACCAGTACTCAAAGAGGTTCATTACCGACGCTGCAAGTCGATCAGACCGATCTCGACTATCCCTCTCAGGAAGGATTGTCGCAGTCCGATGCTGAGGAATTTGCCGATGCCGACTATTTGACGGCGCGTATTCAGCTCACCATCATAGAATCAAACAACGCGAGGAGTATGAGTAACTTTGAGCATGACGACGCACGCGATATCGAATCGACAATTCGTCCGATGCTGGAGAGACTTGGGGCTTGGAAAGCAGGATTGCCGGCGCATATGATCCTGGAGATGGAAGCTGGTATTCCGAAATCGACCAGGTCGTTACAAAGTACGCGATCTCTAGCGAATTTCTATCTCCGTTACAATCAGGTCTGTGACGATACTTGTTCGACCAAGGTGATTGTGCTGATGATCACCGCAGTGCTTAATTTTGTTGCTTAGACCGCTATTGCTCAGGCAGGTTGCATGCATTTTCTCAAATGAGAAATCGAGCGCGTCTAAAGAAGATCTCGAAGAACTCAATAACACTTGCCTCGGGGCTGCTCGATGCAGTCTAAGGATATTTATTGATCTACGCTCGTATGGGATTCTGGCACGATTAGGCTTCATGGAAAATATGCATCTCTTCACGAGTCTGATGATTCTTTGTCTGGCTATGTCCATTAATACTCGTTGTCCTGGAAGCTTTCACCCAAAACCTGATGACTTTGATACGTACATGGCGGGTAAAGATGTGCTTGGGTATATGATGCAGTCTGGGAGTCTTGTTGCGAAGGGACATCTGAACATGTTGAAGGAGGTTGAAGATCTAAGTAATGTCATTGCTACGGACGGGGTTGCAGGAGTGACGAACGAAGGGGAGCTATGGGACGTTGATGAATGGATTACACAGTGTCTCGGCGATGATAACATGTCAAATGGGTATGGATGGTAGATGCAATTATGTATGCTGTAGGCCCGCGAGCTAGGTTCATGCGGGGACTGTTATATCCTGGATCTCCTGAACTACTACTGAAGCTTCTTTCCTGAATACTTGCCCTCTAGCTGCGCTTTCTTTTGCATTCTGCGCTACTGTTGTGAACGCAATGTTTACAATATCCTCATACGGAAAGGGCTTCTCGACTAGTCGCCCATCCCAGATCCCCATTTGCCATCGCTCAAATCTTTTACGACTTACTACAGGGCTTGTCCACATTTCGTTGCGGCGGTACAGGTTTGTAATGTCCACGGCGATCTGCGTTGGCATCTTGGGGAAAATCTCCCTGAGCTCGTCTCGGAACGATTCCGCGTCATGCTCAAGTATCCAATCCATTCCTTTCTTGAGCGCGACACAGAAACGCATCTGCGCATTGATTTGTGACGAGGTTTTCGCGGTTTCTTGGTAGTAAACACTCCAGGGTATTTCACCACCGTCTGTGACCATTTCCATTACAACTGAGAGCCCCGGTTCCCGTGCACTCATCACCCTCGCCGTGACAATGTCGACAACAAAGTAGTCACCCATCCCGCCTTGGAACAGTTTCCCCAACATGACCCCGTCTAGGTCTTGCACGTAGTGCACGGAATTCGGATCGACCCCGCTCTCCTTCAGCATCATCTTGAAGAAAAGGCCTACACTAGCCCCATTGCCTGATTTCATGAGAACCGTACGCCCTACCGTTTCCGACATCTTGAAACCCTCTGAGCATCCTCTCTTGACGAGGGCGAGAGGACAGCGATTAGAGACTTGCGCAAAGGCTGTGTAATGTGTTGCTCTATTCCGGTACATAGATGGAACCCAGATACCGCCCAAGGCTGCTTCAGCGTTTTCATCGGCGAGGTCCTCTAGTACGAGGTCCCAAGGATTAGGTACGGAAGCTGTTACCTCAAGACCTTGTTCTTCAAAGAAGCCATGTCGTTGTGCGATATATTGGGGCAGGTAGTTGAGGCTGTGGCCGGTGGCGGAAACATGAAAGCGCTGGGTAGACGGCATAATGCGTGGATGCTATCGAGGTGCAATAGTTACGTGAACTGTCATATTCTCTGCCATTTGAACGATGTGTGGACATCTTGAAGTATACCTCGCGGTCTGTACGCCGAGACCAAGGCCACCGAGATTTGATGATCTACAACGCTGGTTCGGCATTTCCGATACAAACACCGTGCAAAACAATGATGAAGGCTTTTGATTAGCTTCATGGGTCCATGCGCTGTTCTCCACAGTCTCAGGTGGCCTAGGTGAACCTCGATAGTAAATAGAGCATTGCACGCCTAGCAGTGGTATGGTAGTAAGGCCACGAAAGAGATAGGTAAATCAGCATCTATCTCCTAGCGTAGCTTCTTGGACTATGCCTGTGCAGCCAATCTAATTCGATGAAAACGGATTAGTGGGGTCGCCCCTTATCACTATAGGGCCAGATAACATGGCGCGGACGCCAATGACTCGGCTATCGAGAGATAGGAATCTAATGCCACAACACCTCGCCAGACAATCCCAGCAGCAATAAACCAAACGGTCAATGATTGAGAACACCTATCAACATCATCATGGCTGCGCAGGAACTACAGTACATAGGTACTTATGAGGCCTGCGGCTTATGTCTCAAAAGCAATCGATAGTAACGACGTAACTTAAGCGTCTACGTTATTCATTATCACCATTAAATTTCTGCGATCATGTCAGACAACCTCGTGGAGGACAAGAAGGATTCTACTATTGTCGCCGAGTCCAATAGCCCTGATGTGTCAGATATTCAGGAGATTCCATCGCCAGGAGGTGATATCTACATCGACCCAGAGAAGGAGAAGGCTGCGCTGAGAAAATTTGATAAATGGCTCGTCCCAGTTGCCTTCATCTTCATGGTCTTGTCCTCTTTAGACCGTAACAATGTGAGTAGAGAATGCATCCCGGGGCCCTCAATGCTAATGGCCAGGTAGATCGGCAACGCAAAAACTTTCGGCTTTGAGGCAGACCTAGGCCTTACGGGAAACCGTTTCGGAAATATCACCACGCTTTTAAGCGTCAATCTCATCGTTTTCGAAGTTCCGTGGGTAATAGCTATTAAGCGATTTGGTCCTAATAAGGCACTCGGCACCGCACTTGTACTCTGGAGCTTCGTCACTTTGGGTACTGCATTCATCCAAAACTATGGCCAAGCTATCGCAGTCCGCATGCTATTGGGCGCTTGCGAAGCTGGAGTCTCCCCTGGTTTTGCCTACCTCTTTTCGACCATCTACCCCCGTGCTGCAGCCGGAAAGCGTATAATGATGACGAACCTCGCAAACTGTACGTCCGGTGCTTTCGGCGGGCTTTTTGCGTACGCGGTCCAGACAATGGGAAAGCGCAGAGGACTTGAGCCGTGGCGATGGTTGTTCATCGTTGAGTTCTGTCTCACTCTGGTTGTTGGAGGTATTTGTTGGCTTGTTCTGCCGCAGTCGCCTGAGACCGCATGGTTTCTAAGTACCGAGGAGAAAGAGACCATGGTCTTGAGGAAGAGGCGAGATGCTGTCTATAGAGGTGGAAATGAGTCGAACTGGAATTGGGTCAAGCCTTCATTCACAGATCCATTCGTGTGGCTCATTGGTATTGCATTCTTCACTTCATCGGTGGCTATTACTGGGTTTGGTGTATTCCTTCCTACCATCATCAAGGGGCTTGGGTAAGTGTATCTCATGACAGAAAGGTTGAAAGATATGCTAACGCAGCCCTAGATATACCTCCCTACAGGTTCAGTACATGACTATTCCAGTCTACATACTTGGCGCTCTTTGCCTCGTGATCAACTGCTTTTTCTCTGATAAGTTGCAACGGCGAGCACCCTTTCTGGTGGGATGCGCTTTTCCAGTCATGATCGGTTACCTGATCTGCGTGGGGACATCGAACCCGCACGCTGGCTATGCAGGCATGTTCGTACTCGTCATGGGTGAGTTACTTGTAACCTGCCAACAGACAATATTTGACCATGACATAGGGGTTTACAGCATCTCAACACTAGCGGTTGCCTGGGTCGGTACTAACGTATCGCCGGATGGGAAACGTGCGATAGCGATGCCCTTTGCTTATTCGATCGCGAACTTGTCTATGCTCGTGTCAGCACAGCTATATCCCAGCACCCAAGGTCCCCGTTATATACAGGGAAACTCGGTGTCTGCGGGTTTGAATGTTGTGGCTGCGGTTCTCTACTTCTCTTGCTGGATGCTACTCAGGCGCAGGAACACGAAGAAGGAGAAGCTTATCGCTGAGGGAGCGACTACAAACGGCTACGAAGACGACCGAAGCCTCGATTTTAGGTACATGCTCTAAGCACATACTGATGCTGCTATCATTACTTGTTAGTACAATGAACTAGAGCTATGTGAGTAGAGGGTACAAAGCGCTTGATTGAGGAGACGGTTCAGTGAAAGAGTGAATAGCTAATTAACAATCTTGAGA
This sequence comes from Periconia sp. TS-2, assembly GCA_030378425.1. Lineage (NCBI taxonomy): Eukaryota > Fungi > Ascomycota > Dothideomycetes > Pleosporales > Periconiaceae > Periconia > Periconia sp. TS-2. Next base: position 406,709 of record JASNQO010000029.1, on the reverse strand, counting down.
GGGTTTCAATTTCTGCGTGTACTGTCTTATCAAGTAGCACCATGACCGAGAGCTTCGCTCCTTTCCCTGTATACTAATTCCTATTCGACCTTCCACCTTTCAAAACATCCACATCGGTTATGTCTCAGAAAACTGTTAGAGATAAGCGTCGCATAGGTCTTGAGCTATGATTATGTAATTTTACAGTCCTACACACATACAATACAAGGAAGTTTCTGTATAATGCGGGACTATTTTTAGCGCTCGGTGAATGATAGGCAAACACCGAAGCCCCGGAATAAAGCGCTATCTAAAATCGGCATTTCTACACCAACGCCGGCACGACGATTAGAAGCCGTACCAACAGATCTCAACAAGATAGTCACTTGTGTTGCTATATACCTATCTAGAATGTGTAATCTTGCATGGAACTCGGATCGCGTTCGGTAAATCTCTCATAGTCACGGCGGTACTATCATTCGACAATGTCGTAGACCTAGCCCTTCCAACAGATATTTCAATCCTGTGCTAGACAAATATTCTTTTTTTCTTCCCCCAAAGAAAGTATAACTGGCTGAAACATTGACCGATTTTCAGTATACACCCAAGCTTCTCAAAAGTCCACATACTACCGCTCGACGGCTAGATCATGGGCACTGTCAACACTAGCCGTCCTCGTGATTTCACTGGCTACGGCCCCCAACCCCCAAAGTTTACCTGGCCCGAGGGGAAGAAAGTCGCCATAAATTTCGCTATCAACTATGAAGAAGGTACGGAGCGTAGCCCTCTCTTGGGCGACAGCCACCGTGATTCGCGAACATGGGTCCGCAGTGCTCTTCCGCCTTCCGAGCGCGACCTCATGCAAGAAGGCGAGTACGAATATGGCACACGAGTCGGTATATGGCGACTCCTTAGGATTTTCAAAGAATACGACGTTCCATATAGCGTCTTTCTGAGCTCGGAGGCACTGGCAGTGAATCCGAACTTCGCCGAAGCTTTGAAGACAGAAGATTGTGATATTGTGAGCCATGGGACGCGGTCGATTAGTCGGGTCGGACTTACGGAGGAGCAAGAAAGAGCCGATCTCCGGCGCTCGATTGATCAGACGTTTGAACTCACAGGAAAGAGAATACTCGGTGCATTTCCACGACCTCCTATCACGGAAAACAGTCGGCGAGTCATGGCCGAGGAGGGCCTGCTATACGACTCTGCGACTACAAATGACGACCGCCCGCATTTTGCTGATGTCTGCGGTCGGCCGATGTTGGTACTACCGTACGCAGTAGATACTAACGATGCGCGATTCTGGGGTGGGCAGTCTGGTCCCGGTTACACTGGGTCGACAGACTTTTTTGACTATCTGAAGGATGCCTTTGATGTTTTATATCGCGAATCAGACGAAAGTGGGACAATGATGTCGATTGGACTACATGCACGAATAATGAGACCGGGGCGTGTCGCCAGTGTGCTGAGGTTTCTAGAGTATATCAAGGGGTTTGAGGGTGCCTGGGTTGCGAAGAGGAGTGATATTGCAGCCAATTTTGCAAAACAGTTCGCTCCAAAGGATACATGGAATCTCGACACTCTCGGTAGCAATTAATGAGACACAAGCCATAATGTGACTCCCTCCCGACGTGCACTCTAGTGACCGCCCAAAAAGCGAAGATGACGCGTGCCTTTGGGCTAGACCCGATTGGGGTGGAGGGAAGCGCCCTCTGACGAGCTCCATACATATATCTTGCCAACGGCTCAGACGAACGAATGCCTGAAAGAGTTGATATTGTCAATGGTTTACGAGGGATGCTTTGACCTGTGACGGAATTGACAGGTATGTCCCTTCAATAACGAGAAATCAAGTCTACAATAGCGACCTAGACGCGCTGGAAATGAACAAAGGATCTAGAAGCGCTCAAAAGTGGAACTCAAGATATTCCGCACCTCACGAGAAGTACTCGTCAAATATGAATGTTTTACACCCACCTATCGATACGTAAATATTGCCGCAAAATGGCCGCGCTTATCTACGAGTCTCTTATTTCCGTGATTTGGACGTAGCGTTGTTGTACAACCGACAAGTTACATCTCCGCTCGTTCGTTTCCCCACCTCCCACTCTTGCGACGTCTCCAGCTTTGTCCTCTCAATATAAGACTCTACCTGTCCCCGCAACATGCTTTGCTTACGCTACGTATCGCCATGGAAACCTCACTCTTGCTCAAGCTGCTAGGCATCTTTGTGCCCGTTTGGGTTGTTTTATACTGGATTGTGCCGTACTTCACGACATATCGACACCTGCGGCACCTCCCAGGGCCGTTTGTCGGCAAATTCAGTAATATCTGGCTCGCACTCGGTGCTCACCAAGGCAAGAAATTTGAATGGGTTGACTATGCACACCGCAAGTACGGGAAGGTGGTTCGTGTGGGGTTCAATCATGTGTCGATAGCGACGCCTGAGGGGCTTCACACGGTCTATGCACATGGGAACGGGTTTTTGAAAGAGTAAGAGCCCAATCACAATATCTGGAGCGAAAAAGTAGTATTGATGATGCGATAGCCACTTTTACGAGGCGTTCGTATCTGGCGTACCAGGAGTCTTCAACGTTCGACACCGTGGCGAACACACACGCAAGCGTAAAATCATCGCACATGCGTTCTCACCCGGCGCGGTGCATGATTTTGAGCCACACATGACAGCAAATCTGAGACGATGGGTCAGCCAATTGGACAGCATCACAGAGCAGCCTGGACGAGATGGATTTGCGCGGATGAACATGATGCCTTGGTGCACCTTCCTAGCCTTCGACATCATCGGAGACCTCGCTTTTGGGATGCCATTTGGAATGGTAGAGCGCGGACGCGACGAATGTGAGTCTACGTTGCCTGGAAGGCCCACGGAATATGTTCCTGGAGCGGAGACACTCAACCGGAGAGGAGAGGTGAGCTCGACGCTTGGACTGCTTCCTGCTATACGGCCCTTTGCAGGCTACCTCCCCGATCCCTTTTTCTGGAAGGGACTATCTTCTGTGAAACATCTCCATGGCATGGCAGTGGCAGCTGTCACGAAGCGTCTCGCCGCAACAGAGAAGGGTCTCCAGGCAAGTAAACGTCACGATATTCTGGAGATGCTTCTCCAGAGCAAGGACTCGAATGGAAATCCTATGGATCGGACGGAGCTAATATCCGAGGCACTCACCCAGCTCATTGCTGGCAGTGACACGGTGTCTAACACAGCGTGTGCGTGCGTTTACTGGATCCTCGATGGCGAGCGTCGCAACCCTGGGACAGTCGTTCCCAGACTCCAAGCCGAGCTCGACTCCGCCGTTCCCGTTGGTGACGAAATTGCCTCTCACAAGGACGTCATCAATCTCCCGTTCCTCCGACAATGCATTAATGAGGCAATGCGGCTACACTCCACCTCCGCCATAGGCCTCCCACGAATCGTCACCGCCAAGCACGGCGTAGGCTACGGCGAAGAGCACTTCCCAGAGGGGACTGTGCTCTCCGTCCCTAGCTTCACCATCCATCATGATGCGGATGTATGGGGCCCAGATGTTGCAGAGTTCAAGCCGGAGCGATGGACCGATCTCTCGCCGCGCCAGAAGGTCTGCTTTAACCCCTTTTCATACGGACCGAGAGCCTGTGTCGGTCAGAACGTCGCGTTGATGGAACTATCGCTGATTATTGGGACCGCATTTCGGAGGTACGATTTCACGCTATATCAAACTAAGCTAGAGTCGCATGAAGGCTTCTCCAAGAAGCCGGATGAGTGTTGGGTGGGCATTAAGAGGAGATGATGTGATGGTAGATATTGTAGTTATGAAAATTAAGCTAGACTTTTGAATTGATGTTTAGTTTAGCAATTCAATTTCTACATTAAGCTATCTCTAGGCATCTTCTAATCAATTTCACGCTTATAGCACAAGAAGTAGTGTACATCGGTTAAGTCGGCCTATATAGATTCCGATCAACCCGCCAAAACCGTAACATTACCCAATTCAGTAATCGGACTTTCCGCATTCGGCTATATCCGAATACCTCCTACCTGATGCCATCCTAGAGTGTAGACTTGACATGTTCCCTGGGAATCTTATTTTCGGAAGAGTTTGAATCCGTCATTTACCAAAGGTCAACGTCGAGCTGCGGGAAAAGTTTGGTCGATGCTATTATTAGCGTCGCTGTACTAGGTTACTCATAAGGGCAAGTCTGCCAGAGTCTTTATCGAGCAACTTGGCTCACACCTTTTGTAATTCATTGTGCGATGGTTCTGAACGAACAGAAACTTGAGGATAACTGCGTCCTAGTTGTAGGAGGCGGCCCTATCGGAATGCATGTCGCTACTGTCCTCACATTTATGGAGTGAGGTCTTTGGTGCTGGAGCGGAATGAAACAACCACGAAGTAAGGTACATCATCACTCTCAATTCTGTTTCGGCTAAACCAGAAATCACGTTTTTAGATGGCCCAAGATAGATCTGACCAATGTCTGTTCTATGGAGATTCTTCGCAAAATCGGGCTCGCCAACATGATCCGAGAAAAGTGTAAGTTCTTCAGCATTCTTGCTCAAGTAGTAGAAGCTCATGAAACAATTTCAAATAATAGAAAGCCATACTTTCGGTCCGTCCTACGTACCAGCCATATATTGCGGTTGCGAGGAAATATACCGGTCCGATCAAACGAGTATTTCTTGCCTGAGATGCGGCGCATCAAAACGATTCTACTGGCGGGTATGGAATGAACGTGAGAATAGCCGACGCTTTCGCCATAGGATGGCAGCTAGCAGTCATCACCAACGGACACGGTGGGCTAGGCCTACTAAATGCGTATGAGGAAGAGCGACGCCCGGTGGCTATGGTATCGGTTGAGGAGTCGGGTAAACATCTAGACGTTCACATGGGGGTAGCTGAGCATTTGGTTGGCAAAATTCAATGCATTGGCAGACGACAAAGAGGCAAGACTAGATGTTTACTGTCAAGGTTGAAGTGAGAGGACGGATCACGTGCCAGCATCTGGGTTGCACTGGCCTAGGGCGATGGGCGAGGAAGCTACACCCCAGGATTCGGGAGCGGAAGATACCCCGCAGGTGCAGCCCAGCCACTGCTAGCTTAGCAACCACTTCCAGCTTAGCAACCACCTTCAGCTAAGCAATCGCCTCCAGCTACTCCGTGCTTGGTAGACAATTGTTGCAATGTCCTCTGCATGCAAACACCAACGCTTACTCATCCCTCGTCTCCGGACTTACTGACCGCAAAAATACACCGCCCTCTACAGAGACAATGTCGACACCTCCCCATATCTTCCGTTGCGGATCGTCCGCATCCTTCAAAACACAATGGCCTGTAGGACTTGCCGCGATCGCAAGACCAAGTGTGATGAAACAAGACCCATCTGCACACACTGTCGCCAACGAAATGTGCAGTGTGTCTACACCGCTGAGCGCGGGAAGCGGCGGAAGCCAAACCACCACGGCTCGTCTTTTACGGGCACGTACCGCTTTGTGGAGCCCATGACCGGCAGCAGAAGGAAGCGTGGCAGACGTTGCGCACCTCCCGCGGTGCAGGTCAATGGCACAGTTCCACCCACTGGTAATGCACCTCTGACGGGCCTAGACGACGGGACTAACCACGCTCCCTTGGCTGGCGGTGGATCTGGAAAACATGGACGAGAGCAAGGACAACAAGGAGAAGTGAAAGACAGAGAACGAGACCAAGGAGTAGATGCAGAGCAGCATCTAACGCGGTCGACTCGGTCTCGTCACGCTTCTTTGGACGGCGCAATCGGTAGCAGCAGCAGCATCATAGAGTCCAATCAGCGCCCTGAAACACGTGCGCCTGTTCGAGTGCAGTCATCCAGTGGCAATGACGCCGCAGTCTCCGTGACCCCGTGCCTAATTGACATGATCCTAGACAGTCATTCCTATGCTGGCCTTCCCGGTCGCAATCCGGCCGTCTGGATTCAAACCGAGGATGGTGGCGAGTACACTGGTGCGTCTTCGGGGATATCCAGCATCTCAGACCTGAATCTCAAATGGCTGCGAACCCATCTACACGAGTCCGACGCCTTATTGGACACTCTCAAAGGGGTTCGAAGCGGTCTCCTCAGTTATCTCACGCAACCCAAGTGCATCACAACTGATATGTGGCCCTGTCCGGACTCTGCTTCGTCCTCCCTGAGACCGCTTCCCTCTCGCAAGGACGTAGAGAAGTACGTCGATGCCTATTTCTCCGATGTCCAAGTCATCTATCCTATTCTTGATCGCGCCAGATTCGAAGCACGCCTGTCCCAGTACTATCAGGACTGGACGGCATGCACCGATTCTTGGAAGGCACTCCTCAACGCCGTCATCGCCTCAGGATGCAGGGCTGCGCTTTCCGACGAGACTGTAGAAGCATTTCAGCGCTCGGGCAGAGAGTCCTGGGCGTATTTTCGTAACGCGCTTTGCTATGAGACCAAACTTGTCCACGGTGCGACTGATCTGACCGCTGTGCAGGCCTTGGTGGTCATGGCTGTGTTCGCCCAGGGCATGTCGAGCCCACAACGCTTGGAGTATACTCTTTGTTCCACGGCATCGCGCCTCGCACAGGGCCTAGCACTGAATTTGCATCCTCCAACGGTTTGGAACATGTCCGAATGTGAGAATCACGAGAGGAACCGCACATTCTGGGTCATTTACTGTTTAGACAAGTCAATCGCCCTCCGTTGCGGAAGACCTCCTACAATTCGAGATAGCGAGATCAGTTCCCTCTTTCCCCGCAATGTGGCCATGATGCAGAGTCTTCATTCAAGTAGCACAAGATTAGGCCGGAGCCCAGGAAAGGATATTGTTGACTTTGACTTCTTCCTGATGATCGCGAAGCTCTCTAGAATAGACGGCAGGATCGCTCTTGACTTATACTCGGTGGCTGCCCTCTGTCGCCCTGCAATAGAGCTATTAGCGACAGCGAAGAAAATCCTGTCGGACCTCGAAGACTGGAGGCGGAGCTTTCCGGAGAATGTAAGACCAGGACAGTCCTTCAGCCGACTTCCCGTTTTGGGTCATGGCTCACGACAGCGACTACTTGCCCTTCACTTTTCCTACTACCACGCAATATGTGCCACCCATAGAAGGTTTACCCTCGTCTTCACACATCTCGACCAGGGGGAAGACCATGTCGTGGAGTCTAAACTACCAGAGACTCCCGTGTCGCATATTGAGGCAGCAAGGTCCATGGTTCTACTGACGAAGTATCTGGATATCGAAAGCTATACTCCAGGCTGGTGCGTGTTGACACCCGCTCTATTATTAGAAGGCTGTGAGACCTTGTCAGAGCACTTGCATTGCTGACGTTCATACATAGGCTTGTGTTCTATTACCCAATGACTGCACTTGTCGCGATATTCATGCATGTAGTCTGCAATCCCCTGGCGGCCTCAACCAGAAATGATATTGCTCTGATGGATGCTGCCGTTGGCTTCTTTGGCCGTCTTGAGTATGTCACTTCTGGCGAGGCGGCCTTCACTCAGATGGGCGAGTTCGTCCGACAAGTGAGACATATCGTTGCGAAAGCACGAGAGGATGCAAATCGGGAGGACATGCAAGTTTGCTTACCTGGCTCTGAACAAAATGAGCTGGCTGCTACAACATTCCAAATGCCACAAGATATTCATTATGTTTCGAGCGTTTCTGAGTCAGCTGGGATCAATGCTGCTGAAGACCAAGGTGGCATTGGTATGTTAGAGTCAGCAGAACTTCTAGACGGAAGTCTGACTGTCCTAACACTGCCGACCTTGGAAATGTCTCCTGGCTCTGTTCCGAACGTAGATTGGCTAGATGCGTGGACGACACCTCGTCTAACTGAGGGCCTGGTGTTTGATAGCTTGCAAAATTGGACATAATGATCGCTAGCATGCCTGTGCTCTTTGTGTCGAACCTTTCTTTTCGAGAACATAGAGTCCGCATGGCCGAGGTAATTGGATTATGAGCCTGTTGGACACTAATCATAGAGCATCTGGTTCCATTGCCTGTCGCATCCTGACGATTAGCGTTGAATATGAAAACTACTAGCTCCAATTGATGTCGATAAACCGTGACTCTACGTAGGCTTAGTATTGTCAGTCAGTTGATATTTCAAATTGTTCAAGATACCTATAGAGATCCAAGCAAATCAAAAAGATAGGGTCATGGACGGGGCCCTTCTTATCGCAATTCGAGTTTGCTCATTGAGGGCATGCTGGTCGAAAGAGTGGTGTATATCATTCAAAATATAGCATGCCAGCTTGTGCGAACTTTCCATTCGAGAAAGAGAGGTGCTCAAAGAGAACCGTCCACAGCTCTAATTAGCTATAAATCATGTCCAGAGCCCAACATCCCAATACGGGGATTGAATTATGCGCGAGGTAACCCCGAGGTTCGGGAAAAGAGTATAGAGAAAGGGCTATCCGCACGATTTTGTCAGAAGGCTCGAATCTCCGCAAAGAGTAATTGATTTTCCTTGTACGGTATACCAAGACGACCCGATGAGATTCTCCCTATCAAGCTGCGGGTGGATACCAGAAGCCTCTGTTTCCAAGAGTACAAGGGCTTATGTTCGATGTCGCCCCCAGGCTAAATTAAGTTTCATCCTTCTTCAGGCACAACAGAAATCAAAGCTCGTGACATTGATATTTCGTGAATATACCATTTCGGGCCTGTATTGGTGCGCTTTACAATCTTTCCAGCTACCTGTCTATATCAATCCTGTCTCTCAACGAAAGTGTCCAAAAAAACATAAAAGAATGAAGATGTAGTCAATTTTTCCAGATTGCTGAGCTTTGTCTGGCGTACAAATGGCTGTACTCGATCCAATCTTCATTACAAAAAGCCCTCCCAGCTACATTTCCGAGAGATCCGGAAGCTCCCTCGGGCCAATTTCCTGGCGAACTTTAAGCTTCTTCTCATCGACCCCATTCTGAAGCTGCTTGATCAGCTCTTCCGGGTCGAAGTCAGTTCCCACGGGATTCTCGGCGAATAGTTTGCTCGCTATGAAAGCGTTGGCTTCTTGGGGATCGTCAAAGTTGTCGACTTGAGTTTCTAGCATGTTGGAATCCGGATCTCTATAGTAGATGCTGGTCGTCGGGCCGTGGTTCACGGACCAGACGGGAAGAATACCTTTGGCTTTGCGTTGCCGATAGGAAAGCGCAAGGTCGGCCAACGTGTTGAAGGTGAATGCGATGTGCTCCAACCCGCACGTGGTCGGGATCTTCGGTTGAGTGCTCGGGACCCCAATCAGAGCAATTCTATGGTGTTCCTCGTCGTAGGTGATGAAAGACAGTTCGTTACTGCCGTGCGTGAGCGAGCCGCCTAGGAAGTTGATGTAGAACTGGGTCATCCCCTCGAGATTGGCTGTTCGGAGAACCACATGAGCCAACTTTGCCGGGCTGAGGACAGTGGTGCTGGGAGCTTCGAAGTCGGGAAGTGCTGTAGAAGACATTTTCGGATGAGAGCTGAGCCAGGGAGAAGGTGGACAATGACAATGACGTGTGAATCCCAGATGAGATTGAGTGAACCGAATCACCAAAAAAAGAGGCTCTCCGAGCAGTTAATAAACGTAGCGCAACCTGGTTGCCACCTGGAAGGCGGTTGTGAGCTTGTCCAAGCGGGGTAAAGATGTGTACTGGAAAACCTCTTTTGGGTAATATTTACACCGAGGCATTGCCTTTTTGGGAACGCCTCGACTTAGGTCAACCCCCTGGGTTAGTGCTTATCTTTATATGTTGTGTTTATAAGCGCTGGACGTGAAATTTGTAAAGTGACATAGCATTATTTTGATTTAGTCATTTCATCGTAGAAATCGTGTGACGAAATCGATTGACAGCACATGAAGTAATGTTGTGAGAGCCAACGACGTATATCTTGAAAGGTGCTTTAGGGGCGCTTTGGTATTCATCTAGCAATAGATCGTGCATAAGCTTTAGTAGAATCATGTTGAAATCCTGTTGAAGTAGTATCGATCAAGACGTAGTGCGACCAGTGCGCACATGCCTTGATACGTATCCTTTCCTCATCTGATACTACCCATCATGTCCCATCATATTGCACTGGAAGTCTACATTCAGCATTATGATTTCATTCCAATATCCTTTAGGCTAGACCCCTCTGAATAGCCCGAGACGTGCAGCCGACAGCAGTCCGTCGAGGCCTTCCAACAAGTCCGGCATAGCCTTCAGCTACAGTAACTCGTCTGTAAACCTTTGGATTCTGAGTATCATCGAACTGCGCATTCATGTTCTTGTATGGTCCGCGTGTGGAAGGTGCAGAGTACAATGTCCAGTGAAGACACGCGAGCTTGGTGATCGTAAGAATAACTCAGCAAGAAATTCATAGCTGCGATTACAGACGAGAGCTTTGCTGAAGTCTGTACAAGCGGACCCTCCGACAGCGACATTAGATTTTGTCGTACAACATATATAGCTAACGCATCGGTCTTCGCGTTTTGTCTGCTGGTGGTCTGATGCTCCACTCGACTATCGAGTTCGTTACCAGGCTCTTCTGCTCATGTCAACGAATTGCCATCAACTTCATTGGTTTCTCCAGGTGTCGAATCGGTCAATGATGGCGTTTTTGACCTTTGGGCCCTCCGCTACAGCCAGATGTTGCCCTTCCTCGAGCCGCTGTAATGCTATGTCTTTCTTAGTCCCAGGTCGTGCTAGGCCTCGAAGTGACTTGCAGATACCATCACCAGGGTAAGCAACTAGCCCAACCACCGCGGAAGGCACCTTGGTCGCGAAGCCTAAAATTCCCTTTCCAACCCCCTTCGCAAAGCCTACGGCTCCGTCCTCTTCCGCGCCTTTCGTTGGCTTTACAACAAGATCACTAAACCCCTCTACCATTCCGTGAGCGAAGGTTTTGCCTGCAACTCTAAAGCCGCTTGCCACATCTGTCACTACGCCATGCGATTGCACTTCTTCTCCGTAGAGCTTGGGAACGGCGCGGAAGCCTTCGGTTGCGGCCAGGGGAAGGTCAACAACCATGCCTTTGAACATGTGAGCGTTGAATTTGCCGAAGTTCTTGCCGATGCTCGAGACGGTCTTCCCAGTCGCGGCGACTATGGATTGGTCTGCCGGAGCTTTTTGCACAACTAGATACGGCGACATGACGAGATCGGCGGTAGCGGAACCCATTCCGCGGATAGTGGAGAGACCAGAAGAGCCAATACCAGTCACCGGATCCCATCTATGATGAGATATGGTGAGTGATCTCGTTGGAAAGCTACGATCTTAGTATTTATGGTACTTCTCAGTTGCTTATGTGGTGTTCTGTGCTTACAGTGAAAGATCTTTTCGTGCAATCTTGCCTTCATGCATCAAGATTGCTGCGGCCAGAGCACTCATTCTAATAGTCGATTTACCATGGCTGTATAGCCATACTGCAGGCTTGTCGTCCAGTAATTCACACGCAATTGTTTCCAAGGGTAAATTGGTGTGGAAAGATGCCGCGGCCTCCTCCACCCCTTGGTCGAGACTCATCCTTGTCGAGATGTCGTGCGCTGCCGTTACTGCTGAAGGCTGAAGGCAAAACATGATCGAGCTAGCGAGATTATCCGCAGTGAGAAGTTTGTGGTGAATGGGCGAGGGACCAGCACCTGCAGCCGCAACCATGCTACCCCAGAATAGTTGACTGGACAATGTCAGCGAGAGCCATAGCAGGATCAAGAATGTCGCGACTCACTCCCCGAAAAAGGGCACAACAACGGTTGGACAAGCATTGCGAAGTCCGCAAGCTGTGGTACCTGCACCACCGTGATGAACGACGGCTGCTACATATTTAAAGAGCCACTCGTGTGGGCAGTCATCGATGAACAATACACTCGATTTATCAATATCACAAACATCTAAATCAGAGCCTAGTTTACTCCAGCCCCGTGAGATAATTGCGCGCACACCGCACCTGCGGACAGCTTCGAGTATGCGATTCGTCATTTGCGCAGGGTCGTCGATGACTATGCTGCCGAAGCCGACGTACACGGGGCGTGGGCCAGAGCGCAGAAATTCATCTATCTCAGCCGTTGGGTTATAGCTTGGTGTATCGCGAAAAAAGAAGCCGCAAACATCTCGACATGTCAGTATAGTCATTGTATAGAAAATTAGATGTGGTAGATATATACCTATGTGCGAAGGCCAGTCCGCTGGCTTTGGTATGAGTGCAGGCGACCAGCAGTATGTATGCGGTATCCTTAGAGCTTCAGCTAGATTGGGTCCAACTGTTGCCGGAATGTGTTCCAGGGCGAGACTATCTCTAAACTCGTTGATTACATCGCCAAGCCTACCGCACTTGTCAGTCATCATTTGCAAAGTCCATCCATATAGATGCATACCCTTGCCATGTCATCCACTCCACGACACCATACGAAACGTAGTTTACAATACCTGGGTCAAGTTGTGCTGCACCCAAATTGGCCAGAGGATGGGGGAAGGCTCTAGTGCTGCTCCATGGCATGGTGAACATCATGTGTAGCGGCACACCCAAAGCTTGTGCACAATGCATATGCGCGAAGGATGGAGGATTTGCTATAATAGCGTCGGCAACAAAAGGCTTGTTGCTTCCAGGGACGGGATCAATGCAGCTTCTCCAACAGCCACGTAGTATCTCCTCAATCATTTTTCTCTTCCTCTGGATATCGCCATCGCGGAGTGACTTCATCGAAGGAATGAGCCCAGGGTTTTTGACCATATATGCCATTAAATCGTGTGGATCTCCACCAATCGGGAAGAATTCCAGCCCAGAATCTACGACAAAGGAGTTAAAGCAGTCGTGGGTCGCTATACGTACGCGATGGCCGTAGGCTTGCAGCTCTTGACCTAGCGCTATAAAAGGCTGTACATCTCCTCGAGAGCCCACAACGTGAATCACGATGTTGAGACGAACTACCCATGACTTCTTCGCAAGATGACGTGGCTTCAGGTCTTCTGTCGGTGCATACTTCGGCGGTTCTGGTACGAGGTTTGCAAGTGTTCGCACAAGCTTTGAATCAAGGTCGATGTTAATACGGCCATCACCTATAGTTTGATAAGCGAGCACCGGCATGCACTGAGATATCTAGTCTGACCTGTAAGTTCCGTGTATGCTGGTGGCGGCTCAGATGCTGAATCAGTTTCCATCCTTAGGCGTCAGGCGGCAGATAATCCTTGTAAGTGGTTCCCCGTGAGCAACAAACGGGGCCTGCGTTGAGAGCAATATGAATGAAGGGCGGCTCATGGCTTTTATTTAGATTTGAGACTACGGATCTGCGTTAGCTGTTTAGGGTTGACGCAGTTGCTGGCTGAGTTTGACGCAACCATCCCGGATAAGTGTCCGTGCATACGTAGATACGACGGATTTCCCGAATACGAAATTACTAGGGCAATCCTCCTAGCATAGTGATGTCATAAACACAGAGAGAACAATAATTTTGAGACCGGTCAATCTTATAGTCATCCGTTTTATATAGAATTTGTTTTCACGCATAGCATTGTAGTGGTTAACATTCGTCCTATTAAAGTGTTGATGGGCGTATTTAGTTATCGCGAAAGGAAGCCAAGCTTTGACCGACCTTGATTAACAGTCCAGTCCAGATGTATTCCATTGTAAGACTCCCAAATATATACGCAAGAGTATTAGTGATAGGTATTATTGTATAAACGTGCATAAGCTGTGGTCAACAAGCAAATTCTCAAATCGGGAAAGGAGATAGTAACGTTGAAATTTTAGGCTCACCAGAAGCGGAACTGTACTCGGAAATTGACCTTGTTGTTTCTAATTTATGGATGACTATGATAGCCGCTTGAAAGGAAAATAACAAAGAGGGTCCTTGCTTTTCTCCAAAATCCCGATAAAATCTTTCCACTCGCCAACCTGTCCACAAGAAGCCTACAAGCTCGCCGCATTACATATGTATAACCTCTGCTTCGCCCGTCTCCCTCAACAACGTCGGTCTAAGATCTACTTTTCTTGACCAAGCCCACTTCTCCAATGACTCCCAATCTACACACTTACGTTCAGCATTCGACTTTGGAAGAGGACGATCGGGGTCTGTATTAGTTTCCCAACGAAATGTATACACGCCTAAATTCGCTTTGCACATGAGTGAGACACGCAGGGCCTCGAGACAGTGGTCTGATTTCAACCGTCAGCGTCGAACCTGTTTGCATGGGGGCCTATGAGTGGAGGGGGAGGGAAATAGTAAATGGATAGTACTGACCCATATGTCCGTGGAGATATTCTATATTCTCTTTGGTTAGGTGCGGGTAGTAGGTTTCTTTGTAGACGAATAGTCGGAGTCTCCTCTATACATTGTATCAGCCACTGACTGTGATAAAGGAAATCTCTATGTACATGGGGTCTTACAAGGCAATGTAGTTCATGATAGATACCCAACGCTGCGAGATGTCCTCCAGCTGCAAGCTCCACGGAATCCTCCACCGTATCGCCGGACAGTCGGATCTCCTCGTCAGTGACGGAAAAGTATGTCGCTGAAACTTGCATAAGCCTGAAGTTATCATCTCTAAGGCACATTTACCTACGTTGAATCAACTGTTCCCAAGCTTTATTGTTCTCAGGGCTCGGGGGTCCCGAATATTGAGTGTACTCTGAGTGATTCGCCGCGACGTGATGTTTTTGGAGGACATAGTGGACTGAACCTTGTACCGGTGCTACAGTACGTCAGCTTTACTCAAGGTGTGCGTGAGCATTGGTAATGTACAGTAAGGCTCATTTGTTGCTTTAGATAGTCGATTTGATGTAGTAATTATTGTGATGCTCGAAACCAAGAGTATCATGTTGAGGGAGAAAAGGTAGAGGTGCATGCTGTAAAACCATGATGCGAGTTTGTCATGCCTGTGACTATTCACAGGGCTCGTTGAGCGTTCAAATTCGCTTGTCAATCTCGGAGAAGTGTATGCTTCGCATTGTAATAGCTTCTCTTCTTCCATGATATTAGGTTTCTGATGATAATATGTGAATTTCACAAGCCCAGAAAACATGGAAAATGATAGCAGAGTGTGGACGGGCGGTAAGTAAATGAACTGCGTGGAAATACAAATGCGGGCAACCATTTGACCCTGACACTCGCTCCTTTCTTCCCAAGATGGTAATCGCGACTTCGCCGCAACCTGGAGCAGGCAGATAAATAAGCACACCATCACCACATGCAGATTTCGAAGTCCGATGCGCATATGAATATATGCCCATATACAAGGGTCCATACACCATATTTATCGTGCAACAGTGTCCCTATCCACGTATCGTTTCTTTACTTTAGGGTGTTCACGGGCTGATCTGGAGTTGTAGTTTCTGCTCCTCGGGGGGCCGAACCAAAGCCACCAATCGCGTTACGGTATGGACTACCACTTCGATCGATGCATATCATCATGTGCAATAAACTGCCTCTTGCTACTTATTATTGGCTGATAGATTTCTCGGACAACTTCAGCGTATGCAACTTCATCTTGCGCCCCGTTTGCCTAAAAGAAGGGTTCTTTCTGAGTTCATGGTGCATTTGTTCGCATTTGTTCGCAACAAGAATCGTTTTGGCCCCGCGAAAGGGCATCACTTTACCGCTCCAAAGTCCAATCGGGAATCAATAGTTCTGCATGTGCGCCTTTATTGTGGCAACAATTATGGCAATGGTGATTTCTTCCAGGAACCTCCGAGAATGGTTGTCTACGGACTTCACCGAGGAAGAAAAAATATAATGCCCTATTTCTTCCAGTATGCTGGTGCACGCGTCCTGCATCTTCCATCGAGCTATAATATCTGCTCCTTTTGCATGCTCCTCAGTCCCTCAACTCGAACAACTCCCTCAACCTGACAATGCGTCTTTCTTCAGCCTCTATTCTCGCGACCATGCTGTTTAGCGCAGCATTTGTTTTCGCTATGCCCGTGCCTGGTGAGTTTAGTAACTTCCCGCAGCAGGTATCTATCAACTCACGACACCTAGATAAAGAGTTAGTTGAGCCAGACAGTTGCAACAATGGTGAGTATACATGCGTCGCTGTTAGGAAGGCAATTGATGAGTTTTCTAGCACCTGTTCCCGAAGGCACTATCGATGCTAGGGATGAAGAGAAGCGTTGCGTGTTCTAACATGATGATGCGTCCAGCCCAACCGAGCAATTTATGCTCGTCGTTGAGCCTACCGGACAATAATGTCTGGCTTCTAGTTGAGGCTGGAGTTGAAGGAGACTCGGGTTGGGCAAGGCGTGAGTCGTAGACGATCTGAACCGTGGATCACAGCCTACCTAAGTAGTGTAGTCCAATACAATACTGCAGACGCACATGTTCATCATTTGAAATTCATCTGTGCTCCCTTTATATACCTGTCTTGTATAACAAGCTGCAGTTTTACGCATCATAGCCCCGACTCTTATTGTTCAACTGATCGGTTGTGTAGTTTCTATTTGCTCAACAGCAATGCTTTTGACCCGAGAATGGCGACCGGATTTTGTCTGCAACAGCATTTGCATCAATTTTGGAAAAATTTTATGTTTTCGAACTCTATGAGCTAGAAGCTTTCAGTGCCCCTAGAGAGATGCCTTTCATTGTTAATTATGGTGACTTATGATTGTATAGGGATAAGTGCCACAATACAGCCATTCTTGCTCTGGACTGTAAGGCGAAACTCTTCTTTCCACTCAAGCTCTGGGTCTCTATTCTCAAGCCTGTCGAACATTCTCAACAGCATGACGAGTACGTATGTACTTTCGGTAAAAACGAGACGCATTCCTGGACACGAGCGTGGTCCACCACCAAAGGGAGTGTACTCCCAACCTGGACGTACAGATTTCCAACGTTCAGGTCTGAAAAGATCAACATCATCGCCCCAGAAAGATTTATCTCTCCCCATTGCACGGTAGTTTATCTCGACCAAGTCGCCCTTCTGAACATAAAGTGGAGAGCATCCATCATGCCCACCGCCAAAAGGCAGAACAGTAGTTTTCACGCATTGTCGCTGATTGATGGTTGCAATTGTCGTTAAGCGGTGTGCTGAACAGTGATTAGCCATATCATGCCGTCTTCTTCATTGTCGGATCATGTGACTTACTCTCCTTCAGCACCCATTCCAGGTATTGGTAAGAATTCAGCAATTCGTAGCTCAATGCCTTGTCCTTCGTTGGTTCTATTTCCTTTTTCAACTTATCCCATATCTCAGGGTGCCGTGCTAAGTGAAAAACTACATTGGTGAGAACGGTCGCAGCCCCGTCGTGTGCAGGGCTAAAGACGCTGATAATATGGGAACGCAGCGTGACTCTATCTTGGGTATCGCGTGCCATTTCGTTCACCAATCGCAAGCAGTCGGTTTCTTGCCGTGGATGGCCGATTTTCTTTTCCCTCAGGCGCTCCAACGCTAGATCAACGTGTTTGTCTGCGTAGTCAGTCACTTGCTTGCAAGCCTCCCACCACTTCTCATCGCGATGAAGAAATTTGAGGCGACCAAGAACTGATCGAATGCCAGTTCCTCGCTGTGCGTATTCGAATGCGTCCATGAAATATTTACATTGTTCCGAGTCTTCAAGAGCTCCCATAGCTTCCCCAAAGATGAATTCGCTAGTAGTGTCCAATATCTGATTATGTTAGCATACCCTATCTTCAACTCGCTTGGTACGTACTAGTCTTTTGAACAAAGGAGCAAGGTCCACTGTAGAGCCATCCTTGGGAAGTAGATCAAAGAAAGTGTCCGTGTGCTTTTGCAACCGTTCCATGTTTGCAAGATGCACTACGTCAAATGATGATCTAATCAGTGCTCTCCCATGCCTCCAGTGCGGGCCATCAACCACAATGATTCCGTTCCCCCAAAGATGAGTGGCTGTATCGTAACGAAGACCCTGAAGGCCGAAATTAGAAAAGAAAGTCGCATGTACGGCCTTTGACACTTCGGGGTCGATAGTCTTGAAGACCTTCGTTCCAAAAGAATTAATCGTAAATGTCTTTCCATACTCATCAAATCCTGCTTTGTTGAAATCTAACAGGTATCCTCCCTTGAACGCGTTCATGAAACTGAAAAAAAAGTCTAGTCCTAGAAACGGATCCTTGTGGCGATATCTGGGTGGATCTTGACAGCCATTGCGGCGTAATGCGGATTTGTATTGAAGGAACAATGTAGTTCGCCAGGTTACGTATAGTAGGACACAGGATACGACGGTGACAAAACTTGTTTGTGCCATATTGATGTGACGGGGTCTGGCCGGGAGGATGTGCGGAAGAGGCAATGAGCAAGAGCTCTGAGAGAATGTGGGGAGGCGGGGGTATCCCAAGAACCTCAGCTGCCCCTCGAAGATGGTCGCCGAGAGACCTACGTGGCACAAACAGTGTTCAGCCTGTCGGGCAGTAGATGAGTATCCGAGCTTAGGTCTAGGTCCCTTACTACCTCGCGTCAAAGTCGTGGAAAAAATTCTGGAAAGTCTGTTTGATGCGAGAATGAAGATATCGCGTGCGGCCTGGTTCGCAATTTAGCTCGTATTACCCTTGTAGGTGGCACAGCTGTCTACCTATACATCCCGATCAGATTCGTCCAATGTCGTGATGGCCACCCACCCTGCCTTACATACACATTATCGTCAAATTGTAAGCTGACGGAAACTCGACCTTGAAACTTTGGCTCAAATAACCCTGCAGCAAATCATGCAATAGATACGTAAACTACTCGCAACATTTGTACAAATCTAGAACAGAATGCGAATATGTGCGAAGGTTTCCGGAATAGGCCAACTTGAGCGTCACGGCCCATTTCCGTTCTCTCTCTTTATCCGGCCCCAGCATGGGTCTATACCAGGTGTAGCTACACTGTAACCTGTGGCAAGACTTGCAAGATTCAGGCTTGTCGATTTCCTATTTATAGACGGAAAGCGAACGTCGCCCCGAGCATTTAGAGCTCGAAAATAGGCCTTTTACCAGCAAATACTCTTGCCTCTTAGCAAAGGTTTATCTGGTGGCCTAGGCCTAGCCGTATTGTGCAACGGGCCAATACTGGTGTCCAAGTCAAAACTCTTCTACAATCATTGCCTTCGTTGCTCATCCAGAAAACTCGCGGCCGCCTATCCACGATGTTGATGTCAACTCAGTCTCCCTCCACAGTAGTTGGCGTCGTAGCTCTTCTGCTTGCGTTGGATATCATTGTCGTGATTTTGAGATACCGAGCCAGGAGGGTTAGACAACAGCATCTGAAGGCAGATGATTGGCTTTGCTTCATCTCATTGCTCTCAGCATGTGGACTGTCGACCATACTCTTCATTGGTAGGTGGGAACATAGCAAAGGCGTAATTCACTAATCTCTGCGCAGGCGTCGCACAGAAAGCTTTGGCATATCCAACTCCCGTACCTAGTCTGCGCTCTAGAACCTCTATTACTGAGTCGAATGACAAGATCATTATCTCTGCGCGCGTATGTAGCACCGTTCCTAGAGCGATCCAGGCTGACAGGTTGATAGCTCCAATACATCTTCCTAGTCATATCGGTGCCCACGTTGGGCGCCATCAAACTTAGTGTCCTCTTCTTTTACCGACGTATTTTCGTTGTGGAGAAGAGCAACCCGAAAAACATTCTAAATGGCGTATACATATCGATGATAACTATTGTCATATTATGGACGGGAGGTTTTTGCTTCTCGTTCATGTTCGCGTGCAAAGGACACTTCTCTGCGTGGTGGACTTCAGCTTTGAGTTTGATTAGCAACTGCGTAAACACGCTGGAGCTTCTCTTGGCATACGCAGTCTCTGATTTCATCACTGATGTTGTTGTGCTGGCTCTACCTATACCTTCGGTTAGTCTCACAGTAATCTGTATAGTCATCGCGCTGATTAATATAGGTAATCGGGTTACATCTGCCCACGGGTCGGAAGCTTGGTGTGCTGGCGGTATTTATGCTTGGAGTGCTGTGAGTCCAGCGTATTGCGTGCAGCGAGCATTACTAACACATATAGCGCGGTTGTTGCTTCCATGGTCAGGATGATCTGGGTCATTTGGGCACGTCAAGTTGGATTCGACCCATCGTTGGATGAAGACCGTAAGTTGTACCCTGACAGCCCTAATTCGTTGTTACTGACATTGACAGTCCTCATTACCACTCTCTTATTTTGGTGTATGCTGGAAGTGTCTTTCGGGATCATTGCATCCTGTCTTCCTACTCTTCGTGCAATTTTCAAAATCAAATCGGTTGACTCTGTCCTTCGGAGTGTGCGAAGTAAGGTATCCCTCAGTTCAATCAAGGGTTCCAACAATGATGTCCCTCTGGACTATCTCGCGGCGGGTGACTCCAAAACCAGCCATGAGATCCCACTAGTGCCTGGCGGCCTATCTCAGTTGACCGGAGTCGAAGTTAGTTTGGGCCAACCACACCAGCATGACGACTCCGGCAGCAAGGACATTTGCGTTGACACTGGATACATCATCAAAAGCGAGACAGCGATAAAGAATGGATTGGGGCCTTAGGTAACGGTCAGGTGATTTCCGAAAGTGAGGAACTAAAGGTTCGTACTGTACGGCATATGTTATATTTAGGTAGCAGTTCAGAAGGGGACCGTCTGACGTAGATGGAGGTGGAGGGCGAAATTAGCTAGACTGGATAAGAATGGTTCGACTCAGCGCGACTGTCCCGATTACATTCCCTTCTTGTCCTTCGCGATACCTCCTCACTCTTTCATTCTCATGTGTTGTTACAGGCAAAGCTCAATGCAAACTCAGCCTTGCGTCTTAGCTTTTACTTTCTGCCATCATGCGGGCTCACCCGCTGAGCTATTGCGCAAGTCAATGTCCACACATGCCTTCGTGTTATTGCCGTGCGTGGGCCCCATCAAGATGGCACCAATTTGGAGTATTCAGAAGGTGCGCGAAGCAGTGACAGCACAGACGTATATGCAACTTCCCGTTCGGCACGGCTCTCCACAATGCTTGCTACAGTCATTAGATCTCTTCAGGATTGAGAACAGGTGTGCTTGCCCACCGTCGCCCCATTGTCGCCATTACTAACATTGAATGGTAGTTCGGCCAGCGCTGCTAATCTCGACCTACCTAATCGGGTAATTCTTTTCTCCCATCGACCGCTGACTACATGTTGATGCTAATTAGTCAGTGTCAGCCGGAACCACTGCACCCATCTTCCCTGCCGATGCGATGGCATACGTTTACATTTTGGTGAAAGCTTTGTTGACCCCTATCTTATTTTCTACTAGACCTTCACTGTCCGTCGTATGGTGCATACCAGGCGTACTTTTGGGCACGCTAGCTACAAACTCATGTATCTCGTTCTCTGACTTTCTCATGAGGTTCACCTGAACGACGATGCCTATAAAGGTTCGGTAGCCCGTAAACTTTTGAAATTTCCAGCTAAAACTGGTAATCTTTCAATATTTGTAGTGTCGTGCGGTCCGCCAAATTTCTGCTCTTGTCCGATTTATTATCGCGATAGTCTCGCTGACGCAATTCTCGAGATTCTGACGTGCCGCCATGGCACCGTCGGCTTGTCACATCTTATCGGACCGTCTTTGGAGCAATCTTGCGGTGTCGCAGGTGCACTTCACCGAACCTCAGAGAGGTATATGTCTCCGTTTGATCCAACGATCTCATCTACGGGAAGCAACGAGTGCTGTTGTAGTCCTTCCCCTACTACATTATGTTACGGAGCATATTCGACCCGCAGAACTGGACGGATACTCCCAATTTGGGCTACATAGCCGCCCCGTTACCGCTCGTCTATTGGATTCAGGGTTCTGGACCAGGTTCCATTTCCCACGTGAAGCTGCAGACTAGCGGGAAACGGTACTCTGCCGTCGTGAGCTGAATCGCTGCCAAGTCGATGATGCATGTAGACCTGTCTCTGGACCCCCCACATGCAGCCTTGGAAGCTGTTATTCTTGGGTCTTCATCCGATAACATCACTTAGTACCAATAGCAGCAGTCCTTACTCATCTAGAGGCTTCAATCTTCTGCTAGTCTTCTAGTATTTCCTTCTTAGCCGAGCCGCCTGTGCAGAGAGCCAAGAAATGTCGTTACTTCATGGCAATGTTGCAACATTCTGATCCTAAACGATGCGATGGGTTTTCCGGATCCTTTAAGAATCTCGAGAGCTCCCCGGAGATATTCATCTCACGCCTAGGAAACGTGGTGTCTATTACCAAATCATTACTCAATATCCGCGCCTGCGCTTCTTCCTCGTAAACGCACCTATGGCGGGCCTTATTGCTGGGGAGAAGCAGGTACCCGTTACGCATCACGGATCATCCGACACGTTGGAGCCGACGCAGGCACCAGCTTTGAAACATGGATCTACGGGTACTCATGTTTTCAGCGATCCAGTGACAGCGCAGTATTGGCGCGGAGTTTACGAGGATGCGAAGTACGAGGGGCGCCATCGATTCGACCCGAGCTACACGTGGACTGCAGAAGAGGAAAGAAGACTTGTCCGAAAGGTGAATTGAACGTCACGTGCAAGTGTATAGAGCAGCTACTGATGAAAGTGTAGCTAGATTTGCGAATTACATTTTGGGCATGGCTGATGTTTTGCGCGCTCGACTTGAACAGAAAGAATATTAATCGTGCAATTTCCGATAACATGGTAAGCATTGCGCAAGACTTCCAACAGCTTGACACTGTGTCTGACGTTTGAATCTTAGTTGAAAGAGCTAAGTACGTAAACTTCTCGTGTATGGTTTTCGTTTCTGTCTCTAATAAGATTACAGAGATGAACACCAATGATTTTAACTATGGGCAAACTGTAAGTGCTTCTTTGAGAAACATATCGCTATTGCTAATCGTGTAGATCTTTCTAGCTTCTTTCCTTGCCGCCGAGCTACCCAGCGGGCTCATCAGCAAAAAACTTGGAGCCGACAGGTATATTCTACATTCCGGCAATATTATTGGATAATGCTGATACAATATCACTAGGTGGATACCTTTCATTATCTGCGCGTGGTCGATCGTGAGCGCTTCTCAAGCAGCAATACATACGAAGGGCGCCTTTTACGCTGGCCGCTGCCTTCTGGGGCTATTAATGGGTGGCTTTATACCGCAAGTAACGATAATAGAAGCGTTGCGATTCGTATGGGCTAATGCAGTTTAGTGACGTGGTCCTTTGGTTGACTTACTTCTTCGTATGTTGCCAATGTTTCAAAGGACACTCAACAAGAAAGCTAATGAATGTAGAAATCGAACGAGCTCCCTACTCGGCTAGCTTGGTTTTGGACCGCTTTGAGCACATGCAATATCGTTGGCTCTTTACTTGCCGCGGGCATCCTCCAGATGCGTGGCCTACACAACTGGTCCGGCTGGCAATATCTGTAAGTGTAAATCTCACAATAAATCACGCAAGGCCACTGATGAATGTGCGTAGCTTCTTGATTGAAGGTTCCCTCACTTTCGTAATCGGTGTTCTTTCGTGGGGTCTGATGCCACCAGGTGCTTGTCAAACGAAAGGCTGGTTGAGGGGTAAGAACGGGTGGTTCAGCGAGCATGAGGAGCACATTCTTGTTAATCGTATTCTCCGTGATGAGTAAGTCTGCAATATCTGTCTAAATAATCAAAGGGATCTTACTAATCCTTCTCAAGCCCTTCAAAAGGCGACATGAACAATAGGCAAGCGGTCGGCCCTACTCGTCTCCTCAAAGCCGCTATGGACTGGGAGCTCTGGCCTCTGTATATCATTGGTCTCATGGCATACATTCCACCCGCACCTCCGACGACATACCTTTCCTACATCCTACGCAAACTTGGCTTCAGCGTTTTCCAGGCAAACTTACTCGCCATTCCATCTCAATTTCTCTTCGCTGTCCAGCTCCTCGTCTTGACATGGGTGTCCGAAAGAGTTAAAGAACGTTCAATCATTAGCTCACTGAGCAATATTTGGATCTTTCCATGGCTCGTCGCCCTTGTGGTCCTCCCCGCAAGCGCAAGTCCGTGGACACGATACGCCCTTCTCACTGGTCTCCTATCGTACCCATATTGCCATGCCATTCTTGTAGGCTGGAATGCCAAGAATAGCAATACAGTTCGCACGCGCGCTGTATCAGCTGCATTTTACAACATGTTCGTACAGTCGGGTAACATCATTGGGTCTAATATCTATCGCGACGACGACCAGCCTCTATACAGGCGAGGTAACAAGATCTTGTTAGCCATATGCTCTTTCAACATCTTATTATTCTTCTTTGTTAAGGCCTTCTACATCTGGCGCAATAAGGTTAGAGACAGGGAGTGGAATGCGATGACAAAGGAAGAGCAAGACGATTATGTTGTCAGTACGAAGGATGAGGGCATGAAGCGGTAAGTATTATATACTACTGATTTATTCGCCTAATACTAACTCAATGTACAGGTTGGACTTCCGATTTGCGCACTAGGGTGAATCGAAGCTATGTTACCGCAAGCAGGGAAATCATTTTCGTTGTCCCCCTCTTTTATTTTTCTAATGGCTTAGTCGCTATTGATTGGAATCGCACTCCAACAACTTCCGTTGTCTCTGCACTATACTGGTATTTATTAAGTTGGCTATACTATCCCTATGTACAAAATTACATTCAGCCAACACTGATGTTGTCGCTCCTAAACAAGTCCGCGCAGGCTGGGCTTTTGACGCTTTGCTAGTCTCTCACGGCTGGAAGATGAATCGGCGTCGGTACCAATCTTTTTAGGGCATCTTCATAGAACTATGGCATGATAATTCACAGTTCTATTCTACCATTGCGTTGAATATTGACTGCCTTATTGAGAGGATGTGGAAACAGCTTGTAACCTGCAATTACACTGTGATGAACATTCTGCTACACGAATTATCAAAACTTTGTGATTGATGTGAGTTGGATAAATTATTATGTTAATGGAGACCATCGCTGTGCTACACCGTGTTGAACAGTCGCTTTGTCAATGTGAAAGCTATACATAACAAGACCAGTGTATATTGTGTATCCGTCCCGATTCCGTCTACACTATACCCTAAGCAGGTGCGAGCAAGTCTCTACCGCTACCACTTGAGATTTTCATCACCAACCGATGTGCCCATAGTGGCTTCCAAATGAGATTGTATGCTCGGTGCAGTTATGTTTTGCAACGTTTTCTTTCCCCATTGAGCGAAGGCGGCGCTCATTCCTCCTTTCTCCCACAGTCGGAGTTCCAGTTCGCTCAGAGCAAACTCGAATTCCTGGCCGCCGACCCTGATGATGCGCTGATCAACTAAGATGTCAATATCCGCTCCATCTACCGCCAGTTCGTAAAAATCTTTGTTCTCTATGACAATTCCAAGAAGTCCCAAGTTGGGCTGATTTCGGGCGTAAATGAAAGCAAATGACCGAGCAATAACGCATTTTACGCCCGCCCCTTGAAGAGCCGACACGGCATTCTCCCGTGACGATCCTACTCCAAAAGCTTTGCCTGCGATGACAATATTTAATCCGTCTTGGACGCGGCGTCGGAAGTCGGGGTGTGTGTGGTAAAGACAATATTTTCCAATTTCTGCGGGCGTCAAATTGGCGACCAGAGCTTCGGAAGGGGCGAGGGCATCTGTGTCAATGAAATCGCCGAGCGTCTGTGCTTTTCCGCTTATTACTCTATGAGTTGTGTGCTTAGGGGTGACAGGATGTTGAGATGCAGGTAAAGCTACGACTGATTCTCCAGGCGATTCCTCTATCTTTGGCGGTTCAACATATTGCAAAGGCGATGGCAACTCTGATTCTATACCGAGAATCCTTTGCAGACGGTCAGTATTCATGTCTCCGAGGAGGTCCGTTGGGTCGGTGATAGTCATATCGAAACTGCTCGCGGCAACCGTTACTGCTGATGTGATACTTCCTATAGCACCTTTTTGCCTATGTCAGCGAGACGCCGATCAATATTTCTCTCCAAAATGTGTAACATACCCGGACCCATTCGATTTTCAAAGTTTCTATTTTGACTGCTCAGCCACACCTCGCCAGCACTCGCCTTGTCGACCGACATACCCACACAATAGCTGCAGCCTGGAACGCCGATTTCAAATCCAGCTTGCTCATAGACCTCCGTAAGACCCCTCTTTTTCAACTCACTTAGGATTGGGCGAGAGCCCGGAACAACTTTACGTTTGCCACGAGTGATAGGTTTCAGCCCCCTTTTCAATCCGGCCTCGAGTACGAGAGCTGCAAGTATCAGATCTTCACGTGCTGTTGTACAAGCGCCAATGAAGCATCCATCAAGCACAGTGCCAGCCACATCAGCGACGGGTACAACATCGTCTGGCTTGGGATATAGTGCGACAAATGGCTCGACCTTGTCAAGGTCAATGGTGTAGCTGTCCGCATATTGAGCATCTGGATCAGGCTGGTAATATTGAGCAAGTTTTTTATACTTCGAAGTTTTTCTTCTTTCGATGAATGCTTTCGTGGTTTGGTCAGGTATACAAATACCTGTCACAGCGCCGAACTCCTATCTCTGGTAAGACAATCTCTATCAAGGTTCGGGTTTTAGCTTACTGTTGACATATTGCAGAAGGCAAATCGGGCATCGCATGAAAGGTATTGTAAGCCGGGTCCTGTATATTCAACAACCCGGTCTGCTGCGACGGTATTCCGCTTGAGCTCCTTCAGCACATACAGTATGATGTCTTTACCACCTAATCCGGGCCTCGGTCTATTGATAAATCGGATTTCAACTGTTTCAGGCACCTTGATCCAAGTTTCACCTGTAACGAGAGGGAGAGTCACATCGGCTACGCCTAGACCAATAGCTAAGCATGACACGCTACCAGCAGAACATGTGTGAGAATCTGCGCCAATGACCAACATGCCAGGCTGTGCCCTCTCCCGGCAGAACTCTGTATGCATAATGGTATAATTCATGCCCTGGTACTCTGTCAACTTGAAAACTCGTCTCGCTTTCTCACTAGACTCGATTAGCGGCTTGATTCGAGGGTGGTCCATCACGCGTGGATCAACAACATGGTCACCAGCAATCCAGAGTCGATCGTTGCGGAAGATACCCGGCTCTCCGAGTGACTCATACGTCTTTTCCATACCATGCCACGACAGCTCAGACGCAATCACCCAGTCCACATCAAGACGAATGACATCCCCAGGCTTTACCTCTCCCTTATGGGCAACATCGTGAGCAGCGAATATTTTTTCAGCTACTGTCATGCCCCGGCGGCCGATTGGGCGATGGAGCAGAGGAGGTGGGGAAGAAGCGCTGCGGTCCTGGTAGTTGAGGGCTTCTAAGTATGCCGAAACAAAAAACAGTACTTCGGTATTCTCTGTACTGCTAAAGTCGTGATCGGTCGAGAGGCCAAGGCCACCAAAATCTGGTTCTGTTTCACAATGCTGACGGGCTTCGAGTAACGCATTTGCTTCTCGCGCGTAACCTTTGTGTCTCAAGTGTTCCGAGATCTTTTTGATTTGATTCAGAGCATTACCGCAAAGAGAAATGTCTACTAAAACTAATTAGAATACCGCTATACTCCACGTTGGTCTGTGTATTCACCTGTTAGATCTATGGATCTCGTCTCACTTAGTATCTGCGTTAGGCGGCTTTGCACAGACGTAACATCCCTTTCAGACATGACGATAATATATTGCGATGCTGATAAGAAAGATAGTAACTGATGAAATTCTGCTTTATGACTTCCATAGCATTTTCTCGTTTGTCGGGGTTAGTATCATCGTTACTGCGATGGACGTAAGCTACTCTACCGATGTAGCCAATCGGAGAGCCTCAATATCATAATACCGAACCACATCTGACTTTGGTGCAGCTACAGGCAATCAGCTCTAGGCCAATCGGCGTCAATATTTTACCTCGGACTCGAGCTGCATGAGGCATTCGGTCTTCCTGAAATCTTAAATCCGCCGGTCGTAAAGACGATAGACCGAGATGTGCATTTCATCGAGACTAACTGGAAAGATAACTGGAAAGATTTCGGGAACGACTCCCGTTAATGATCTTCAACGATTGGTCTTATAGAGGGAGATATCGTCAACTTCTATACGATTGAAAATCGTATTCTAACAAGTGTTTAAAAGCTCTATTCGTATTAACTTTGAACATGCCATCAACATCTGCTCCTAAGACATCCGTTGCTAGCTTACGAGAGCTTATTTCGCGTCAAGATCATGTAACACTGTGCCCAGGTGTCTACGATGGCCTAACAGCGCGAATAGCGCTAAATGAAGGCTTCAAGTGCCTCTATATGGTCCGTTTTATTCCAAACTTGCAAACATATATGGTTTCCTGAGATACAACTTAGACCGGTGCTGGTACGGCTGCTTCAAGGCTCGGTATGCCCGATCTAGGGCTCGTCACAATGAATGATATGGTCACCAATGCAGCCATGATAGCATCTTTGGACAGGCGAATACCGTTAATTGCAGATGCCGACACTGGATATGGTGGTCCAATTATGGTGGCGCGAACAGTCAAGTCGTATATCACTGCTGGCGTCGCTGGACTACACCTAGAGGACCAAGTGTTGTCAAAACGCTGCGGGCATCTACTTGGTAAAGAAATTGTCAATGAAGAGACGTTTCTTACTAGAATACGGGCGGCAGTGCTAGCAAGAGAAGAAATGAAGGAGACGCTTAAGGAGGCGGGCGATATCGTTCTAATAGCGAGAACAGATGCTCTTCAAGTGATTGGGTTCAATGAGGCAGTGAGCAGGCTTGAGAAGGCGGTCCAGTTGGGAGCCGATGTTGCTTTCTTGGAGGGTCCCACCACAGTGGAACAATGCCATGACATTTGTGCAAGGCTAGCCCCGACGCCTGTGCTGCTGAACATGGTTCCAGGAGGTGTAACTCCGACTTTGACAGCCCACGAAGCAAAGGAGGCTGGATTCAAACTTATCTTGTATCCTGGACTAATGTTGCTACCTGTGCTTGAGAATTGCGCCGCTGCTGCAACTGCGCTCAAAAATACAGGGGCAGTCACCATGAGCAAGAGACAGATAGATAGAGGACCGAAAGCCCTTTTCGAAGCCTGCGGATTGGACGATTGCGTGGAGTTTGATCGAAGAGCTGGGGGAAAGGATTACTTGGACTTGTAATTTCTGAATCACCGTCTCAAGGAGACCGGAAATGAATACACCGTGTTGATAATGATGTCTTTATGCAGGCTCTCTAACCGCTCCTACTCTGTTCAATACCTTTCCCCATTTTCTTATGAATCATCTTCATTGGCTTGAATGAATACATAATCGATCATATCAACTCTCATTCCTGCAAGTTGCTTTTTCAACCGTTAACGCCTGCACGAATAAATAAACCTGGTGATACCCAAGCTTCCAGGGCAAACAGTTCATCAACAATGGAATACTTAAGTGTAAGTTAGAAGACGAAAACGCGATAAAAGATGTGCTAGATAGTCGTATTTACGTTAAAGGATCGCTACGATAGTGAGACGTGTTCACGACCGTAGAGACGGACTTAAAGCTATTCGATTTATGATTCACAATGAGCGTGGCTAAGACGTAGTATACATTTTCCTCCCTTTGGAATAAGTACTGTATGGCAAGTCATCTCCATGTCCTGATCTGTCGTAGAACTCCCTATCTCGACGTTATACTTCTTTACGATCGCCGCAACAGCACACTTTATTTCCATTGTAGCCAGTTTTTTCCCTAGACATGCTCTTGCTCCCTTTCCAAATACCATAATCTGGTCTCGCATGAGTTCCAAATTGCCTGACTTCGCTGCATCGATCCATCTTTGGGGGTTGAAGCGGTCTGGTTTAACGAATATAGTAGGGTCGCGCTGCGCTGTGAGTCCTTGGCATGACACAATGATCTATGAAAAGATTTAGCGTCATTATTTACAGATCTTGTGGAGAAGCAACTGCGCAAGCATACATTAGGGGGAAGAGCAACGCCATCAATGAGGCCTCCATCTTCGGGTGTGAGTCGTTGTAGACTAGCAGGAGCCGCCGGTCGAAGTCTTAAAGTCTCCTGCACGACAGCTTCGAGGACAGGAAGCTCAATAACGGCATCATACTGGGGATGGTCCTGATTTCCAGTAGCCATGTTGAGCTCGTTACGTAGTTGCAATTGCCAGTCCGGATTACGAGCCAATTCCCAAAAAAGATACGTCAGTGTATTACCCGTGGTATCGGTTCCGGCGAAGATGAGGTTCGTAAGCTCATCAATAATGCCATCCTCCGTCACGTGTCGTGGAATATTTTGTCCTTTGGCAAGGAGGACTGATCGTTCGTTGACCATTCTTGCAATGAGATCATGGTGAGAACTCGGATCATAGGATGCTAGATAGTTGTCGTAGACCGCTACAATATTCTTGAAAAAGTTAGTGAAAGTTGGACATAACGGCGTTCTCCTTTTACCTTGCGAAATTCGTCGCTTGATCTGAGAAATTTCCGAACGTATCTGAACGGTGAATACTGCAGAATTTTCGAAAGCATCGGAAACATCCACCACAACCATAGGGCCGGAAATACAGTATCAATCTCATGCAGCAGATCTGGAGTCTTCTCGTTCTCCAAACCACCAAAACTCTCCTTGGCGAACCCTTCTCCTACAAAACGCTTGTCATTTATTGTTATCCAGCATTGTAATTTCTTGGCAGGTTCTTACCAACAACCCCTAGAGCCAGCATTCTAAACCAGGGAAGCACATCTAGGGGTTCATCTAAACGCTTTTCAAAACATTTCAGCAGGTTGCCGACCTGTTGGTGGATAAGTGGCTCCATCTCTGTTACTGCGGTTGGGTTGAAACTCGGGATGATTCTCTTCTTCATGGCCCTATACTCATCCCTGTTTCGAGTCGTGAACACACTCTTGAACCCTAGCGAGTCGTATATATCTGCCTTAAGGTACCTTGAATTTGCTGCGTAGATGTCTCTAATAGCCTGAGGTGAAGCGAAGCAGACCTGGTTAGGTGCAATTCGCACAACGGGTCCATACTTCTTGTGAAGATTGTGTATAGTGGTGCTCCGATTTCCGGATATCTCGAGAAGTACCACCCATGCCTTGGTTAGTCTCGCTAGAAGGGGGCCTGGGATCGACCGCAAAGGATCACTGAAGTGCTGGTACTGTAGTCCTGTGAGTAAGGAATGACAGAGAAGGCGAGGCGGCTGACCGTCAAAATCAAGGCAATGCAAGTGCCAATGAGAAAATACCAATCGATACTACTAGGTTGAAATACACCTGATTCCATTATATAATGATACAACGATTACGTCGCCTTGTAAGTAGTCTTGGGAATTTTTCTTTTAATTTAATTTAGGCTCAAGAAATGTGACAAAGGATGGAATTGATGACTTGTATGAATAGGGTGAAACGAGGCCTTTGTTAATCGATAGATCGACTTCTAAATATAAGTTCTGCTTCAGAAGCGTTCGATGCAGGTATATTAGCCAATCCCTTGAGAAGCAATCAAAGTTACCTGAGTACTGTTCTCTCCAATCAAATAGTGTTAAGACTATCAAGATCCCGAATGGCCAATTGATTCTGTTATTGCGTGCTTGATGTGATAGAGAGACGAATCAAAGCGTCATATCTTGACAGCGGGTACAACTCGATGTTCGCGGCCGCCGGAGGGCGTAATAGCGTTGGGCCCAATTGCGGCCCGAAGATGAAAACAGCCAATCGGAGACAGTTCACAATGGGCATTCAGGATCAGTGGCTTTTTTCGAATATCCAAATTGTATGAATATCCGTTTAGTGTGCAAGGAGGGGAGCAACGTAACGTTCTTTCGGTCGCTGCTGTGATTGGAGGGGCCAAGTCGGGCAACTAGCCGGCTTGACTTCGCATTATATGCTGTATATCTGCATCGAGTCCTATGAGTCTAAATGTACAGCTGCCGTAGCCTAACTTCTGGCCTTATATTTTCCTGTTTTACGCTTCTATCTGTCCCACTGAATTTTACACTGTTCTCGTACGCCTCTTAATCTTAAGAGAATAGATCATTCCGATGCCCGAAGATCAAAATATGACTGCGGAACTCAACGGACCAAACCCTGAGAATTATCTACCGAAGTTCTGTGGCCTTTATTTCAACGGAGAATTTCACAAACCAAAAGATGGAAAGTATGCAGAGATTATCAGTCCAGCAACGGGGAAGGTTATCTCAAAAGTTGCATTTGCTGGAAGAGAGGATACGGTGGATGCTCTAGGAGCCGCAGAAAGAGCCTTTCAAAGCTGGCGTAAGGTCTCTACCTTGGAACGATGCAATCTACTCCGCAAGGCTGCTCAAGTAATCCGTGATCACGCTGAAGAGCTGGCCGCTCTAGACGCCTGGAACATCGGCAGCCCTATATCTATAATGAGACAAGAGGTGGAGTATGCCGCGGTAAATTTGGATCTCTTTGCCGGCCTAGCACCAGCCGTGACCGGACAGACCTATCGGTTGACCGAGGATATGTCTCATTACACTATCCGTGAGCCACTAGGGGTCGTTGCTCGCATTGTTGCCTACAACCACCCGTTATTGATGATCGCAGTGAAGATGGCAACTCCTTTGGTTGTTGGCAATACTGTTGTTGTCAAGGTAGCGGAGCAGGCTCCACTTTCTGCGCTTCGATTAATGGAACTGATCGGTCCCATATTCCCCTCGGGTGTCATAAATGTCTTATCTGGATCCAAGGAATGCGGTGAAACCTTGTCAAGCCATCCTATTGTGAAGCGGGTCACACTGGTTGGTAGTGTACCTATTGGACGCGCTATCGCTGGGTCCGCTGGGTCCACTCTTAAACTCACCACTTTCGAGCTTGGAGGAAAAAACGCTCTTGTGGCATATCCAGATGCCGATATTCCTGGCCTCGTGAACGGGATAGTAAGGGGCATGAATTGGGGATGGTGCGGGCAGTCCTGCTCTTCCACATCCCGCGTCTTTCTGCACACATCCATACATGACAAGGTTCTCGAGTTGGTCATCGATAAGATCAGAGCAGACCACCAACCAGGAAATCCCCTAGATGGTAGCACTACCATGGGCTCGCTTGTGGACCAAAATGCGTTGGATAGGGTGAGAAAGTACATCGAGATCGCCAATCTCGAAGGAGCCAAGCTCGTTCTAGGTGGAGGCCCACCCAAAGATATGCCGGATGTGCTCAAAGGTGGGTTCTTCATGATGCCAACCATCTTTCGGGATGTCACACAAAGTATGCGAATTGCAAATGAGGAAGTATTCGGCCCAATCATGAGCGTTCTGAGTTGGACCAATGAAGAGGAACTGTGGAAGCAAGTCAATTCGGTCGAGTACGGACTGACGGGCGCTATATACACCTCTAACGCTGTCAATGCTCAAAGAGCTATCAAAAAGATGGAGGCAGGATATGTATGGGTCAATACAAGCAGCACGCATTTCCCCGGAATACCTTTTGGCGGATATAAACAATCGGGCATGGGGCGGGAGCACGATTTGGAAGAGCTGTACGATATGACACAGATTAAATCAGTCCATATGAGTTTGGAATAATTGGACTATACGTTATTGTAACATAGCCAGTATGTTTGGCTGGAATTGTTTGAAAGACCTGCTCAGAAGCCGATTGGATTTCGGGTTCGGACTTGTTCTCCCTTTTCATTCGCTCTTATACTCCGAGATGGAACCCGTCCCGATTGGCTAGGGCACTTGTGTTTGCCGACTGGATCAACATAACTTCGCCAGGCATTGGGAATAGTGCACATTTTAGAAATGAACGCCTCAACGTAATACCTATACGCGTTGAAAGTGTCTACAACTCAACTTCTAACGAATGAGGGTGGCTAAGTGACATGGCAGGCGTCCGAGACTCGTTCCCCGCCATACCTGAAATGATCGATTGCATCTACACTGGATCCTTTGCCAATGCTCATTTCTCTTAACATCAAAAAATTTCTATTTTGGGTCGCAATTTTTCAAATGTGTAATTTGCACAATAATTATTGCTTGCATCCACAAGCCCCGGTTTCATTTTGTGACGCAAGCTCATATGGTCATTCTTTGAGGAAATTACATGTGCTGTATCATCTTTCTACGTGCATTCGGTCATGATCAGCGTATCCCATGAATATATCTGGAAAGAGCATATCGCAATCTTGCGAAAAGGGGGCAAGGTGCCCATCATGGTTTTGCCCGAGTGCAGAGGTCAAAGATTCCTGTGCAAAGTCGGCATTGCTTTGGGCGATATACTCCGAGGGGAGAATAGCTGGCTGATTCGTAGAGCCTGGCCAGTCACTTCCCGCGTCTGCGATATGCCCGGTGTTGCTGTGCGACTCTGGTACGGTACGCATAGGCTGCGATGAGGTCGGCAGGCCATTGAAGGGCGATAGGCCTCTGGATGATGTTGCGGATACTGGTGACATCAAGGGAGGCGGAAGGCTAGGAGCTCCGTTATCTGGTTGGCGCCCGTGCTCCTCACGCCACTGCCAGAGCGCATCGTGCGCAATGCTGAAGAATAGTCTTGATTTGAGCGATAGGCGAGGAGGCACCTGACTCGTTTCAAACGAGCGCCTATGAATGCTCCACAGCTGTGCCAATACCTTCGTGGTCCGACCATTCATATCATTATCCTCGACGCAGCATTTTCGAAAGATTGATATGCTGGAGTTGAAAGCCTGCCGTCCTCGTTCGCTGTCAACATATTGACCATAGCTAGAATGTATAACCTTAGAAATAAGGACTGCAGCTGTGAAACAAACTCGCAACATAGAAAATACTAGATATCTTAAAGGATATTCCGTATTTTCTCCACTTTCAAGTCTGTCAATGAATTGGACGGCTGTATCGAATGCTTTGATGATTCCTTCTCTACGAATGGCTGAATTGTCATCATCTAAGAGCCAATATGCTTGTAGCTGAAAGCAAGCTGAGAGGAAGTAGATGCTTATCGAATCTTAATTAAAGTCAGCTTCCAGGCTACTAGGATAAAATCTAGGGAATCTACGAGATTTTTGAGGATTCAATCGATCCTCTAGCGGCCGAAGATCAGATTCCAAGGTTTTCAGCATTGAGCTCCGTCTGGGTTGAGAAGCTGACTCTTCTAACCTATCGATATCATGCATTGTTGTATGCAATTTGGTACAGAATACCTGTGCAGCTACTGCTTCATGTAATGATTTTGGAAGCTCATACGGATTCGATACGGCAGATGCCCGCTCGATCGTACGATCGGTAGGGATGTACGGTTGTTGTCCGTTCCCCGTGGCTACACTGAAATGGCCCAGCATGATTAGCTCTAGAGCAGGAGGCTAGGCGTAAAGTGTTCTAGGAATGGACGGAGGAGGGAACAGAGAAATTTATTTGCGTTTTGAAGGAAAGGTTGAATGAGCGGTAATGCTACATACCCTTCTATTGCAACGTAGATGCAGCACCAAACTTTGACAACTTGTCGAAGTTGTTCTGGGGTCAAGCTAAGCTGTGTGCGGGAGTAATGGGCCAAGACATCCGGCCGATGTAAGCCAGCATGCATCGCTGCTGCCTTGAGTGTGCCAGCAAGTGTGAAGGTGATGTCTATTGGCATTGAAGGAACGGGAAACGTCCAGGTGCATAGTATCGACATAGCCTGTATTGTAGGTAAAGTATGGGGCGCGACGGCGATCGTAGACCACAATAGCTCCTTCACCATAGGAATCAACGCCGGAAGGAGAGAAAAGTCAGGGCTGTCATGACGCGCTGCTGTGGAGATGATTGTCCAAAATAGTAAAGGAGATGTTTCGTACATAGCATCTGAAGTCGTAGATAGTAGGAGAATAGGAAAGAGAGGATGGTAATAAGAGTAATACCTATAGCCTATAAGCGACGATAGCTCTAGAGTAAGAGCAGATAGACGAGGAAGGCTTACACGTCAAACAAATTCTGTATCTGGCGAGGGTTTATTGTGAGAGTTCCAATCGTTCTCGAAGTCGTGGCAACATTAAACGTTCGAGCATTAACTACATCTCTTGAATGCCCGAGACCGTTATTTGACTCGGGTGTCGTTGCAGCAGCAACTTCTGTAGTAGCGGTGCCATCTGAGCGGCAACTCAACCAAGTCTCTGCAGGCCGTTGAGCTTCGATCAGTTGAGTGTTCGTGTTCACGGCTAACGCGGCTGCGGAAGAGAGTTGAACCCTGGAGGGAGTTTCCCCAATGCTATTATGACTTATTGAAGTAGCCATCCCCAGTGACTCAACGGGGTTTGACAGACTGTTCGATGCCCGGCTTGGAATGGAATCAGCGACTTTCTATATTGACAATGATACTTTCGCGGCGTACTGCGTTCTCTTCCGGGTGCGCTTAGATCCAGCATCGACTATGCAAAGCGAGGAAGACTTTGAACAGCGCTGGCAAGGCTGAGCTGCTCCATGAGATCCTTCACAACGCAGCTATGGCCGGCAGTGTTAGTAAAACTTGAGGCAGCTTGGTTACGAACCCATCACATGCTACGCACCTTCAATTGTCTGCAACGCTCACACGCGACACGTCTTCGCCTCGTCAAACTTTCATTTACTGTATGGGCTGTGCTCATTCCCGATGTCGTGGCGTTAACAAGTACCCCGGGTGCCGCCGGACGCGGGATGAGTGGCCGATTACGAGGATCTTGGACAGCCATTTATGCATCGCACACCCGCGCTTGATACGTGTCGCACCAACTCAGTGGCTCGGGTAGAACAAGATCGTGGAACGGATAGAACCATTTTCTGCGCGGAGTTATTGAAGATCAGCCGCTCACGTCAGTCTGCCGGTAAATTATTTACTTAAGCAACAGGAGGATGACTTCTCCGCATTAGGCCAGGCGAGGATGATATTACCCCGCACTTCACGATGGATACTGATATCGCCGCGGTATACAAGAACTTTGATTGTGATTCTATACACCAGGTCCTAGTGAGTCCTGCTAAGTAATGTTAAGAGGTCGTTAATGCTTGAAGAAGTGTGAATTAACAGCCAAGCTGAATAATTAAAGAAGTCCGGCGCATGCGACCGGGACCTGACCTCGGCTGATGGTTTTGACTTTCCATCGAGTCCTTCGTGCTAATGCCATATATTTAGATAGGAGGTTCAATTGCGTAAGACAGATTGAAAAATATGTTTGTGAGCAGTTTAGTACTATAACAACTCTTCTTGTCAGTTGTAATCCGTGCGGGTTAGAATCAAGACTTTACTCGAATGCGTTCAAAACATATCATCCCGATTAAAACGAAGAAACAAAAGATGAACGTCGTGAGCGAGCATATATGAGCATATACAAGATCCGCATAAAGGTGGCTATTATCTAGAAACACAATGTTCATGAGAATTGAATATAAGAAAAGAGGAAAGCTTGGAAATGGTACAAATATAGTGAGCAAGCGAAGTTTTGTATTTGATGAAACAGACGCAGTTCATTTTTATTCAATCATAGAGACGCTCTTCGTGGCTGTACTATATACTAAAATTGATCCACGTACGAAGTTCATACCTAGCATTACATGGCCCTGACCTTAAGAAGATATTGTTCCTTCGTCCCAGCATTCCAAGCCTTTAAGCAGCGTTTGCAAAGATACCTCAGGACTTCAGGAACGTGTCGTTGTTCTTTCCTTGACTTGTCGCGGGTCTAACATCTCCATATTCAACCCGCACCTCATGAGTCTGCATAATGGTCCCTGCCGCCACGCGACTCTCTCCTAGTATACTCTTATCGCTCCCATCATCGTCGGGTCTTGCTCCAAGTTGTTTGTGATATATATCGACACGACTCTTCAGCTTGCTTGCTCCGGACTTGGAGCGTTCGTTCAGAGTGTAAGTGTTCTTGGAATTGCTTTTACTTCCGCCATTCGAGGACTTGACATTGCGGACGAGGAGACGTAAGAATGGAATTGAGGCAGCAACGATGGTGATGGATGTTTCTGATAGCCCCCAGATGAGAACATCTGCCGTGCCATACGTGAAGTCGGTGTACGTGGCGATTTGTGGTAGGTATACGGTTTTCACAATGCACGCCACACCAGCGCTTGGGATCCATTCGTAAGTACACTCTTGTTGCATTCCTAGGGGATGTACTCACAGACAGCCCAGGCTCATGGCAAAGATAAGGCCAAGCTTTTCGCGCTTATTCATCTGTAAGCCGTGAATGATGAGATACGGGCACAACGCTAGCAAGAAATCCATGAGAGCGGAGTATGCTGATTACGTTAGTCGAGACCCAAGGTCGAGATGGATTTCTTACATCCAACAAAGATTGCCCAAGCAACCGTTTTCCTGTTGTCCCAGCAATGGCCAGGCGCATCAACGTCCCACAGCTTGTGAACGGGAGTGCATTGCAGCAACGTGAGGAATCCCACGAGCCACATGAAGACATTGGTCGTGACAATAATGAACCATATCAGCCCTTTGTGCCACCGCTTCGTCGTCAATCGAAGTAGAGTGATACAGAATGAGGTTTTGGCAGTCGGCATAGCAAGGAGTGCGAACTCTTCGCCAATATACATGTATTTGACTCCTGTTGGGAGCTTGGTGGGATCTGTATCCGCAAGGTGTTTACCGATTCCTATCATAGAGATCAGGACTCGAGGATCTTGATTCATCTCAAGAGCAGGAAGATTTTCCAATGAGGAACTTACCATATTCAATGCTTATCTGGATCAATACTACGTATACGACGACAAAAATCTTCTCATTGGTTAGATCTGTCACAGACAAAATGTATCATCAGCGCTTTGCTTACCCACGCTAAAAACATGAGATAGTCATCCCAGCCAACTATCTTGTGGAAGCGAATCTTGCAGTAGTAGCGTAGAAGCAAAAAGAAGAAGGGCACAATTGTCATGATCCACAGTGAGATGGTGACCTTGGGTCCATTACTGTGCGCCATGACTTCGATGTCAACAAGGAGTGAGTGGGTCAGAATCGTAAGTGCTCTAGTAGCCTAGGTGGGGGGA
Organism: Periconia sp. TS-2; assembly: GCA_030378425.1. Lineage (NCBI taxonomy): Eukaryota > Fungi > Ascomycota > Dothideomycetes > Pleosporales > Periconiaceae > Periconia > Periconia sp. TS-2. The sequence continues at coordinate 367,975 of JASNQO010000029.1, read as the reverse complement.
GGGGGTAAGTACTCTTGAGTAAGGTTATAGAAGTGTAGATTCTCATATTCCTTGACAACACCTACATGGATGATACTTGCAATTCAACGGACCGATTGAAGAATGCGGTTACCAACGTCATCCCTGAGCGCTGCATTGCGCTCAATTATAGGCCGGGAGAAGCCATATGCGAGTGGCTGAGATTGTAGCGAAACCTTATACGCACGTGAGCGGGATGCGGTTCGCATGACAAGGCTTCCTACGTGCGACAGCTTCCTCAACACGTCCGGTAGCAGCTGACATTTCATTGAGATGATTTCAGGGGCTCATGTGATGTCGCCCTCGCCAGAGTGGGAAACATGAAGCCACAAATTTGCATTTTGCACCTAACTTTGCTGAAGTGAAGGAATTACCAGACCGGCGTTCTTCGAGCCCACATCACAGTCGCGCGGTGTATCCCTCTCGTGGGCGACCGCCATCTGGCCTCACCAACCCAGGAGACCTTCCGTGAGAGATTAATACGTTGAGATTCCTGAAGGATTCCGGATTCTGTGTGTATGTGGCGGGGGTTTTTGGCGTTCCAAATGGTCGGTGCAGGAAGCTTTGAGCACTCGGCGCTCTCGCTGGATCGCCAAGGTGTGACACTAACGAACGAGATGCAGATTGCTGGAGCATCAGGGCCGGCCAGCGACGACGAGAGGCCAGGCCATGGCAGTGGACCGACAGCATAGTTCCGACAGCCTGGTACCGACCATTCGATCTGCGAGCGGCGATAGGGTGAGCACTTGATACGACGTGGTCAGCTCGGGAGCTTCAGGTTCCCTTCCCGATGCCCCGTTTATTCCAGTCGAACAAGAGGCGTTGCAGTCGAGGATGCCGTCCCGCCTTCCCATTGAAGCCCTCCGGATTTCCTCCGAGCGGCAGCGTGTAAGACGAACCCTTGCGCGGGACCGCACGATGCGCTGACCCCGTACCGCCCCACAATGTCCATGCGGGGCTCCGCACTGATCAATCTGAGCTGAGGTAAATCCACCTCGTCCTTGGTTCGTTTTGTTGGCGCGTCTACCCTCTGTCCATCTTCTCAGCTCTCGAATCGTCGCTATGGGGCTTCTGTCCAGCGACTCTAGGTTCTATGGCTCCAACGCCGACTTCAGCCACATCCTGGCGGCCACAGCTCTGCTAATATTGTTTGTCATTGTCGGCGACTATGCTTGGATGCTTTATATGAGATGGCAAATGGTTAAGCGACCTGCCGCATACGCGTTGTGGTGAATTTTGCTGACCCCCTCAAAGCCACCTGGTCCTCTGCCCTGGCCAATCATCGGCAACACCTTCTCCCTTCCAGATGTGAAACCTTGGTATTTGTTTGAAAAACTCGCAAAAGAATATAATTCACCTGTCATTACTTTCTGGATCGGAAGGTCAGTATTCATATTGATATTGCCGGACTGAATTTCATGTGACTCGGCATTAACAACAAATAGAAACCCTACTGTCTGGATCAACGATGCTTGGGCTGCGAATGAGATATTCGTCAAACGTGCTGGCATCTATTGCTCGCGGCCCCGCAGCCTCGTGTTTGCAGAGCTAGGCTCTGGACAGTCCAACCTGCTCAACATGTACACCATCACACCGCAACAGCGAGATCGATTTCGTGTACTACGTAAGCTAACCCATCAAGGGATAGGGGTTCAGCAGGTGGGAACACCCTCACCCGTTCAGTCGGCAATACTCCAAGTCTTCTGAATACTGATCAAACCGGTGCCCAGGTACAACGTTACCGTAACTTCCAGAACGACGAAAGCAAGGTGGTAGCATATGACCTGCTGGCAACTCCAGACGACTATGTCGCCCATTTCGAACGATACGCGACCAGCGTAGTGTCCATCATCGGCTTCGGGAGGAGAGTTTCTAGCACTACGGATCCAATCATTACCGAAGTGATCGCCGTCATGCATGCTGCTGCTGCACTTGGTGAGTGATCCGCGCCGATCCACTAAGATTGCGCTCGCTGATCAAATTTGATGCATAGCTGTACCTGCAAAGACCTTTCCTATGTTGATGGAGACATTCCCTAGTATGGAATCCTCGGTATAGCAGTAGTAACCTCATATGTCTAACATTAAGCAGTCTTAGCAAAGTTTCCAAACGCTATTGCTCCCTGGAAACATGGACTTGGTCGCTCCAGGCACCCCAGACACGCACGCCACGACTTCTTCTACGCATTAGCAGAAGAAGCAAATGAACATCAGCAGAATAACTACTCCAAATTTCTTTTCGAAGAAGCTCCGAAATACAAACTGGACCCACGTGAGCTTTCCTCGCTAGCAGCTAACCTGCTCGGTGCCGGATCCGATACATCCAGTAGCACTCTGATCACTGCGATTCTTGCCATGCGAGCATTTCCCGAGGCGCTTCCTCGAGCGTGGGATGAGCTAGATAAAGTTGTCGGAAAATCACGAAGTCCTGCGTGGGAAGATGACCTGCCTTACATGCGAGCTTTCGTCAAGGAGGTTTTCCGATGGCGATCAGTCGCTATAGTGGGCGGAGTGGCACATGCGCCGACGCAAGATGATTATTGGAACGGGTACCTCATCCCTAAGGGCGCATGGGTGCAGGGCAATGTGTGGGCGATGCATCACAACGAGCGCGAATTTCCCGAACCTGATCGTTTTAATCCACTCAGGTTCATGGATAGTGAAGACTCTCGACCATTCCCTGGAGAGAAAGGTTATATGACATTTGGATGGGGACGCCGGTCGTGCGCAGGTCAGTATTTGGCGGAGCAAGGAACGTACTTGAGTGTTGCAAGATTGGTATGGGGATATAGGGTTGAGCCAGCAGTGGACGAGACCACTGGAAAGGAAATACCGGTGGATATCTTTGAGTATACGTAAGTGCACCTGTAACTGAGCTCGACTGTCTGTCGTATATCGACAATGGTAGTTGGATATACTAACAGTGCACTTGACAGAGATGGATCAAATTGGCGACCTCGCCCCTTCAAAGTCACTTTCAAGCCGAGGGACGCGCAAATACGTGAGACGATTATGCGGGAAGGTAAGCAGGCTCTTGAAGCCTTAGCGCAATATGAAGGAGAGACGAAATACCGTTTCAGTACATACTACGATACCAACTAGAAGGACTCGTCGTTAGGCCAACAATGACAACTCTGTACAAGAATAGCCGGCGCTACGCCGTAATCCTACGGGTCGTATCCGTCATCTTGACTTTAGCCAGTAAATTCCTCATGAGAATAATTCAAGCATTCAATCCGCTCTGATAAATTTGCCTCGGCTTAATTCCAAAACGTGTTTCTAAATCTACCAGGTCAACCCTTCTTGTATTTACATTGTAGGAAAGTCCAATCGTGCAAGAATCCTTCGAGAATCCCTCTATCTCCATCATGTTCGCACGCCGAACTCGGCGACACATCCTTGTTGACATAGAATCAGTCGGGACCGTATACCGTATAGCGTAAATCGTTCGATGGAAGTAACGTTGCAAGGAATCTAAAACAGAGCGTTGTTCGAGAGGGCGGTTTCTGCCTTCATTCGCAGAAATCTAGCAGGGATTAGTATGCACGACCAAGGCAGCTACACGTCTGTGCTGCCGCCACTACATGCGCCCGTATGGCAACACGCAGCCAGTGTAAGCATCTGGTCAGAGCATGTTCTAGAACCATATGCACGCCCGGTCCTCGCATCGATTGAGGCTCTTGCTGTGGTTTCCGCTTCCCCTAGCTCCATTTTTATCTCTACAAGCTGGCAACACCCCTTTTCATAAATCTACGCGAAACCTAACTGCGGCACTGGTACGGAATTTAGAAAGGCTGCAAGCCGTAATATCATTCACGTATTTTCCCACCTGCATGTTTCAACACCTGTCACACCTTCTCTGATTTCATCTCAGTATTTGTCCGACCGTTGATTTGGTGGCAAATATGGCTTCGTCAACATCAAGTTTGTCGTTCACGGAGAGCTCTCTATGGGAGAATCGGAAATGTCTTGCCATATGTGCTGTAGTTGCCATCGCCAATATGCAGTATGGCATAGACACGGCAAGCGTAGGTGGAATGCAAGCCATGCCCGGATTTTTGAAAGTATGTGTGATATGAGCCTAATCCCCGGGACATTGACTGACTTATCGGGCAGGTATTTGGATACGAGGATCCAACCAGCATATTTGGATACTCAATCGATGTAAGTAAACTCCAAGCAGGATTTTAGGGGTTTAGACGCCATAATTGACCGCTTCAATAGAGCACAGTACAGAGACTCATCACGTCGCTTCTCAGTCTTGGCAGCTTCATTTCCTCTCTTGTTGCTGGTATCTTCGCCAGCAAATTCGGTCGTAAGCCCGGTCTCTGGTCTGCATGTCTACTCAGCTTCGTCGCTATTGCTGTGCAGCTTGCGGCTACTGAAGCCAGTGTTCTCTACGTTGGTCGCCTGTTCCTCGGGTTTGGAAATGGATTTCTTGTTACCTTCTCGAACGTATACACAGCGGAAGCGGCACCTGCACATCTCCGAGAGTAAGTTTGAGCTCCTGTCTTCGCCTTTTAAATACTGATAGGTCGTAGGATCATGGTCGCCCTTTTCTCTATCAACGTCACCTTCGGTTCCCTAATAGGCGCTATTATTGACAACTACACTAGCAAACGCCTTGACATGCTATCATTTCGAATCCCATTAGCATGCCTCTTCATTGTACCTACACTGTTATCAGTCGGCTTGTTCTTCGTTCCAGAAAGTCCGCGCTGGCTCCTTCACCAGGGCCGTGAGCGCGAGGCTCGCCAGTCGCTAGAAACTCTAAGAGGCGAGCATGCAGAGTCTCTTGAGTTCGAATGGACCGAGATGATTAAAGGAGTTGAGGAGGAGAAACGAGTTGCAAAGGCTACGCCTATCACAGATATGTTCAGAGGACATGACTTGCGCCGAACATTGCTGTGCTGTGGTGTCATTGCCTCCCAAACAGCGTCAGGTGTATGGTTTTTCATAGGATACCAGACGTATTTCTTTACCATTGCTCGTATAACGAAGGCGTTTGAGTATAGCATCATGAGTAAGAGAGCCCCAAATAATGTTAGGTCAGAGACACTAAATTTGCACAGTTGCCTGTCTTGGCTTCGCTGCAGTACCATGCGGTATGTTTGCCATGAAATCACTTGTCGGACGCCGTGTTGTCCTCATTGTCGGCGCTATTGCTTGTGGTCTTTGCATGTTGGCTGCTGGCATAGCCGCAAGTATCGACCCTACGGCTCAGGTGACAGGGAAAGTACTCGTGGCCTTTACAGCTCTATTCATGTTCTGCTACAATGCGGGCGTGGGGGCAGCAAGCTATCCCGTTGCGACCGAAATCGTTAGCTCTAGGCTTCGTGCATGGACCGTCGGTCTCGCTACAGCACTAGGTTACTTTCTCGCTTGGTTGACCAGCTACACTGCACCGTACTTCATAAATCCAACGGACCTCAATTGGGTATGTTCAAAGCGCAAGCTAGTCTAACTCTTCCGAGCCAGAACTTCGCGCTAACTACGCTCATAGGGCCCAAAGTATACGTATATATGGGCCGGATCTGGATTTATATCAGCAATCTTCTTTTTCTTCTTCGTCCCAGAAATGAAAGGTCGATCATTGGAAGAGTTAGATGAGATATTCGAAGCTAATGTTTCCGCACGCAAATTTTCCGCGTACAGGTGCAAGATCGTTGAAGAAGTGAAGCAGGACATATTAGGTCATGAAACTGTGGTAGTAAAGGCTGGCAAGCAGGGTGTGTGAGGTTGTGGGATATGTCTTATAGTGCGAATGGTAGATGCTTGTTTTTAGTAATTGTCGCCTTCGCATCTATCAGACATCTCTTCCTAACTTAACTCTGACCCTCGATCTATTTACTAGAACTTGTCAACGAGAAAATTGAATTTGAAACACAAGTAACGCGCAGGTTTCGCGGTTAGTCTACTTCTATGTCCCTATCATCCTTTCACCCATCAAGTAATCCATTGATCTTTGAGGGCTTCCATCATTCCGAGAGTTTTACCAGATATCAACGCATTTTCTATGGACAAATTCGTCCTTACCCCTACTTCCTTCATTTTGCAGATCTCGTAGACTTCAGCAACTTTGGAGCAGGATTCATTCACGCGAAATTCGCGGCATTAACATTACCAGCGTTTTCAACCTCTACACTTCCAGTCTTTAGAGTCAAGATCCAGTCCGTATATGGAACAACTTTGATGGGCCACGACATTTGAAATGATAATGGAGATTCAAGACTCTTCTTGGTGGGTCAGAGAAGAGACGACCATGGTACATGGTTCAGGTGCACAATACGGAAGACCGACACACTGTGCTCTGCTATGTAGTCACTGACATTCGACCAGAGAGTGACGTATCAAAAGCAGAAAACAGGAGGCTGAAGTTCACAAGCCAGGCATTGTAAACAATGTGAGTGACTTTCGAGGAGAATTCTAGTAGCTGCTTTCTGAATGGCCCAATTGGTACTTTGTGAGATCTCCCGGCGGAGTAGGAGACATATTCCGGGGGAAAACCTGTGTTTAGAAGCAAGAACAAAGAGAACACGCAATAAGGGCTTTTAGTGGAACATGGCTAGCTTCAGAGCACATAATAAGATGAACTCAAGAGCCGGGTCCTTTCTTCTACGGTTTTCACTGACATCCTTGCAACGCGGTTAACAAATCGAATTCGTACTAGAATTGCGATACTGACGCAGTACGATGGTTTGAGGGTCTTGTCATGGAGTCGCTGAAGAGCTTGGCTCTAAGGGCAAAAGGTAGTCCCCAAGAAACACGCGAGAGCCATCGGGCGTTACAGAAGCAGGAGGCTTAATTCACGGGTCAGGACCTTTCGTGCAATCATTTACTAGGAGCGTTAGTATGGATTTATCTCATGAAGATGCGGAAACACTTTGATTATCGAAGTTTTGGTATTCGTTATTATGTAAGAGGCCACGGACAAGCAGGAGAACGCAGTGCTAGATTAAAGTCTTCGCATACGGCAAAATTTGAGTGAAGGGATCAACAGAACGCATAGAGTGCGACATCAGCCTCCATTGACAGGATGATGAAATGGGACGCTGTTAAGAGTTGTTGTCAAGTTCTCGGTTGCTTCAAAAAGATTGGTCGGAAAAAATCAATCGTCAGGTGGAAGTCACCCGGACTTGTGATCTTGGTGCCTGTCGCAGCGCCGGTAGAGGTGAGGTTGGAGTAAATGCTACTGTCCGCTGGCTTTCACATGTAAGCTATAGTGGGTTGTATTTAGTTGCGTCCAAACGCTACTAAATGATGTAGGTGGTCTCCCACTCATTTGTAGTCCACCAGGTGTCCACAGCTCAGAGGTGCTGATGAAGTACACTGACTCGGATACATTGGGAAGTAGCCGAATTCATACAAAACAGTAGCGCTGCAATGATTCATAGAACTGATGGTGACGTCTCATGTGACTCCAAGCACATGAATATATGTCGAATAAGCGCCGGCGCGAGTACAATCGAATTCCATCGTCTAGAGGATTTTCAGACCATTAGAGAACAAGCACATGCCCTGTCCAGCGGTAGCTGTATCTGAGCCACCGCGTTCATACACAGTGACATTATGACCTGCACGTAGGATGCTTACCGCAGATAGACCTGCAAGTCCACAGCCAACGATAACGATCTTGAGTTTACCGTCTGCCATATTTCACAGCGGCTTTACGACTTTGTTGTTGGAAGATTCGTTCAAAAAGTGGGGTAGCTGAATGGAAGATTAAGGATGACTGGTATGATTAAAGAATGTCTTTGACCTTCGCTCTCATTCTCTAATGTACGTTTTACATGTGTAGCAAGCGGACATATCGGGTCGGGGAAACGGCCCCTTCAACCAATGCCAGCATGACTGCGCAAATAAATCACGGAGGAGCCAGTCCTCTATCTAGTCCAAGGGCCATTAATAGCCCACCCAGATGGTACCATGACCTCCGAGAATAAGTTGAAGTGCAGTGGCATTGCTCTAGAATTATCTACAGCACCAATCGCCTTTCCAACCCATACCTGCATCGCGTGAAAAGGTCTTATTCGCTCTTAGAATCAGTCGCACATGGCAAGCCTTGGGTTGACACATGGAATTTCATAAAACTGCTTAATCATGATAAATTTACAACTAGCCTTGAACATGTACCGTTGGGCAAGGTAACTAAACGTACGCCTAAAGCTTAGCTAACATTTTCTTTTTAGTCTAAGCTTCCTATGGAAATCTATTATTTACCACCGACTTGACGGGCTCGACACTGGCCCAAGAGATGAGCCGAGGCGTCCTTCATTAATGCTAGGGGTCTCGAAATAGCGTGTTGATGTCGATACGCAGTCGGGAGTCTTCTACTGGCCCTCGGAACTTGTGGATGTTTTTCTAGATATCTCGCCTGCTGGCTTCTAGAGCTTGGGCGACACGCTCACTGTATGTGAGTCAGATGTAATCCAATCAATCATCTTGGCCTATAACAGGGGGTTTCTTAATCTCACGGCCTATAGCTGCTGGATTGTAAATGTTGGGGTGAGCGGCTGTCATCCGATACGACGCCGCTCCGTCCTCTTCCTCTCGTGACTATTCTTTCCCTTCACATCTAGAGTGTTCCTTTACTCTTTCCTCGGTCGGACATGCTTTTCCATGTTAGGAATAATAGTTTTCTAATCTTGGGACCACCTTGAGCATCACATGTTGTCTTGGTCAGCTAAAATTATAGAACATTTTTGGGCAGGTACTCGTTGGCAAGGAGATGTCGTGCGCCCAACCAACGAATCACCGGGGACGACAACCAGCATTCACCTAGTTGCAGGTCCTAGATGCCCTACCCACTTATATAGAGCTCAAGGCAGCTTATTCTATCAAGTGTCAAGACCAATTGGTATTAACTCCTAACTCCATCACTAAACGCTTAGCATAGTAATACAAGTCGGAACTCCACCCACAGTAGAAAATGTCAACAGGCGTTGTGTACAAATTGTCTAAAAAAATGGAGTATATCTTTTTTCGTGAGAGAGTAAAATAATGTGAAACATAATCAGAAAAGAAACTTGGTTGGAAATGAATTTAAATCAAACAACAGGATGGGGACTCGCCCTCTTCCCATAAACTGCGTGGATCGCAGATCCGACAGTCCGCACGAATAGATCTGGTTCCACCACGATGGCATCGTGAGACCACTTGCGCTTCTCCAACGCTCTCCCTTTGACCTTGCCGTCTGCCTTTTCTTCGGCCTTCTCCGGCAGATCTGGTACAGCAACACCGTGTGTCATGAAGTAATCGATGTCCAGTCCAGAAGCCTCATTTCGATGTCCCGCCCATGTAACGTCCTCGGGCTGAAGCTCGACGACCGCAGAGCCGGGTCGAAGGAACAAGGTATGTGCCAACCCTGCACCGTGGACGCCTACTAGAACGTCCGAGTTGTGCGTGATGTTGAACTGTTGCGAAAGTTCATGGTCTGCCAAGTTGAGGTTGTTTATCTGGAGATCGGGATACGCCTTCCTGAGCGCCGTGACGCAATCTTGCTCGTTTCTAAGCTCTCTCGTTCCTTTGCGACGAAGAACCGTCACCGTCATTTTCTCCGTGTAGTCTTTAATGACTGGCGAGCGTCCTTTTTCTTCCTTCTCGAAGCCTGGAAACTCATCCAAAAGATTGAAGTGCTTCAGTACTCGATCTCTGAACACGCGCACCCAATCCCACGGCGTGTGGCAGCCGTGAAAAGTCCAATCGGCTGCCCACATGGGATTGCTGATGCCTGCCAGAGGCACGATGATGGTGCCCAAGTCCTCGTCTTTATCCATCTCCCATGCCTTTCGCATTGGAAGTTTTGCAAATACATCCAGCATCTCGAGATGTGGTTGGTCCTTCAAATTTTCGAGAAGAAGGATCTGGGTGTTTGCGTCGTCGCCAGCTTTCCAAAACGGCTGGTTCGTAGCAGGATCGATGGCCATTTGTAGGACATCTGTGGTGGCGCTTATGGCTATGATTTCGTTGATGAAGTGCGCGAAGTTGTTGTTGCTCTCACGCTTAAAGAGGATAGTATATTTAGGCTTGGTACCTTTAGACTGTTCGGTATTTGCAACGGTTCCTTCGGGCTTCTTTAGTTCTATCTTGTCTTTGAAGACATAGCGTGCCCCTGTCCCAAACCAGTTGCTGTATTCGAAAAAGTCTTCGACTTTTGTCACGCCACGTTGTTTTTCTTCTTCAGTGAACTCTCTAGGCTCACATCCAAGTTCGACCTTCTGCGTATGTGCGTTGAACTTTCCAGCCTTGGCTATACATAAGACGTCTTGGGCGCCATCCTTGTTCTTATGTGCGGTGTCCGTGTTGAAGCAGGTCATAGGTGATGTGGAGGAGTCGGTACAGTACGAGGTTGCTGAGTCACGTAAGTCAAAGAGATATTGCCTACTGAATCTCTTCTTGCAGAACTCTGCCTCTGGTCGTTCATAGCTGTAATCCGTCGGTAACGGTAGAGGGCTATGTTCAGCCTTCTGAGGCTCGTTAGCCGTCGCGGTGTGTTGTGGAAATAGTAATCGGGACTGAGCAACCAGGCTTTCTAGCGATGGTGGAGTAGTAGCATCGGATTTTTGTACTGTTGTTGCTCTGAGATACCCCTCAGGGGCCGATTTAGATTTTATCAGGGCGGAATCATGTTGGGCACGGAAACCATCACGCAGTGTGTGCTCCTGCCCGGTGTAGAAGAAGTAGCGCATTACATAGAGAGCCGTGACGCCCAAAAACAGGCTAAGGAACGAAACGCGGAATTTGATCAACGACATTGGAATCATTTCAACTGTGAACGCCCAACACGCAGGCAGTTTGGAAGTCTCCTCCTTATAAGAGGGACCTGCGTTGGCCCCGAGCGACATCATCAGGGATTAACGTTACGACTAGCCTACAAAGGGTCATGGTGCTCGACGAAGCATTCTAAATCAAGGGCGGACTTGAAGGCGCAACCTCCTCGAAATCCTTAACGCGCCAAACGATAACGACGCAGGATTTCATCAGTATACAGGGGGTCTTGGCGAGAGGCATTGTGGCGACCCCCCTCCCCCGGATCGCATGCTAACCTAGAAATAGACACCACTCGCACGACCTATCGCACGAACTATGCGGGCACATTAGATAAATGCACTGCATGGCCTAATCGAGGGGAAGCGAGGAGAAGCGAGGAAGTAGTGCCTGCTTAGTCTTTGGATGCTGTGTGCATACGTAAGGTGGTGTGGGTGGGTACTCATGTCGTCAGACGGATATAACATATATCTTTTCAAGGCCGGGGGCGCCCTTCTGATTAGGCTGCCAAGTAGACGACGGATGCCGGTGCGTCCGATCGGAAGAATGGAGTTGATGTAGAGAGAGTGTGTGTATGTGTGTGGATTGTTTGGATGGGTATGCGGTAATTCGGGGATTCGGTCTTTCGGGGGCCCGTTATTTCGTATGTGCTTCTTCTTTTATATATAAAAGGCTTTTAGATACCAAGCTTACGTATTTTTCAACAGAGCATTTTTTCCAAATTTATTTTCTACATTAGATATCCGGAAGACTTATAAATCGGAATTTGTGGAAATTATTTGGACAGAAGGGAAAAGGAGAAAATCATGCCATTCGTAAAGCACAATCAAGCTCCAGACAACCTCCCCGTAGTCCCCCTCTGGATCAACGGTTCCGCCCATCCACCCAGCGACAAGGACTCCCTCTTCCCGGTAATTTCCTCCGTCCAGGATAAACCCATCCACTACGCGGTCGGCGCAACCCCCGCGACGGCCGTCGCAGCCGTAGAAGCCGCCTCCACCGCCTTCACCACATGGCGCAACACCGCCCCGACCCATCGACGCAAGCTGCTGCTAAAGGCAGCGGATATCTTGGAGTCAAGGGCCAAGGAGATTGCGGCTGCGCAAGTGGCCGAGACGAGTTGTCCCGAGCAGTTTGCCTTTGCGAACGGCAAGTTGGGGGTTTTAGGCGTGAGAGAGATTGCAGCGGCGACGAGTGAGATAAGGGGCACCGTGCCGCAGAGGGTAGAAGGGCCGGATGGGAATGAGGTGGCGGGATTGACGGTTACCGTGAGAGAGCCTATAGGCGTGTTGTTGATCATTCCACCGTGAGGCTCCCGTCCCGTACACGTTGAGCTTCCGAGAGAACTGACAGTGTGACAGATGGAATGGTGCCGTCATACTTCCGCTGCGAGCCATCACCATGGCGCTCGCAGCGGGATGCACTGCCGTCGTGAAAGCGTCTGAACTGTGTCCTCGAACGCACAGCATTCTCTTGGAATGCTTTGAAGAAGCCGGGATACCAAAGGGCGTCCTGAACATGATACAAGCAAAGCGTGAAGACGCTGCGGCAGTCACCGAAGCAATCGTCTCACACAAGGCTGTACGGAAAGTCGACTTCATCGGGAGTGCCGCAGTTGGTAGCAAGATGGGACAGCTTTGCGCAAAGTACCTCAAGCCCATTTTGATGGAGCTTGGCGGGAAAGGCCCAGCACTAGTCCTCGAAGACGCCGATATAGACAAGGCGGCAGGACTGTGTGCACTAGGCGGCAAGTCCAATGCCACCTGCCAGAGAAAATGGGAAGCTAACGGCGTACAGCCATCCTGGACCACGGCCAGCTCTGCTTCTCGACGGAGCGCATCATCGTCCACAAGGCCATCTACGACGAGTTCGTCAGCGCTCTCACTGCGGTAATGTCCAAGATCCCAAAGGCCGGCGACGCCGTGCACAAGCAGTCTGCAGACCACGCCTACGACGTGCTCAAAGACGCCCAGGAAAAGGGGGCAACGTTCCTGTGCGGCGGCCTAGAGTACCTCAGCGAAACGAGTCTGAAACCGACGCTCGTGACAAACGTAGCAGCGGATGCCCGCATCGTCGACGAGGAGACGTTCGGGCCCTCGGCCACGGTGTACGTTGCCGACGACGACGCGGCCGCCATCAAGCTGGCAAACGACTCTGCGTACGGGCTCAACGCGGCGGTCCACAGCACGAGCTGGGAGCATGCGTACAACGTCTCCAAGCAGCTCGAATATGGCCAAGTGCACATCAACCAAGTGACCTGCACCGACTCTCGTAAGTGACTTGCGCCAACATTCGTGTATAGTACTAACCCAGTGACAGCCGGCGCACCGATCAAAGGCGTGAAAGGATCAGGTTGGGGAAGTTCAAACTCCATCTGGGGAATCCACGAGTTCACCGTCGAGAAGACTATATACTTCCATTCGTCGGGAGCTCCCGGCGTTCTAACCATTGATCATTGATAAGGGATGTTGACATGTCAGTCAGGCAACGTTACGTAGTAGTGTAGATGACAAAGATGACAAATATTCCGAGGGTTTGCCGTCTAATACGCGGAAAAGTTGTAATCCATGTTTCCTTCGCCGTCTCTGCGCCCTTGAAACAGATCAGGGCACTAATTTCGCAACGGCCCGAAACAAGTTGCTTCCAATGATAGCCATGCTCCTTGAATCTTCTCCGGCGTGTCCCTGAGCGTAATCTAGTTGCTCTGGGTGAAGTTATCGACCACCCCTCTAAGCTGCTACCCACCACCCCCCAGCTAGCCTTCTTCAGACTATTTCAAGCAACCTCCCTTGTCTAGCTCTAAATTCCATACAAAGCTAGAACATGACTAAGCAAAGCTTGTAGATTAGATTTAACCAGCCCAGCTAGCTAGGCAATTTTTTTTAGTAACCTAGAAAAAAAAATTTTTTCTTTCAGTTCAGGACAAGGCAGACACCTCTCTCTGACCCTTCTCACAAAGTCCCAGAACTTGGTGGGGGGTCCGGCGGGAGTTAGATAGCAATTATTTATAAGATAGTATACATGCTTATGTGATAAAGAGCTGTTACACGCTAGAGGGGCCTTGCGTGAGCTAGTCTGAAGAAGGCTAATTGGGGTGGTGGGTTAGTAGCTTAGAGGAGTGGTGGTTAGCAGCTTAGAGGGGTGGTCGATAACTTCTCCTCCAGTTGCAATCTGATTGCTTGCTGCTAAGCTCCTAGGCGCGGGGAGAAAATTCCCCAAAACTACACAATATCAAACTGTCTGACTTCCAAGTATCTCTGCCAATGCAGCTCCCACGCACTCCAAGGAATCCTCGACCGAGCCAGGCCAATCCGTCGATGTCTTCTTGCCTCGTTCGGATCGTCAATGACGTCCTGTAGCACGAGCCCAAAACAACCGCCCACCCACAATAGCACGCACACGGCCTCGACGTCCCCGCTCGTCGGATGGTCCATGTGCACATCAATCAAGTCTTCCTGCGAGGACCGGAGTACCCTCGAGCCCCGTCGCCGCAAAGCCAAGCCCCCGTGCTCATTTTCCAGCACGAAACATTTGGTAGCCAGGCCGCGCACGGTCAACAAGCCCCATTTGACCCAGCCGAAAGGATTCTTGCCCAGAACTTTGCCCGAGACGCGTACGACTTTGAATTCTGGCGCGGGGCTGTTGTTGTAGTATTTTAGTGCCAGATCGTACGAGATGCTGTTCCTCGCAGAAAGCGGTATGGATGCCCAGGACCAGCTAGGTGCTTGCGGGTGGTAGGACTGAGGATGCTCGAAATCTTCTTGGCTCCATTTGGAGTCGTAGAGTAAGGCTAAGGGTAGCATGTTCGTCCAGATGCCCGCAAGATATTCCCCCAGAGAATTGTTGGTGAAGTTGGCTGCTAGACCAGAAAGAGCGGGCAATCGGTCACTCTCGTAGGTGAGGTTTAGACACGAGAATTCCGAGACGAGATCCATCCAGACGTAGGGAAGACGTGTGTTGTCTCTATGCTGCTCCTCTGCGCTCGCAACATCTCGCTTCAGCCATCCATACCCTGTGTACGCCAGAGGAAAATTTCCCTTGTCATATTCTTTGTATCTCAGCTTCCGATCATCAATTGCACCGCATTCGCATCGAACGTCCGCCTTGCACTCCCATACGAGTTCTTCTGCGTGGAAATGTAGTGTTCTTGGTGCCAGCAGTCGCTCCTGAAACCCCCACGCTCTTGATAGAAGCGGTGCATCCCGGTGATGGAGATGAGCGTTATCCAGGAGTGAAAAACGATCATGGGCGAGGTGAAGCTCAGGTCGTACATGGAAGATGTGAGACCCAGCATCAACGGCGATGGCTCCAGTTTCCTTGCAGTACGAATTTCCACCCGGTAGATTTGTACTGGTCCATCTGTTGGAGAACAGGCTTTCTGTTGTATCCCTGCACGATGAAGCAGCAATAGTCAGGTAAGAGTTGGAGTAGATATCTGCCATCTTGGCGGACTCGAGCTCCCAGTCTTCTGTCGAATCTTGCACGATGCACAAAGCATCCAGCCACAGGTACCGTATGTTCAAAGCCTTGCAAATCGAGATGGCGTCTTGGAAAAGCCTCGGAAAAGAGCTGGTCGGAATTCCTCGGAGGTTTTCCGCGAGAGTCGTAGATGTTGTGATCAAAGGCGATTTTGTGACTCCCCAGCAGTAACTATCCGGAGGTGTCAGGTCAATATACTGTCCTTTCGGGGAATTGTCTGTGACGACTTACCTGAGCGCAATATACGGCGCACGCACTCCACTGAGCTGAACCAATTTTACCGGCTGATTTTCTCGCGATGAGATCTGTAGGATCCGCTTCGGGAGCGGGCTATTAGGTAGTACCTGGCAACGAGTATGATGCTCATCGCAGCTTCGGCCCCATCTCTGGATGAGGGCTACCTGATGATCATGCCACATATCAGTACATGCGAGTCTATGGTCGGCAACTGGGCATGCGTACAACACGATCGATATCAAGCCGCGTAGGGACATCCTGAGGCAAATAGCACTGAAGCACAGGAGAAAGAGGTGTCCGATGACGATCACGAAAAGCCTCAAATCTCAAAGCCCGCCCACGCCGATCCGGCCCCTCACTCAAAAGAAACTTGAAATGCCCATCCACAACATTCGATTTCCCAAAGTGCACATACTCGAGGCGTCTGAAAGCGATGCGCGTCTCTTCCGTACCATCGTCGCTCAGCTTTTTTATGCCCTGACGAAGAAGCTGGCACAGACCGCACCCTTTTCGTAATCCATCTTCGAGATGTGAAAGGGGAACGGGCAAGTGATTTCTGACACCACGGCAGACGGCGCAGGTAGTCAAGATGTCTCCGCCTTCGGCTGGGTAGTGGTGGAATCGATTCTCGCGTTCCTCGTTCCAAGGATCGGGATCTTTGGGTAGCGAGTGTTGCTGCTCTGTGTATTCATGGATGACAGGAACACGCATTATCGAGTATGTTAGTTGAGAAATGGGACACTTGAGATCCAGTTACGAATGCCTACCGGGTCAGCTCAGCCCTCCTCGGCGCGCTAGTCTACATTGGCCAAGCCACGAACTTCTTCAGGAAAGACTTATGTGCTTGTTCTTGAGAACAATAAATATCCCTATCTCGTGAGGCATGGGTATGGAATGCCTGTCAAAAAAATTCTATATTTCCATCCTTGTTACTGTGACGTGCAACTTAAGTTCCTCCATGTCCAACCACACGAGTACAAAGTTCCTAAAAGTATCGATATCCAAGGAAAAGTCCGTATCTAATTCATTCGATGCATCTATTCGTTCCAAGGGAGCGTGGGTATCGTTAAATAAATGTAGAAAGAGGTCTCCTTTAGACCCGGGTATCAAGATCGTACGAAGCGAAGGACCCATATCATATCCACACCAATAACACCAGCCAAAGAATCACATAACGATTGTCCGAAAAGTAATCTGTGCAAAAGCAACGTCTCAAAAGCTCCCACATATCATTACGGTGTTCCTTCACACCCTATCAGTCGGCTCCACAGGCTTACCGAATGCTGCTTCAATGGCCTCGAAGCTCGCCCTTCGGCTGTGAGATTCATCGCCTACATCTCCTGAGTCTTTGCCGAATTCCTTTTGTCTCAGCTCCCAGCTGCCTACCCGCTCATGACCCTTCTTGTCTCCGTCTTTGTTGCCAAAGCTGACGATGCCTGCAGGTGCAACTCCGTTCTTAGGCAAGTTCAGGTCGGCATCCGAGGCCAGCTTAGCAGAGCCCTTGAAGCCTCCAAGCTCAGACTTCTTGCCACGAGCTACACGATGGAAACGGATGCCACCAAGTAGCATCGCGACGGCGAACAAAAGGCCCGCAACAGCAAGAGTGACGACCGCGCCAATGACGCCTGCCACTGTCGGAGATACTTTGTTTTTCTGTGCTGCAATCGTAAAGTTGAAGACGTCGTCGTCCACACCCCAGCAGAAGAGCTCTCCAGAACTGCACGAATCGCACCAGTCTTTGAGCTGAGTTGTCATGATGCGCGACATCATGTCCTGGAAAGTGGTCCACGACATATCCATCTGGGTATGAGGATTGCCAAACATGGCAAAGGCAGTCGGTGAAGTGCCGTCAAATCCTTCGGAGCCGTTATGGAAGTAGAAACGAACCGAAAGATCGTCAAGGTCCGTGGGAAACGAGTTGTCCTTCCTCAACGTAAATAGTTCAAAGATGATTGCAGAGGCAAAAGGTGGGACGGCGTGGAAGTTGTCAGACAGATAGTCAATCATAGCGATGGAAAAAAGCGAGACCATGGCTTCATGATCACCGAAGAGAAGGGTTAGAGGATGGGACAGGCCATCGGTCTCATTCCCACCGTACTTTACAATCTTCTGGAATTGGCCAAGGATACGTGCAGCCAACGTCTGTCCTGCCATTGCGTTCAAGTCTTTGTCGCTACTCGAGCCGGAAGTATTTCCATAGCGATACCAGGCATCCTGATCCTGGAGAAGGCGGAGGCGATTGTAGACACCATCGAAAGTGGAATCATTCGCGAGCTTTTCATAGACACTTGTGTTGTGCATATATTGATAAGAGAGGTAGTCGTAGATCTCGAAGGCGTAGCGGTAGTCTCTGAAGGGAAATCAATCAACTGAAACCTATTGTTAGGCTCGATTGCTTTACTCACAAGTTATTACCGTCGATGTCGTCGTTAAACCAACCCGGATCCAGAGCTTGGTAGAAGGACTTCTCGGCAGCTTGCGTGTTCAAAAACTCTTCAGTTGTCTCGTACATGGCACTCGCGACCTGGGACTCTGGGCAATTATTGGCACCATCAAGATAGATACTCTGCGGATCCAGTTCGCCCAAGACCTCAATCTTGGCATATTGGTAGCCGCCTAGAGGAGAATCGATCGCACTACCATTGGCTAGCAAACCAGTGGCATCGGCAAGAGGTCCGTTTCGGGTGCTATTCAGACTGTAAGGAGGATACAGTCCCTGCATGAAGGCCTGCGCCGCAGAAACAAGATAGGATTTGTCCAAAGTCTGAACGTAGACCTGTTCATTCTTCAGAATATCGGACGACATGCCGGCAATATTCTGTACGCCCAATCCCCTGGGACCATCGGTGTCGGTAACGTATCGGCTACGGAAGTTCTGCCCTAGCTGGTACATCTGCTGTGCTCCCAAAGCGCTGAGGATGGGATCATTATCTCGGAGCACCGGCGTGCGCTCGCCAGTCCGAATGAAAGCAACCGTTCCAAAGTTGTTGTAAAATTCATTGTCATCGGCAGCTGCCAACAGCGTGGCCGAAGCCAAGATTGCGAGAGAGCGCGCAAGCATGGTGTAGACTGACGAGCAAGCTCTCGAGAGGGGAGCGGGGGGGAGAAGACAAGCACGAGGCTGGCAGGCAGGACAGGACGGAAAGAGGTACTTATTCATGTGCTAGCGGCTCAGGTCGCATTCAGCCATGCCATCACCGAACAAGGCCCATAGTGTTGGAGGGGCAGCAAATGCTTATCGGCCGGCACAAAGAGGCAGCTTGGCGGCTATGGGAGCTCATGGGTAGCTCGGGAAGCTCAGCAAGCAACAGCTCTCGCGGGGTAGCTGCAGCAAGCTGCAGATGAGCTGCATCATGACTGGCTCTTCTCGTATTGTCAGCAACGCCTCGCATATGGCACTGAACCCATCACGGGAGCACGAGGCCGAGCACACCATCGCCCGCTGTGAAGACGATGCAACAAAGGCCGAGTCACATTCCACACCAGGGTGTGACGACAAGGCACCGCATTCGAATAGCACAGGGCCGAGCTGCTTTCGACAGGTCAAGGTGATGGTACAGGCAGTTGAAAAGTTTAGTGTCGTCGTAGCGGAGAAGTGGGTGGCTGGGGCGGCCGGGGGTGTGTTCCGTGTGGAGCATTGGTTGGGACGTGGTGGAGGCGTAGCGTGATGCCCTCCTTCACGCAAACGCTTATCGTTATCAGCGCGCTAGTCCGCTTCCAGCAAGCCTCAATAACGCTCGACCTCTCGCACCATCCCTCCCTCCGTCACACGTCATGGAGGCCTGGCGCCAGCCGCGGAGTATTCTCCCTCTTCCCGTCGTCCTCAGGCACTTCTCTTTGCCTGTCACCGGCGGGGGCTGGGGTGGCTGCTGCAGCTAGCCCACTTCCGTTCCTGCATGCTTCTCGCTGCCTGCCTTGGCCGGGATGGCGTCCTGCTGCGAGACTTGTGCCACAGCGTCTTCTGTGACCTCGCAATGAGTACTCTGGCGTCTTTGCGATGCAGCAGCCAAGCCGTCCGACAGCGGAGACACGTGGGCGTCCCATGGAATCCGCCTTCTATCGCATTTGCATGTCGGGCTGCTATGACATGCCCAACCCGGCAAAGCGTTCCAGCTCACCCTCAGAGCTTGACCGCTCCTTGTCTCATGTGGAAGCAAAATCATCTTTGACGAGTAGAATTATTATATTTGCATACTAGCATTGCGCGAACATCGCAAGTAATCGCTTCCAGACAAGACAAGCTTGCACAAACTCAGCCCATAGCGAACCATATTGCTACACTGTCCGTACTGTTGAGACCCTTCTAAGCACAACTGTTACAGATCTAAGCTTATAACGCCCAATCAGGCACTTGGATACCCTTTCCTTTTTTTTCCTTCCCTTCCCCAATGCCTACAAATTACAAGCTGACCTCGACACGACCCTCTGCACCCGGTGCACCGCCCTGGGACAGCGACGGAAGAAGGTAGGTGATGTCGTCCCAAGGATGCCTGTATAGGCCGGTCCTCAGCCTCTTCTGGTCCAAGAAATGGGCAATCAGACCAATGCTTCGGCCGAGCACGAACAAGCCGTTGAGCACACCCATGCGGAGGTAGTCCTCGGCCTCTTCATGCGAGAAGGCACCGCAGTTGCGCATCAGGTCAACGAAGCAGACAGCAATGCAGCCGTCGACGTTGAGGATGAGGTTGTCCTTCTTGGACGTAGTCACCGTCTCGACAGCAAGAGCATAGTCGAGCAGCTTGGTGTTGGGGAAGTTCTTCTTGACGTACTCCTTGACCAGCTCCACGCGGAGATCGGGGTTGTTCCTGGACTTGATCCTGTGACCAATACCGGGGACTACATGTGGTTAGCTCGTAGCCTTGGAGAAGACTGTGAATTCACTTACTGAGCTTGTTCTCCTTCCTCATGGTGTCGACAAAGTCACGGGGGCTGAGACCCTTGTCAAAAGCCCTGGTGAACTCGTCGGCCGCACCATCGAGCGCACCGCCAAAACGGGAGCCAATGGTCAACAGACCAGACACCAGCGCACTGATGAGGTCCTTGCCGGCACGGGTTGTGATGATGGTGTTCATGGCACCAGACACGGCCGGACCGTGGTCGGCAGTCAGCATGAGCACCATCTCCAAGAAGCGGCTGGCATAGTCGGGCAACCGGCGACGGAACCACAGCAACGACATGACACCACCAATGCCAATGTTCTCCTTGAACACGTCAGAAATGGGCATGCCGGCGTATAGAAGCTCCTGGCCACGGTCGTCGGAGATGGTGGAGATGAAAGCAGCTGGCTTTCGGATGAGGCCAAGCTCCTGGGCCCACGAGTAGTCAATGGGGATCTTGGGCACGGCGGGCTCAGCCTTGGGCTTGATGGTGCCGTCCTTGATGAGCTTCTGGTAGACCTGAGCAAGCGTTGCGGGCATCTCCTCAAAGGTTTGAGGAACGAAGATGCCAGCCTCACGCATAGACTTGTTCTTGGTGGCTGCTGTCTCAAGCTGGGAGTTGGCAAAGGAACCGGCGTGGCCGAATTGCACTTCGGTCTTGAGCATGCCAGCAACGGTACCAATGGCCCATGCAACAATGGGCTTGGTGACCTGGCCGGACTTGACAGCCTCGATCACACGGTATTCTTCGACGCCACCAACCTCGCCGAGCAGCAAAATGATCTTGCACTCGGGGTCGGCCTGGTAGCGGAGAACGTGGTCGATGAAGGTGGTACCAGGGTACCTGTCTCCACCAATGGCCACACCCTCCAGCACACCGTCTGTGGTGTTTGCAATAATGTTGTTGAGCTCATTGGACATGCCACCAGACTTGGAGACGTACGAGACGGAACCAGGGCGGTAGAGCTTGGAGGCAACAATGTTATCCATCATACCACCCGTGTTGCCAATCTTGAAAGAGCCGGGCTTGATGCCGCCGACGGTGGCCGGGCCGATGATGGTGATGCCCTTCTTCTTGGCAACATAGAGAATTTCCCGGGCGCGCTATCGTCGTCAATTTACAGTCAATCAGGAGCTTAATTGGGCGCCAAGAACTCACCCTCTCGGGGACACCCTCGGCAATGATGGCGATGCACTTAATTTGGGGAAATTCCATGAGCTCCATGGTAGAGCTATAGACGGAGCGGGACGAAGCAAAGTTTACGACGGTATCAACGTCGTTGTGCTTGCCCACGGCCTTCTCGACCGATTGGTAGACGGGCAACAGCGTCTCGCTAGTGCCCCAGTACCTGGACGTTGTCAGCGCTCAATTGCGTTTTGTTTCGGAGTGCGAATGGGAGGCTTGGCACACGCACATTTTGCTGACGAACTGGCCGCCGAAGGTGTAGATGATTCCGGCGACCGAGGGTGTCTTGCGTTTGCAGATGAAGTCGAAATCGAGCATTCCCTGCACGGCGCGGGGCTGCAGGCCGCTGTTCCGGGGGTTAGAGATTGCGCATCTGGATTGTGCATGGGCGAAATTTCTTACTAGACGAAGCATCGCGTCTTCGGGTGGAAGAGCGTGTGGGCGGCGGGCGGGCTCAATGGGCGCGAGGGAGCAGCGAAGCGGCGGATGTTGTCGTTGGCAGAGAGGCTGCCGTCGGTCGAGGTGGCCGCCTGCTGGGGAGTGCTCCCATTGACGGGGGCGGCGGAGGGCATTGTGGGCGGAGGGGTGCAGGAAGAAACAAGGACGGGCGAGGCGTCGAGTTTTTGCAAGACTGCACACGCAAGCGACGGGTCAGTATACGGAGAAGGTCGGAGGCGTAGAGAGAGACAGAGAGAGCGCACGAGGGGAGCTGGCTGACGTGAGGGCTGAAGAAACCCAAGGGCAGAAAAAAGGGCCGGGGGGAGCTAGCTGGCTGGCCGGCCGGTGTGCGCAGGTACGCGCGGGCTGGCAGCAGCAGCAGCAGCAGCAGGACGAGGGCGATGCTCACCTTGATGATGGAGGAGCCACGGGCGGGCGGGCAATGGCGAGACGATGGCAATGGGGGGAGAGGGGGTGGCAGGAGAGAGAGAGAAGAGCGGGCGGCGGTGACGGTGTGCAGAGGAAGATTTGGGCTCTCTTGATTCTCGCGGTGTTGAGGACCCTGCGCGAGTGCTGGATCGTTGGGGTAAGGCCGAGCGCACGCTAAGCCACGCCTTCGGAAGCGGTGAACGGGGAGCCGTCAGGGCCTCGTCGCCGCCCCAATGCCCGTCAGAACGCGCGGAATGCCTTTGGAGAACCGTCGAGGCGGTCCCACGATAGAGTGCGAGGCCAATTGAGGCGTGCCGTGCCAGAATGCCCCCAGGACAGCGCAGGCGTTGAGGCCGAGGGGGGGTGGTTTTTTGCAGTTGCGCTCGTCGGGGCGCTCGGCGGCCGTGTCTGGCGGTGGGGACGGGCGCCGCTGATTGGCTGCCGCCGTCTTTTGTGCGTGGCCCGCCCGGCCGTTGGCGCTGCAGAAGGCCTCCCAACCTGGCGACCCGAGCTCAACCCGCGAAAAAACATACAGACCGCTCTGCTTCCCACCGTCCCAGGCCCCCCGAGAACTCCAGCTTGTCTTGCCCACGATCCTCCCTCGGCCCTGCTTCTGCTCTTTCTCTGTCCATCGAGTCCCGGTGCTCTCCCACGCATAGATAGGTACGTCCTGCCCATTTTCACCTGTCCCACTCTCTTCTGCTGCGCCCGCTCCACGCCTGTCCGACTGCTGCCCGGCCCTTTTTTCCCCAGCAACATCAGCGCCTCCATAGTCCCGGGCTACGGTCGGGATTCCAATTCTGCGAAAGAGCTTTGCGCAATTCGCTGCTGCGCCGTCAGCAACCCCATTTCGCCCGTCCCTCCTCTTCTCACAGCACCACACTCGGCGAGCATCACTCACCCATTCTAGCTCTTCCTCCTCCACCACCACCACTCTCCCACCATGTCCGCCAAAGCAATCTTCGAGGCCGACGGCAAGGCCATCCTCAACTACCACCTGACGCGCGCCCCCGTCATCAAGCCCACCCCGCTGCCCGCCTCGTCGACACACAACCCCCCGCCCAAGCTCGCATCGCTGCACTTCCCCGCCGATGCCGACGTCAACGGCGTGCTCGACCAGGCCGAGGCCACCTACCCGTGGCTGCTGGCTCCCGGCGCAAAGTTCGTTGCAAAGCCAGATCAATTGATCAAGCGACGAGGCAAGAGCGGCCTCCTGGCCCTGAACAAGCCATGGTCCGAGGCTCGCGAGTGGATCCAGGCGAGGGCTGGCAAGCCGCAAAAGGTCGAGTCTGTCGAGGGCGTCCTGAGGCAGTTCCTAGTCGAGCCCTTCGTGCCCCATCCCCAGAACACAGAGTACTACATCAACATCAACTCGGTGCGAGAGGTACGTTGCTCCTTTTTTTTTTCCATTCCTAGCTCTTTCTCCGTTCGAACGCCATGGCGGAATGACGGTTGGGGATTCAATCCTCATGAACAAGCGAAGCAGGCATTTTTCTGCGGACGACAGCGCTGCACAAAATGGGAAGCTCCACGGTAGCGGGCGGCACCTGGTGTGTTTAAGGCCGGGCGAAGGGAAAACGGGACCCGGCCCACTCTGCAAAGCACATACCGCCCTGCAGCGATAACCTGCCGGCTTTCACATGTCAAGCCCGCTGCCTCTCACAAATCATCGCCTTTTTATTTCCACTTCGTTTGTTTTATGTTTCCTTTTTCGTGTTGCGGCTCTGGCCACGGCGCTCGGCTATTGCACCCATCGCCAATCAACTCCCGATCCTTGCTGACCCTCCCACTTTAGGGCGATTGGATTCTCTTCACCCACGAGGGTGGTGTCGATGTCGGTGATGTCGACGAGAAGGCTGAGAAGCTTCTCATTCCCGTCGACCTCAAGCAGTACCCCTCCAACGAGGTCATCGCCCAGACTCTCCTGAGCAAGGTGCCCAAGGGCGTGCACAACGTCCTCGTCGACTTCATCTCCCGGTTATACGCCGTCTACGTTGACTGCCAGTTCACGTGAGTTGACCTGCATACAACATCGCTTCCCATGCTAATTCATCTCAGCTACCTCGAGATCAACCCTCTCGTCGTCATCCCCAATGCTGACGCCACCTCTGCCGACGTTCACTTCCTGGATCTGGCTGCCAAGCTTGACCAGACTGCCGAGTTTGAGTGCGGCGCAAAGTGGGCTATTGCTCGCAGCGCAAACGCTCTCGGTATCCCAGCTGCTCCTTCCAAGGACGGCAAGACTACCATCGATGTCGGCCCTCCAATCGACTTCCCTGCTCCTTTCGGCCGTGAGATGAGCAAGGAGGAGGCCTACATTGCCGAGATGGACGCAAAGACGGGTGCGTCCCTCAAACTCACCATCCTGAACGCATCCGGGCGCGTCTGGACTCTCGTTGCTGGTGGTGGTGCTTCCGTTGTCTACGCCGACGCCATTGCCTCTGCCGGTTTCGCCAGTGAGCTGGCCAACTACGGCGAATACTCTGGCGCTCCCACCGAGACCCAGACCTTCCACTACGCCCGCACCGTCCTCGACCTCATGCTCCGTGCTCCCAAGCATCCCGAGGGCAAGGTCCTCTTCATCGGTGGTGGTATTGCCAACTTCACCAACGTTGCCTCGACCTTCAAGGGTGTCATTCGCGCCCTGAGGGAAGTCGCCTCCTCCCTCGTGGAGCACAACGTCCAGATCTGGATTCGTCGTGCCGGGCCCAACTACCAGGAGGGTCTCAAGAACATCAAGGGAGTCGGCCAGGAGCTTGGCCTCGACATGCACGTCTACGGCCCTGAGATGCACGTCTCGGGCATCGTGCCGTTGGCACTGATCCCTGGTAAGACGACGGATATCAAGGAATTCTCTGGTTAAGCGCGCATGAGAGTGTATCATAGAGTGTAGATTCGTTCTAGGGAGATACGGGTCGCTGGATTCAAAGGTTAGACAAATAGTCGGGCTTGGGCCTTGGAGGTCTTGCTGTCATGATGGTTTGTGTGAGGGCGTATCAGACGCCCCCTCGTCAAGATACTTTTGCCCATACCGTGCACTAGGTGTGCTACGTACCGAAAATAAGTACCGAATGTAATAATTCCCCCCCAGTAGTGGTCCTTGTGTTGTGTTGAATTTCATTCCGAGTGACTGACTCTAGATGATGATCAGAAGCAATACTTTTTTTTTCAATTTGATACGAGAAAGCACATTTCTTACATGGAAACAGATGCCAAGAAAGAAGGAAGAGAAAAGGAAAGGGAAGGGAAGGAGGAGGGATGGGAGCGAGTACTACAGCATCAAGCAGTCTTGAGGGGAAAAAAATTCAAGAAAAGTGACGACTTGACTACGCTTCTCGACTACAGCTAAAGGCTCGCTTCGCTTCCAATGGAAATGAGCAAGGTTTCCTCGGGGTCCTTGCTTTGTGATTACCAGAAAAAAAAGATGAGGGGAGAGAGGAGGGAGAAGGAAAGACTTTTGTGAGCTAGAAAAAAAACCAGCAGACATTCACGATACGAGCAGAAAAATCTTTTTGGAAAGGCAGTTTGAAGACTTGGCAATGTATTTTCTTTTCTCATTTGAGTTTGTATGGTTGTCGCGGGTAAGCCGCTTAGCAGTTTGGCCTGTATGGATATTTGCTCGCTTTTTTTTTACTAGGGCTGAACTAGTGAGCCGGACGGCGGTGCCTGTCAGCGAAGCAAGCTAAGATGGCCAGGTCAAATCGGGGCACGTGGTAGTGTGTGGCTAATTGGGCAAGCTACCGGAAGGTGTCCATGGGTCAGTGTAGATGTGGTTAGCGAACCTCGAAAAGCCGCATCGATTACATGCCGGCTCGTCATCATGGGCTGGAAGATGCAACCTGGGATGTTCCAGTGATGAAACAGGTGAGGTGGATAGATGTTCAACCCATTTCGATTGCCTGCAATGCGGAAATGACTTCCTCTGCGACGCCGCCGTGCTCGACGACCATCTTGACTATCTGCGAGATCAGGCCCCTCTTCATGCCGCCTCTCGGAGGAGTCCAGACACCAGAATTGACGAGCAGCTCACGCTGTGTCAGCGCGTCGGCGCTCGATGCTGGAACGGCACCACCTGTGGCGGGATTCATGGAATTGGGAACTCCCGGTGGGGTAAGGTGAGAGGGAGGGTCGATGGTGCGAATGGATACTATGCGGGCCCCGGTGGATGAAGAGGTCCCATTCGCACAGGCAACAGCAAGAACAGCATCTGCAACGGCAAGCTCTTCCTTGCAGGGGTCGAAGATGATGTTGGATCCTACGGCCATAGCAAGCACAATGACAGGCGGTTTGTCCACCTGGGCTGTGGTCGCCTTCTTTCCCGTTGTCTTTGGATACAAAGGTACTGCTGCGTCCCAGTCGTCGTCAAAGAGAGGGTCTTCGTCTTTCTCGGATTTGAGGGCCGGAAGGCGAGAGGTGAGGAGTGCGAGATGGGTTGCCATAGAGAGCAGGGCGAGGGGGTACGAGAGCGGCGGGGAGAGGAGGAGGATCTAATACAGGTCAACCATGCCCCATCTGTCCTATATCAGGAAGCACCTACGTCAATGTATAGCTTCCAATGGAACCTGCGGTTGATGTACAGTCTGTTTTTTAAACCCCCGCTTGTGAGCAAGCTTTCAGTGAGCATAGAGGCCAAGAAGACGGGCAGCGGGTCATCGTCGCGAAACCCTGGAATCTCCACACTTATTTCTATCCATGTGTTCTGGCCCTGGGCTTCGCTCTCGTCGTCCTCTTCGTGCTCATCCCGCATCACTACATCGCCCGTCGCTACCGAGAGCAGACTTCCTTCAACGGCAGGCCGCCATGGGGTCGCTTCGACTTCAGCTTTGACGCCGACCAGAGCTTCTGTGCCGTCCTCGAGTGCAATGCGGGCGCTTCCATTTGCGCCGGGCAGGACATCGTACTCTGCTCGCATAGACCGGAAGTCCTTCGGGCCCTTGGTATGGTCAAAGCGGACAGGTGGGGTCTGCGAAAGCGTGGAGCGCAGGAACGAAAGTTCTGCGGGCGACAGGTTGACGTGGGCAGCCTGCGAGGGGGCCATTGCGTCGAGCGTGTTGTGTGCTGGCAGGCGTCTAACGATGCTTGCGGCGGGTTTTGGAGAAATGTTCGTGAATGGCAAGCTCGGGCCAATCAGGGCGGGTCGCGTATGTGGTAGCTGCCGGTCGAGCTTGACGCCATGGCAGCGAGTCCACCATGGCCGCAGCCCGTCCGATGCGTTGACCGCCTGTCCCTGACAAAGCCCAGAAACCCTAGCTATCGTGCAGCTCACATCTCCTCTGCCATCTCAATCTTTCTTCTCTGGTCTTCACCCATCATCCCCGCATTCCGAATTGCGAATGGCGCCATGAGGCTGTAATCCACGCGGCTCTGTCACACGCCCCGGAACCGGGCCATGTCTCCGTCTTCTCACTCCAAGCGGAATAGCAGCAATGGCATCGACAAGCTCGACTACTCACCACGCCGACCGCTGCTGCATCCCGACCAAGACCGCGATTCCGGCCGCACCTCTCAGGAAACAAGCAACGCAGGCAGCTTTTTCGAGCACGTAGCCGAGGGCATCATGGAGCGCGACCGCGACCGCCTGCAGCGCCAGGTCGTGCGATGGCTGAGCTTCGTCTGGGCCATCGTCAACTGCCTCTGCGGCGGCAGCATCACCGCCTACTCGCTCTACGGCCATATCTTCCAGTCCAAGCTGCACTACACGCAGCTCCAGGTCAACCTGGTTAGCATCACCGCTGAGCTGGCCATGTACCTGCCCGTCCCCATCTTCGGCTACCTCTGCGACCGACTCGGCCCCGGTGTGCCGTCCGCCATCTCTGGTGTTTCTTTTGGGCTGGGATATCTGCTTGCCGCCTTTGCATACAAGAGTGGACCTCCGCCGTCGGCCGGAGGACATGGATGGCCATTTGGCGTCATGGTGGTTGCCTTCGTAGGCGTCGGCATGGGCACGAGCTGCATGTACCTTTCGGCCGTTACGACATGCGCGAAGAACTTTGGCCGCGGGAACGCAAAGGGCATTGCATTGGCTGTCCCTATCGCTGCCTTTGGTCTGAGCGGCATGTGGCAAAGCCAGGTTGGCAGTCGGCTACTCTACGTGAAGAACCCCGACGGCAGCCATGGAGATGTCGATGTCTTCCGCTTCTTCCTGTTTCTAGGCATTACACTGCTGTGCGCAGGCCTCATCGGCTTCTTCGCGCTCCAGATTGTAGACGAGGGGGAGCTGATAGATGAGGCAGTGGATGAGCTGGAGAGATCTGGCCTTCTTGCGCAAGATGCGTTCTTCACCCAGGCTGCCAACGATCACGGATATGGCACCATGGATACACGTGATCTCTCCGACTCTACCTTCGATTTCCTACAATCCGAAGCCGAACAGCTAAAGAAACGTGCGGAAGAAGAGGCTCGGAAGAAAACGTGGTTATTGAATGAGGAGACGAAGAGATACGTCTCAGATCCTACCATGTGGTGGATGGCAGGCGGTTTCTTCCTTGTCACTGGGCCTGGAGAGACTTTCATCAACAATCTCGGGACAATCATCGGTACTCTTTCGCCTCCTCACGTATCCGCCACTACATCAGCAGCAACCCATGTATCAATAGTCGCCATTACGTCGACCATCGCTCGACTACTCACGGGAACTCTCTCAGACATTCTGGCCCCGAGAGCACCAGCTTATCAGCATCATCGTGGCCCGGATTCCGTCTCAAACTCAGTCGCTTCTCTACCGCCTCAGTCTCGCCGCTTCACCGTATCACGTGTGACCTTTCTCTTGGCTTTTGCTTTCATCCTCTCCCTCGGACAACTACTCCTCGCTAGCGGTTGGGTACAAAACCACGACTCTCGCTTCGCCGTCGTTTCTGCCCTTATCGGATCTGGCTACGGAGCAGTCTTCTCCTTGACTCCCATCGTTGTATCTGTTGTCTGGGGCGTTGAAAACTTTGGTACGAATTGGGGCATCTTAGCAATGACTCCTGCAGCCGGAGCTACTGTTTGGGGTGCAATCTACGCAGGTGTGTACCAGAAAGCAGCAGAGATTGGCGAGCCAGGCATCGAAAGAGATCCAGATGATGTACTTTGTTATGGAAAGAGTTGCTACGCACCTACCTTCTGGGCAATGGCGGCTTGTGCATGGCTTGCCATGGGCCTGTGGATTTGGGCGTGGAGAGGACCTGGAGGGTGGAAGAAAAGGGACATTGCTGTGTAGCAGCCTTCGCCCGTTTGTCGGACTGTACAGGAGGAGGATGTAAATCTGGTATATTCACGAACATGCGTCATGTCAGCGTGCATTTGTTTTTTAGTGTTTTTCAAGTTGTACATCGATCGATGGCTACGACTGGGTGCATTGGGTCGGCGACATATTGCATGTTGTGTCATTTATGTTATCTATAGATCATCTACGATGAGCCCTCGCATCGTTGAGAGGCTCTCGGCTTCCAGTAGTAGAGTAATCGTCACGTACTTTTCACTTCTGCAGACCCGATACATCCTGCTACGAATAATACCCGTTGTTGAAAAACGCTTTTCGGTTAGGTTGTGATGTACCTCACCTCGTGCTGGAAGCATGCATCCCCGTTTCACCACAAGTGGGATGCCTCTTCTTGTTTCTTCTCCACCGCAGCATTCCTTTTATTCAAAGCCGTACTTTCGTATTAAGCTGAGCGATACTTATCCAGACGATGCAGCCAGCGTGTTCGCAGGCAACGACTTTTTTCAGGGAGCTGTTTTGGCGCGGGGGTTCTCCTCTGTTCGCATTTCGTACTGATATTGTATATCCTCCCTGGCAATTTAGAGGTATTGGGAGCGTAGTACTGGATAGACGTTGGTCTTTGGTCTTGTTGTACAACTAAACACGCACGGGAACCCTCGTATGCGGTATTTCGGGCATCTGCAGCCCATTTAGCCAGTATAATAGATGGAATGGAAATTTTCTGGCACGTATTCGCTTCCAAAGTCCCTATTCTGTTATTTGCACATCAAATCAATGCGTACTTGCTGCCTGTATGTCGCATCGATGCTACACAGTTGGGATTGCTGTTGCATTTTGGAATACGGATGCCCTGGGGCCATGACATATATTGCTAACTTGTTCATCTTCTTTTCGTGGTCGAATTCAAAGGTGCAACAGCTCCGATTTGAAAATGAGGCTGCTTGCAAGTCTTTCAGTGCTATCTGTCTGGATCCATGTCTCCGCAATCGAAGTGGATTGCTCAATGAGCGTATGACTACCGCATGCAGAGATTTGCGCCATTCAATCTCTGCACCCATCACCTACAATTTTTTAAACCGACTGACAGAGCGTCAGGAATTAGCGCGCTGCGACTGCATCTATGCTGGCGGCACCCTCCCCGGCACCGACTGCCGCGTCTGCCGTGTCGAGAAGTCACTTGCGTGTGTCCTCTGGGCCAGCGGAGGCATACGGTACGGACGTCTTTGCGAAGAGAAGACTTGCCCTTCAGGGAAAACATGGGAAGATGGGACAAACACGCCCGACAAATGCTATTGTGATTGGGGAGTGAAAGTGCATCAGAGGGAGCCGTGTCCCACACCCGTACGTCCTATGCTCATTTGGTGACAGGACCCATCTGCCTCTGTCATCAGTACGCGACGAAACAAGAGAAAGTTTACTAACATGGGTTTTCAGGCTGGCGACTGCAAATGCAGCTACGCAAGCTACAACGGCACGCAAACCTCCATAGTGTCTTTACCCGGTGAAACCTGTACTGTGTGTCCGTCTGCTGATGCGTCGTTTCCCTACTACTGCACCGAGACTGGGAACAAGAAGAATAGCTTCGGGCCGTTGTGCACTGGTCCTGAATTGGGTCCCGAATGCAAGGGGAAGGGATGTGTTTGCAATTGGATGACAACTATGGATGGTTTGGGCTGGCGAAACGATACAGAGGTCGCTTTGTCTTGAAGATGAATGAGTGAATGGTTGTTGAGACAATTTTTTATGATTTGAGCGCTATTGAAATAGTTGGAGGCAATCAAGAAGTATATGTTTGGTCTGAATGTAGCTTGGATGATCATCATCGTCATCTTCTCGACATGTTTTGCTCCCGTGCAGCTCTGCCATAACTGATTTCCAAAACATGATTGAGCAGAAAACGTTTTACAAACAGTTGCTTTTGGGCAAGCAAGAGCTTGACCAAACATATTCGAGACATGTGTGAGATATAAATCCATCACATCCCACGCAACTGGGTCTTCTTACAACCGGAAAATCCGGAAAGGCAGCACCATGGCCACCACGCACGACAACGCAATCGTCATAGCCGAGCTCACAAGAATGATCTTACGCCAGAGTCGCATCCTCTACGTAACCGAAAATCCCCCCGTCAGGAATACTGAGGTGACGATAAGTAAATACTTCAAAACCGTCCATAATGAAGAAGAGGAGCTTCAGGAGCCCTGGTATAAAGCGCAACTATTCAAGTACGGCGGATCCAGAGGTCCTTCAGAAGTCAAACTTGGGGCGGAAGGGCAGGAAGGTCTGACTGTCAAGGAGGCACTGGAGCATCTACTAGGCAGGTTGCAGTTGGACATGACTCGATTTGTTGGTATGTAATAAGGCATAAAAGCAGTGCGACTTAAGCTAACAGCGGTGTAGATGATCTAGAGCTTATCACTGTGGTAGATAGGCTACATGCTGCGACTGGAGGACGTGTAGGAGGGGAAATGAGCGAGGAAGCTATGTAGGGTGCGGAATAAAGTGTCAACGAGTGATTTGGAAAGCGGATCATGATATGCCGGGATTGGGGTTTCTTCCTGTCGCATAGAGACGTTCCTGTACGGTCCATTCACCCCTAGGACCTAGTACTGGCCATATTGCCAGTTGTTATACAATACCAAACTTCGTCAAAAATGAAGAATTCAAGAAGCATTCCTTCGTTTGGAAACTAACCTGAGGAGGCCTTGTTGATACGATGCATCAGACTCTGACAAGCGGGCCGCAAAAAAATCATGCTGCCGTACATTTACTAGTTATTTTGTGTGTCTCTTTCCTCGACTTCACTCGACGTTCTCACCCAGAGCCTTGGAGGTAGCTTCCTCCTTTTCCTTTGCCATCTCAGACATTGCGCCCATCGAAGCCTTCAACCCTTCGGCTGATGCGATAGCGACCTGCTTGACCATAGTTGCCGTATCCCCAGCGGCAAACACACCTCTCACACTTGTCGAATTGAACATGGGATTTGTAATCTTGATATGCCCGCCCACTTTCTCATCTTCGCATTCAAGCTTCAACTGGTCGATGAGATCCTGTGCTCTGTTCACCGTTGGCGGTTTATGCGCAATAAACCCTAATGTCACCGGCTCGCCCTCTTCGAATTCGATTGTAATGCCTTCTTTATGCGTGGGTCCGTTGTTTACTAGCTTTTTGATCTTTCGAGTATCGACTTTAGCGCCATAGGCTTTGCAAAGTTTTAGCTGGTGTTGGAGCGTGGCATCGTCGGAGATGGGTCCATTGCTATAGATGGTGACACGGGGGTCAAAATGTAGAGCCATGGAGACGAAGTGACCATGCATGGGGGTGAAACCGAGGAGTCCTATGGGATAGCCCCGCTGTTCGAAGCCGTCGCACGCTAAACACTGATAGATATGGGACGGCCAATTCTCTGCATAGCCGGGAATGTCGGGAAAGACGTCTCTGGATCCGGTTGCCAGGATTAGTTTCTTCCCTTCGTATGACTTCCCCTCTTTATCTTTTACCTCAAAGCCGTCATACTTGTCTTTACCGATGAGCTTTTTGACCGCTTGGGTGATGGTTGTCTTCTCGAACCAGACTGTCTCATAGCGCGATTCAATCTGTTCTCGTGCAATATTACGAAACTCATATGGATTGACGTGGTCGCGCGACGGAAACGTGTGCATATGAGTAATGCCTTCGTTGCGGTAGGAGGATGAATCGAATACGATAGCCGTCGAGAGAGTACGGGCATAAGCTAGAGCAGCGGTGAGGCCGGCTGGACCGCCGCCGATAATCAGGGCGTCGACAATTTGAGGCCGGGGCGGCATGGTGTTCAAGATCTGTATTTAACGAGTTCAACGGAATCTACAGAGATTGCAGGCTGCAAAATAAGTTATCCGTGGATGGGTCTTGGTGGATAGGGGTGTGGAGATGTCTAGAAACGTGAGGCATCCTGGCATCCGTCTCGACTTATAGCCGCTCGTTGCGTAGGGGCTAGTTCGTGTCGTGCAACAAGATTATCCAAAAGGATCCGAAAGATGGAGACTATCCAACAGCCTGTGTTGTTGGCTCACAAGAGACTCAGATATGCCGTAGCTTCCGAGCATTGGAGCTCAACTAGTCCTTCTATATTTTCAGCTTGACCTATCCTAGCTGGGAATGGTTGCTATTCGTGCTACTTATAATTAGATCATTCTAGACGCAAATGTAGGATAGCATAACATATGCCTAACTTGTGCTCCATGATAACAAAATCGTGCCTAGGCAAAGTCACCGAAATGTCTCCGCCAGGAATTAAAGGGAGATACCTTGGAAGTGGAGTAGCATAAAAGGTACCGCCCTAAATTCAATTAATTAGTAATGTCTCGGCAGCAGGTTAATATAACTTGAATGATAGTAATAGTCTTTGGCTTTGTGTTGATGTACGGTCACGGAAAGGTTGTAGTCTAGGAGGATTAGGATGACCAGGACAGCCAATCGGAACAAATTGAGGAGAGCCGAGCCGTATAGTCTTTCCCCTCACGCCAACACTTATACACTACCATCAACCATCACTGTCTGAATAATGTGATCGCATCTTAGACTTCTTCAAATTCTTTGTATTCTAGCGGAGTCTATAAGGGGTATGGGTGAGCCCGCTCAACTGCTCCACCGTAAACGCCGTCTCCCAACCTTTAAAACGCCACGTCATCTCGAACACCGACAGCCAAAGGAGTGTTCAGGACGTTATGCATCGTCGTACATGTATATACTGGGCTTGCACCCTTCTCATATAGTCATTAGATCCTGAGACTGCGGTGAGATCACCGGCTAGTCTCGCCAGCCCATCGGTCGGTAGCGGCGCACCTCACTCGATGAGGTATATCCGACCAGCGAACAGCCGCTCAACTGGGGATATGGTTCACGAATATCGGCCTTCGATCCTTCTTATCGTCTACTGAGGTGGTGGAAACTCCGCTGGTGGTGGTGGCGGCGGCGGTGGTGGTGGAGCTTGTTCCGCCTCTTCCTTATCGTGGAGACGCTTCTCTTGTTCATCCTTCGAGAGTGTATCCCACTCGGCGACGTCCTTATCCCATTGGGCCACGCACTCTGGTTTCCAGTTGCACTTCTCTACCTCGCCGTACATGGGATGATTATGCCGTGGATGACGAGTCGGCCAACCGGAGGCATGATAGTGGTGCTTGACTAGCGCCCCGCGCGAATTATGATTGCCGGAGTCAGAGTGGCCTTGGCCAGCAGCAAAAGCTTCTACATTGAGGACAAGAATGCCATTGACGAGTGTTGACTCTTCCAGGTCATGGAATCGGTCCCAGGCTATTGGCTTCCCTTTGTTCTGCGCTGCCATTTGCTCTAGTACTGCCTCCGTGAAAGCCGATGGGCCCGTTCCGCTAATGACTTCATTGAAATCCAGCTCAAGCTGTCCCACTGGGACGCCTTTCTTATGCGAAAGATCATGAAGCCAATCCTGGATGTTCTCAACCAATCTCATCATGACTGGAAGGCGTGGTTTGGCGGCAAACGTCCATTGGCAAAATGATTGGCACTTGGATCCCAAGATCGGATGATTGATGT
Organism: Periconia sp. TS-2; assembly: GCA_030378425.1. Lineage (NCBI taxonomy): Eukaryota > Fungi > Ascomycota > Dothideomycetes > Pleosporales > Periconiaceae > Periconia > Periconia sp. TS-2. The sequence continues at coordinate 332,791 of JASNQO010000029.1, read as the reverse complement.
AGGCTGGTTCGTCGATTTCTACGCCAATGATCATGTCCACATCATGTTCGTTGTAACGTTCTGGGATGAACTTTCTGACAGGCTTGAGGCACTCCACATCGATGTCGGCATATACACCACCCTCGGCATACATGACGAGATAGCGGAGAAGATCAGCTTTGATGATTGTTATGTTGACCTCCTTGTAGAGATTGACAATGTCCGGTCGATTGAATCCATGAGGACCATAATGCCACTCGACGTACTGATTCGAGTTGTCATCTGTAAGGACCTCGTACCGATAATGAGGGTTCTTTGCCGGCCAGGTCTTTGCTGTATCCGAATCTCTTTGCTCGAAGGTGAGCGGGCCCATCTTCCATGTCTGCCAGATTTTCCGTGGAATCACGGTTCCAGCGGTCTGCAGAGGCTTCTGGTATCTCAACTCCCGCTTGTACTTATGTGCGGCCCGAATAGGGGCCGTGAAGAAGCTGGAGTTGAGGAAAAAGAGGAACAAGAAGACAAGGACTATGTATGCTGGCAACACTCTTCGGACCTGGGTAGTCAACCTGCTCCGAAAGTGGGAGGCAATTGGGGAGTGAGCAGGCATTCTGGTGTCGAGGTGAAGCTTGAGAGGAGGTGGTCTGGCCGAGCGAGTGCGCATGCTGAGGTTATCACGAAATTGCAGGAACCTAGCCTTTTTGCCAGCCGCACCAGAGGGATATGATAGAATTACCATGGAGCTCCCCGGCCTCGGGCCGCCTCAACCTCAACTTCTTGGCAGCAATGATCTTCCAAGCTTTGATAGCGCAGCCTCGGCCAGGTAGTGGCATGACGTCTGCAAGCGGAACCAAACGACAGGGCGTGTTCGGTCTTCTACACCGAGAGGGCAGGTCGAAAGCAAAAATGACAAGGAAGGAGTATTGAGCACTGCATGAGCCGGGCTAGCACGGGAACATAGCGTAGGCGAGACCTGCAAAGAGGGGATATCTCGCCCGACAAGCTCAGGCTGGCATGGGGAGTCCCCGCCCATGCGGCGGACACTTGGACGTTCTGAGATGTGACTAAGGTTGAACCTGCAGTAACCTCAACTGTCCGCCAGGGACGGTGCCGCTTCAACGCTCACATGTCCGTAGAACGCCGAGTCCGTGACATGCATGTGAAATTGGAGCACCAAGGTTCGTCGATCGTGTAGCTTATTAGTAGGCCGACATGAGCTTATCCCCGCAATCTTGCCGCACATCCCTGCAAAGCTTACCTCGCCCAGCCAATCGTTCAACAAAACGGCCTCCCAGCCCCGCGGCCTGAACGGAATATGTCTGATTCGAGCGGAGCATTTACTACTCTGGAGCTATCGATGCAGCTGTGGTAGACCGAGTGCTAGCTCTGCCTATAGCTAGAAGGCGTCATCTTTCACGATACCCCATCTCCAACTTCTCTCGCTGGCATCACTTCAAGCCATTGGCACAAGCACCTCTCTTCAGATTCGAATACACACCATGCCGGCAAAGTACGATGGACTGTTAGATGGCAACAGTCGTCTAGAGGAGATTAATCTGAATTCCGCAACATGGAAGCCGATACGGCCGTCAAGATGGAGCGTCGACCGTGTACGACCTGAATTCCTCAATCTTCGACCCAACAGCCCAAGGAAACCTATACGACGAACCGCATGGTTAGATGGCCTAAGAGGATTTGCAGCATTTCTTGTCTACATCCACCACAATCAGCTATGGGCGCACGAAATACGCGGCAATCAGATCTTCGAGAATTCCTTTGGCTACGAAGGAAGGCATCACTTTGCTGCCCTTCCAGTTGTGCGACACTTCTTCTCTGGCGGTCACTATGCAGTAGCCATCTTTTTCGTCATCTCTGGATACGTCCTCTCCGTCAAAGCTTTGAGTTTGATCCAAAAAGGCCAGTATCTAGCCGCGGCTGACAGCGTCGCCTCGGCGCTATTCCGCCGCTGGCTTCGGCTCTACATTCCTGTCATCGCCGTGACCTTCACGTGGATGTCTCAGCGGCATTGGACCAGAATGTGGTATGATTTTGGAGAGCTCAGAGGCACATACTGGGAAGACATCGTTACATGGTACTATTCATTCAAGAACTACAGCTTCGTCTTCCTCACTGGCAATCTTTACGTCTTTCCGCTGCTCTATCATCCTCACTCTTGGTCCATTCCAATCGAATTCAAAGGCTCCATTATTGTCTACACGGCACTGTCGGCGCTATCAAGATGTACGAGGAATGCAAGACTCTGGTGTGAAGTTGGACTGATCTACTACTTCCTCTACATTGTTGATGGATGGTATGGCGCATTGTTCATGGCCGGCATGCTGCTTTCCGACCTCGATCTACTCGCACTGGACGGTCAACTACCTCGCATCTTTTCAATGCTTGAAGGGTTCAAAGAGCTCATATTCTTTCACCTCTTCATTGTTGCTCTTTACCTCGGCGGCGTACCCTCATGCGACGGACCCGGCTACGACAAGCTTATTTCCAAGTCCCCTGGATGGATTTGGCTCTCGTACTTCAAGCCGCAAGCAGTCTTCGATGCCAAATGGTTTTATCTATTCTGGGCAGCCACTTTCACAGTCGCATCGATACCACGATTGCCTTGGCTCAAGCACTTCTTCGAGACGCGCGTCTGCCAGTACCTTGCCCGCATCTCGTTCGCTCTATACTTAGTCCACGGACTGGTCATTTGGGCTCTCGGCGATCGACTGTATGCTGCCGTTGGGTTTGTCAGGAGTACGCACAAGGAGCACATCCCTGGGTGGGTCAACAAATTTCCCCTCTCTACGAAGGGCCCGATGGGATTGGAGCTAGCATTTTGGGTTCCTCAGCTGGTCATTTTGCCTGTGACTCTCTACGCCGCCGAGGTTGTCACCAAGCTGTTCGACGAGCCGAGTGTGAAGATTTCCAATTGGCTTTACCGAAAGACGTTGGCGCCGCCACCGTCTCAGACACCCAAAGATTAGACTTTTTTCCGTATCCTGAAATCTTAGAGAGAAATGAATCATTGTCCACTGGTCATCCAATCAACGCTGATATTTTTCCGTCTTCGTACCGTGCCGCCTCACGCTGCGTGTCGGGCACTTGCTCGCGTGCTCTCTCGGCTTCATGTGTTACTCTGCCCCAGGCCTTAGGCCTGCCATACTGCGGGACGTAACGTGAAGGCTCTGCAAGTGTAGGGTTTGTCATGCCGGATCCATTATTGGATGTCCTAAAGCGGAACATTCCCCGGCGCCAATGTTCCCCATGGGGGCCACACGGTCCACTCGATTCGGCGGGGTAGCTCGACCACCCCAACCCCCGGCATTTTCCGCCACCCTGATTGCGATCCTCTGGTACATGGCACTATCGCCCGCCGTCACCGCTGTCCACGATACCGGTTTGTCCCCTTATAGACATTGAGCCCCGACCGGGGCACAAAACAGCGCAGAATCGCATCCAGAGCTTCCCTGCTGCCTCGGTCTGCGAAGGCGATCGTCATTGCGTCCGGCGATCTTGCATTGCCCATCGTCATTCAGCTACCCTCCAGCTTTCTTTCATGTGCTTCGCGCTATCGTCTCTCAATCTCTGTCGACCTCAAGCTGAATGGTGACGGGTGACAGCTCAGGAAGCTTCTGAAGTCCTCACAAGTTGCCCATCATGTTGGTTCGGGGCTTCCACAAGCTCATCATCTTCATTGGACCCTTGATTGTATTTTGGTACATGCTCTTTGTCTACTTTGATGGAGAGTCCTACATCGAGAAGTGGTCCGAAGGTCTCGTCAACCATGAAGACAGCATTGAAACAGTTACACAAGAGCCGGAACCAGAGCCAGTATCAGAGGATGCCCCGCTCACTATTCATACGGGCAACGAGCCGGAAGGCATAACTGTCGACAACCCTGAAGTTGCAGAAGTGCAGAATCCGCCCACACAAGAGCTGTTACCTCCTCCATCATACCCTGTTGACGAGAATGGCGACATCATCGTCGACTACTCTGTGTACCGGGAGATATTCTCGGTCTCAACCTCAGATCGGAAGTTCTTTCCTATCGACTTTGGAGAAGGCTTCCCGGTGGTGAATCCTAATCTCATCCCACATCCCACAGAAGATGATACTTGGATTGTGGTAGCGCAGAAGCAGAAGGAAGGCGATCCGCTATTTGAGGAGCTAGTTTGCAACGCCGCCTTCAGGCCTGATGGTACTCTTGCTTGCAAGACTGAACCAGTCATGCTCCCAGTCCAACCAACGACTACCGACAAATGTCAAGGAGACAAGAGCTACTTTGGCATCAGCAAGGGTCCTCACGATATGCGCGTCTTCTGGGGGCCGGAAGCACCTTATGCCATCTACGGCTCACAATCTGCGTACGCATGCTTTGGCCTCTGGACGCAGGATTTCCGCACCTTAGTCAACGACTTCGGCCTTGAGTCTCTGACCGCGGCGCAATTCAACGTCCAAACGGAAATTCAGCGTCCACCACCATGGCACAATATCGAAAAGAATTGGTTCATGTTCTGGGACACAGAGGGCAAAACCTACGTTCACCACGACGTCGAACCTAAACGCGTCTTCGCAGAGATTTCTGCTGATGGATCCGTGGGTCCCGATCTTGCACCGTTCGCAGCAGCGAACGATGACGCCTGCATGGCAAAATACATGCCCAAGCCCAATCCTCCCAACGAAAACCTCCACCAAGCCACGAATTCTCTCAGCATCACTCTGTGTGCACGCGCTGATCCCAATTGCCAACCTAATCCCGAAAACACCTTCGTGCTCAACATCTTCCAGCACAAGAAATTCCCGGCATGGCACGGTATCTACGAGCCATACATCATGCTCTTCCAGCAGAACGCGCCGTTCGCCCTCCACGCAATCTCTACGAAGCCGCTCTGGATTCATGGCAGAGCGCCGCTGACAAAGGAGAATGCGGGCGGAGAATGGAAGAAGGAAGGTATGGAGCCTCCTTCAGATCACACTCAGATGTTGTACATTACTAGCGTTAGCTGGAAGGATAAGGGGAGGCGGTGGCATGGATATGTAGATGATGTGCTGGTCATTGGGTTTGGGGTTGAGGATGAGACTGCGGCGGGGATCGATGTATTGGCGGGAGATCTGCTGCAAGATCTTGGGATGTGCGCGGATGTTTAGAGTTCCTTCTTACTTGATATTTCTTAGCCTGATGATGATGCCGATGATACCCACGATACGTGCACGGTTGGGAGGGGGGATCGCCTTGGACGGCATAAACTTAATATCTTTACAGGACATCTTTATAGATTAACACTGGTCTGGGTTTCTACATCATTTCTTTTATGGTAAATTTAGAACACATAGAAATTTGGCGCCAACACTGTGTCACACTGCAAGTCGTAAATGGTGCATCCATGTCACTAGTATGAACACGATTGACTTATATTCTATCATCTGGACACAACATATAGTCTAAGGGTGAAGGGAGTAGAGGTTGACTACAGCCTGAACTCATAACAAAGCTCAGATTATCACCTTGAATTATCGTTTCTACCATGGCGTCAACGTAGTTTGCATGGTGAGGACACAAAATCATCTCGACGATCTTGCTTCATTGGCACATCTAGTCTCACACTATGGAATCAGATACCATATGCCACTATCATCAAATTCTTAAACTCTAATTCAGACTGACCTCGCTTCAAGTTTGTTCAATATACCTATCCAGATACATGATCGCCACATGCTTACTTGATATTTATACTGTTTGACTTTCACTTCAGACACTAGCAAATTTCAATGACACTCGTCTGCTCCCGCTGGTGTTGAGTTACTCCCGCACCCCAAAGACCTTTCTTCGAGCCAGGCTTCCAGTAGTCAAGGTCCATCGCGGCCCACAAATAACAATGAGTCACGATCCGGTATCGATTGGATCCCATGCTGCGCAAAATGAATGGCGCCCTGGCCCCATCGATTGCCCACACTTCATCTCCATCTGGCGGACTAGAAGATTCATATCTACGGCTCACACATCCGACACTGTGGCATGTTTCGATCATGATCGCTGATCGGCGACGGTCAAGAATATCATTCGATTCCCACACTTCGATGTCATCCAGAAAATCCATCAAGTCTTCAACGTTGAAGTCGGGCACAAGTTCTGGTGCCAGCAGATCAAGAGAATTTTGCTTCACACTTGTCCACGCATTCTGAGTGTTTCTGTCGCGCTGATTTGTTCTTCGGAAATATTTCAAAACCCAAGAGTACGTTGGTGACAAAAGGTAGCTTGCGTCCCCCAATACATGTTCTGCAAACACACTTGCCGTCGAGTGAGCCAGAAATCGCAGCTTATCGATGAAATGCGCACGAACCCTCATCCGTGGGAGAATGTCACGACGTACACCATTGGCTAATTCGATCATCGCGGTGTGCGCGATCGAGTCCTCTGCTCGACTTGAGTCTTCCTCTAGCTCTTTGACAATCTTTACACTGATACTTGAATGCCAAGGTCGTGATGCAATTGAGTTATAATACCTCCTTTTATTGACTATGCTTTCCGTGAGGAATCGCTTAAAGTCTGCAAATGATATCGCTGGTTTCGTGCGCCAGTCAGCGTCTTCGGAGAACTCAATATAAGATAGTATAGTAAGATTCCGATGGGATGCGATTATGGCCGCGACAGCATTCGCATATACTGACTCAACTTCGAGAGTATAGTCGACTGGAATAACAGATCGAGGGAGGGGTTGTAACAAACTGAGAATTGCGTACACCCTGTCTCTTGGGTCCGTGGATTTGCTTTCCAAGGTGGCAGCCAGGCAGGCGACTATGTCAGACTGGGGATTGTCGCCAGGTACCCAGCGCAAGATTGCTGGGAGTGGGGATGCATTTCCTGTACAAAAAGATCGCAAACGTTCCATGACTTGCCTCGAGAGCAGCAATCTATCGTCGTTGACAACCAAGAAAGCAGATCGTGCGAGAACAACCTCTTGTATAGTCCACACACGACCAAAATATCGCAAAGACAGCAATTTCTTAACTTGCCACTCCGCGGACGTATCTACCTGATTTGTCTCGACATCACCTTCCTTAATCCGACGGAAAAGTTGAGCATACGAACGTTTCGGGTCATGGATGCCCACCAACACGTTGGAGGCACTAGAGAATATCAGATCCATTTGGCCAACTTGATGGTTTCGTTCCTTGACGTTTGACTGATCGATACTTATGGAGTCGATCCATAGGCGTTTGCGAAGGCCTGTACTTCTAAGGGCTTGAAGGACTGCTTTGCAATTCGCAGTAATTTTGATGATACCTCCATTACGACAGGAAATAGTCTCAGACAGACTTGCATCTCCCTCTTCAGTTGCCCATGTATACGATACCGCTTCATATTCGGGATGGTCCTCAAGATTGACGTGAATTACTTCGCAGACGATGGGATCCCATCGTTCGCCGGGCAGGACAACGACTAGTCTGATTTCCTGACCCAGTGCGAAGTTCAGGGGATCGTATTGATAGAGCGAAGATTTGTCTTCCCGGTTTGCTTCTGATGTACGAGCTATCTCGGGCTTCTCAAAGACCGCCTCGCCGCAGGCTAGACAGCAACGAACTCCGTCGAACTTTCTTATGTCAGGATGTCGGCAAGGCATCGCGATGGAATTGATACACAGGGCGAAATTTAATGCGGAAACGTCTCTATGGGCACTGTCGCTAGAAAGCCAGCATAACCTACGTGTTCTTTCGACGCGTAGATTTGATATCTAGCGGAATGCACATTACAAAGAGAGGTAAGAGGTATATCGTGAACGAGCTGGAAGTATGAACGACGACTGCTGGCGATAGAGGCTTTTCTTGAGACTACGGGGCAATCGGAGAAGTTGATGCGGTGTGAGACCAGAAATGTTACAGGAAAATCTTGGGTATGCATGTTGCAGGGTTGTACCAGTCCTCAGATGCCTATTGGGTGGTGATACCAAGTACAGCCAAACTACTCATCCTTCTCCTTCCAGACTCAAGAATTTCGCGGTAGCGAAGCAGTCATGAAGCTGCTGGCGAAGTGCATGTAAAGAGGTATGTTCGGCGTTCGGGACATCTTCCCCAAGAGGATTTTTCGAGGGCCCCGCCATCTGACTGCTAACACCTCAAATTACTAATGCCTAGACAGCTTTCAAGATCCTTCATATGAAATGGAGGGTGACATCGATGATGACCACCGTGTCGTGTGTTCATAGCTCATGCTAAAGTGAGATGGAGTCGTGAACTGGCCGCTCTAGCAATCCTTTCGCGACAAAAATAGTTAGCTTCGCCTACCTATTTTGGCGGACTCCAGCCCGACACCTCAGCTTCCGTGATCGGAGTCACACGTTCGTCTGAATTTCAGCTCGTAGTCCTCAGTCTCGAGGAAGCGATTCAAGTTTGTGAAACCACGCAGGTGGGTGCAGTTATATTCTATAACAGCGCGTCTGAAATCGTCGCTAGGCTGAATGCCGTGCCTGAGGCGGATCCTCAATCGGTCAGTGCTCGACGAAGACGCCCCCCAACTAGGTCTGAGCCTTCCAACATTTGAAACCGGTTGCGTCTTTTTACCTTCTAAATCATCATCTTTCTGTGATAATAACGCAGCCTCCATCATAACTCGAGGCAGAATGGTTCCGATTGAAGTCGGTTCCTTTCGAAAGGAGTGCTTCGGCGAATTCGCTACATCATCACTTGGCGCGGAATAAGACGCGGTGTAGCACAAGGTATTCTATAAAACCGTGCTAAAAGTTAGCTGCCGTAGGGATTCCTCACTACATTATCACTTTCGAGCACTGGATGCATATTCTTCCTTCACCATGTTCTCCCTTATCGGTTCGTCAAGATGGCCTGCTCAGCAGGGATCGAATACCTCCTCATCAGGGTCTACACAAACGCAGTCACCGCAATCACCACAATCTGGGCAAGGCAGTCAACAAGGAAGCTCTCCTCCGACGTCCTCGCCATAGTAACGAGCGAGAAAATGGAAGTCAAGAGCTCCTTCATCTCTGAGGAGTAATATGCCGTCAAGCAAGCACGTGGCAGGATCCGCAGCCACCCAATCAACGTTGGCATACTGACCCAACTGGACCAATCACTCCCCATAGACGACTTAGACATTAGACGATAGAATTCCTTCCTGCATCCCTCATTATTCGCGATTTACGAAAATAGAAAAATACATCTCATCAACCGGTGTTTCTTGGGATTCAAAAGAAAAGGGCATGGAATAGGTATAGAAGGCACATTTAAGCGGGGCGTTTATCGCATGGAATACATTCATTTTTCGGTCATATTGCACGGACGGACGTTACGGAATCTTTGCACGCTGTATCCTGTATTTATAAGAAAGAATTATAATCCTGTCGCTCGTTACGCTCAATCACTCTGCCCAACGCCACTACACGTTGCAACCTTGCGCATCAAATTTTCTGCCACTTTGAAGCCTTCGTCCCAGTCTACGCATCGCGGAAGAATGGCGATAGACACATCATTTTTGGGACGGAATCCTTCGGGTTTGTATTGGCGTCGTATCGCTGTGCCACATTTCACCTGCGCCATACAGCTATTCAGCCACATCTATCTCATTCGCGCGAGACGAAGTCCCTTTCGGCGATGGCGCACAGCTGCTGGGGACGGAGTACAAGTAAGCACCCTGAACAAAAGCAGTCACCCCGTCTATTGTCTGTTCTCTCATGTGACGTACGTGCTGCCTCTTAACAGCAATGGGATCGTTGTTGTCCAAGAACGAGTTTCCGGTGGAAGGACGAGTATGCTCCTTTCTGACGGTCCAATTGTGTCTACTGCTAATAGCACGACTCTAGACCGTGCTGATCACGGGCGGATCAAAGGGCCTAGGATTGAATGTTGCACGCCAACTAGCAGCTAAAGGAGCAAATATCGTCATTGTTGCGCGTGGTGAGAAGAGCTTAAAGGAAGCGATTACATCCATTTCCGTACGACTGCCTGATGCCATGCAAAATCAAGCACTAATGATTATATAGGAAAACGCCCGATCTCCAGATAGTCAACGCTTCCACACCATCGCAGCAAATATTACCACAGCTTCTGAAAGTGCGCGTGCCATCGCCGAGTCGACCGCCTGGAACAATGGTTCCCCCCCAGATATCGTCTGGTGCTGCAGCGGAAGCGCCCACCCCACGCTATTCAAAGATACGCCAATCGACCAACTCCAAACCATGATGGACAGCAACTACTTTTCCTGCGCCTACATGGCCCACGCCATACTCAACGCCTGGTTCGCCTCCACCCCTTCAACACCCCATCCGCCAGAAGCCAAACACCTGCCTGCGCGCCACATCGTTTTCACCGGCTCCTTTGTGTCCTTCTACAGCTTCGCAGGCTTCACGCCCTATGCACCCTCCAAAGCAGCCATCCGCTCCCTCTCCGACTCCCTCTCCCAGGAAATGAACCTCTACGCAACCGCACACCCGCACCTGCCCCGCGTCCGCGTCCACACCGTCTTCCCCGCCACCATGCCCACGCAATCCCTCGACGACGAGAACCGCGTCAAACCCGACCTCACCAAGTCCCTCGAGGAAGGCGATCAGATCCTGCAGCCCGAGGAGTGCGCGCGTCGGGCGATTGCCGGGCTGGAAGCTGGTGAGGAGTTGGTTCCCACGAGTACCATCATCAGGCTTGTCATGGCAAGTGTCATGGGCGGGAGCGTGAGGGGTGGCTTCTGGAAGGCTGTTGCGAATACGGCTTTGGGGTGGGTGACGCTCGTGGTGATGATTTTTATTCGGTGGGACATGGATGTCAAGGTTGGGAAGTGGGGGAGGGAGCATGGGTCTAGTGGGATGAAGAAGAAAGAATGAATATATATATTTTTTTCCTTCTGGATTCTTCTTGCCTTCTATATCTGTAGATGTATTCGTTGCTGTCTATCACGAAGCCACTGCTTTTCTATCCGACTGTAAAGTTGCCACCAAAGATGAATGATAGGAGGACTTTTCTCTTTTTTTTGTCTTTTAAATCACTTCATCCATTGCTTCAACACCTCCTCATCCACATCCCTTACCAAAACATGCACATGCTCCAAGCTCCTCACACTCTGCAAATTCGTTGTATTCTTAAACCACTGCACCTTACTCCCCTCCTCCTTCTCCCCGGCCTTCTCCCTAAACTCGCTCCTCACAAAGTCCTCCACAATCTTCCTGCCTTGCGGCGTCAACCCGCCCTCGGCATCAACAGGCAGCGGTTTCTTGCTCCATACGACAATGTGGCTGATTCCAGGTGTGACTGCATACGTCCAGTCGTTGCGCAGGATTTCATAATCGGCGGCGTCAGCAAAGGGTGTCTCGTTGACTAGCTCGAACTTGAAGGCGCCAGATTCGTTGAGGGGTATCCAGAAGAGTCGTTGCTGGAGTAGATACTGCGTTGCAGAGCCATACTTTGCCTTGACATGCGCTGTCCAGGCTAGGTATGCTTTCAGGAACGAGGGCCAGCGTTTGAGCTCGTCGAGCTGGTTTGTTGAGATGAGGTCGTGTAAGTCTTCCCATGTGTGCGCGGTGAATTGGTCGTCTGTTATGGAGAGTTGGTGCCAGTCGATGGCCGTGAGCTGGAAGGGCGGGTTGTCGCGAGGGAAAGGGAGGGCGGTAGGATCAGGGTTGCCTTTCCAGGTTGCTTGGAAGGCTGCGGGGGCAGATTCCTGATCGATTTTAAATGCGTGCTGGCCCATGATGGCGCAGCTTGGGTATATGAGGGGATGTGACGGTGTGGATAGAGCTACGAGGAGTGGAGGCTGGAATGGTAAGAGGGAGATTTGAGAGGGCATGTGGGTATCACGAACTTTATTGTCTCTGTCAGATGAAACGATTGACCACGGCTGCGTAATTCAAATATCCAAATCGATCGCTGAAGCTACGTGCAAGGCCAGGTGGCTGAACAGTCCAAGGGTGTATGGGGTATATGAGCAATCCGGCAATTCAATGCCACGTAGACCAGAAAGCTCGTCCTAGAGCAGACCGTGAGAGGGGATTCAACAGTTTTTGCACGCCCAAACCCGCCCTTTCGACCCTGCGGCTCTTAGAAATAAATTGTAAGGGCGTATCTGCAGTGATTACTATGAATCAGAAGTGGGATGGTGGGGCAGCTGTGGGCGGAAGGGTTTCCCTTTGTGGAGGAAGCGCAGCCCACACGCCTGAAGTAGGCAGCACACATCGCGTAGTTGAATAGAAATAGCGAGCGTATCAACATTCAGCATTATCTACAGTCTATATACTAATCTACAGAGCATTATCATTAAACGGGATCGTGGTCATAATCATTTCCATCCCAACCCAACCATGCGGTAGTCGTAACGGACGTGACCATGACGCTCATCGAAGGCGCACATCGGAGGTATCTTCTATCTATACAGAGAGTCGTTAGTGTAGAAACTTGGAAAACACGCAAACATCCGGCCCAATTTTGGTCCTCCTCTTCCTTCCAGGGTATCCAGCAGGTGATAGTAAAACGAAATCGATCCTAATTCCATTCCTCCTCTTTCTCTGCTGGCGATGGCAAATCGCTAGAAGTGCGAATCTACAACATCCTGCCCAGCGCGGATCGCCCATTCAACAATCTCCATGCCCATGAGTCCGCTGGCCCAGTAGCTCTTGTTGCATCCTTGCAGCTTATTCAGCTTCTCGTACGCGCCATTCCTCAAGGGCTCACTGTCGAAATGCGGGAAATAATCCCACTTCTTGAAAGCCTTGATGTCACTCGAGCAGAGAGGCTCACCCTGCGCAGTGACGTTGCGCGGATCCTTGTTGATCTTGGACAATGTCGTATTGAGTAGTACGCGGGCAGACTTCTCAGATTCAAATTCCTGATAAGGTCCCCACGACCAGGATGTTGAGACATTGGATTTCGCGCTGAGGCGCAGCACTGCCACGGGCTCGCCGTCACTGGGCGGAGGCACCGACGGGCTGGAGCTGTTGGCAATGTAGGATACGCCGAAAGGAAGCTCGAGTTCCACTGCGGACGAGAAATAATTGTGGGTTCCAACAGTGGAAAAAACATCACTCTCTTCCTTTGTTAGATCTAATCCAGTTCTTTCTAAATTCTCGATTGTCGGTGGAAAGGCGAAAATCAGTGACTGGCACTCTTGTTTGCCCCACCGGTAGAAATTGCCATGCGGCTTGGTGTACTTCAGCACGGGATTCTTCCCCGAACGATCGATGCAGCGAACCTCATGCGAGGTATTGATCTGCGTCTTGCAGGCTTTCTTCTTTACCCACTCAAGCCAGATTTTGTGGAAGTCGGTGTAGTAGACATTGTGCTGCCCAACAAAGCCCGTGAGTAGGTCAGGCGTAAAGTATTGGAGGATGTAGAGCTGAGTCACGTGTTAGTACCTGCATGATGGACCGTGGAAGACCCTGTTTCAAAGGGAACAAAACTTACTGCAGGCACCACTCTAATATCACCGTACCCATATAGTGCAAGGGGATTAACGAGCAAGATTGGGAGCGCTGTAAAATTGTTGGTTCGAAACCATTCTTCGCCCGAAACGGTCAAGTTCTTCGGCACGCCTTTCTGTTCTCGCGTTAGCTACCTGCACTCGTCTGGATGCTCGATTGGAATCTAGCACACCTTATAACTGACAGCGCTTATCGGCTTAAAATCTTTGTTCCACAGCTGTATGTATTTCGGTATTTCGGCTGCAACTAGTTGCAGGAACTGGGCAGAGAGTGCTGGGACACCTTCGGTCTTGCCGGTTGTGATATTAAATCGGAATTGCTCTCTTGCGCCGGCGAGCGCGAATTCTTCGATGGAGACACCAGAATCTTCGACGACTTTGATGGTTTCTGGGTAGGTCACGTTGGAGAAGAAGGCGGCGCCTAGCGGATGGAAGATTCCTCTGAGAGGGTGGTCAGCCGCGTGTACGGCGCTTCAAGAAACATGCAGTGGAACACTCACTCTTCATCGTAATAGGATTGGCATTTACCACCAATTGCAGCCTGCTTCTCGAAGACTATCGCTTGTATACCTTTCGCTTCGAGCTTGCTTGCAGCCGTTAAACCTGCAGGACCCGCGCCGATGATGCATACTGGAGGTTTGTGAGATTTTGTAGGCCACGCTGACGCAGCCAGGAAAAAGTTTGTGAGTACTGCTAGCACTGGATACCACTTGATAGGTTTCCTCATGGTGCACAATGTGACAATGGCAATGGCAATAGAAAGCAAGATGACGCAGGGCGAGCGCGGTACCTTACCTGGAGCTTATACATAGTCTGCTTGCAAGCATAGGCCAGTCGCCCTCGAATCTGCTTTTTGGAGGAACTGGCCTTCGGCTGCACGGTGCGCTGGCAATGATTCGGATGAGGGAGCGCTAGCACCAGCTTTGGTTGCCGTCTCAACGCCAATTCCTCGGGGTTGCAGCCTCGAACAAGCGACATGGGGACGGAAAAAGTACCGTGTGCGAAGACTTGGGCCGGCGGCTGCTCGTGCGTGGAAGCTTTGGGCTTCGATTATGACGTCTGATGGGCCGGATGATGCTGCGGAGGCGTTTAAGGGTGAATGCTCGCAACACATGCCCCTGATCTTAGTCGTAGCCCAGGTAACGGCGAGATTAATTCTTGCACAATTGCAGCCATTGCTCCCTTCGTCCACGAGCTGGCGCCGGCAGATGGTGGCCAGCAGGGCAGAGAGAGAGGAGGCTGGCTAGCACGGTGGCGTCGTCGTCGCAATCGATAGACGGAAATGCGGTGAACAGCTGGCCTGCAGATGTCCTGCAGATTCCCGCAGATTCCTGCAGCATGATGAGGGAGATGCATACAGATGCACGCACCGGAGGCGCGGTGCCGAGGCTTCCCACTCAGCCCTGGACCCAGCCGGGCCAGCGCCACGTTTGATGTCCCGCCCAATCCACCACCTCGGGTGGTTCCTGACTCTTCAAAGCTTGCCCATGCCCTCCGCATTTTGAGCCTCCACGGCCAGCGATGCGCTGTGCATGACTTGTATAAAGGACGTGGCCCGGCCTCATGATGGCATGATTCGCTCGAGGCCTCCCATACCTCTAGCACCGAACGTCATGCCGAGCAGACGACGTGGACCGCCAGCGCAGCTCTCCTGACAGCGCATTAGAGGCCCTGGACAGTCTAGTCACAGCCTCTCCAATATTAGCACGGAATCGTCGCGGAGCAGTATGAGATCATGAAGAGGATTTGCGACGGGAATGAGAAGGACGAGGGGAAATGACAGAGTAAAGCACAGACTGACAAAAAGGAGAGACGGGCCCAAAAAAAGACGCCGACAACTAGAAAAGGTTGTGCTGTCGCACCACTGTCGAGCCTCATCATGGCGCTTGAGCGTCGCAGCGACCTACCTGGAGCTAGTGGCGATCCACGGCGATCAGTCCTTCGGCTGCTCGTCATCTGAAGTACCTTATGCATAGATAACCTACCTTTGTGCCGTGGACGCGACACTGTTGCGCAAGCAGGTCCCTACGACTGTCCATGGCGCAAGGACAGAGCAGCAACCTAGGCGCGAACACCGAAGAAGACGGCACGTAGAGAAACGGGAGACAAGATGAGTCGAAATTATACCATTACGTGTTAACCCAAACACCTTTGTTGACAGCCAAGTCAAGGGATATCGCGCGCCCGCCTAGATGAGACAAAACGAAAGAGCCGCCGAGCAGACTTTTGAAGGAGATAGTGAAAAGGTATGGAGCGGAAGTGATCCGATGAAGGAGTCTACTATCTACACGCTACGCGAAAGCGCGCTTGGTGGATGTAAGAGAGAGAAGAACAAAAGAGCGTAAAGGTTTTCAGTACATGTACTGTTTCTGCTGCTCAATGTCCATGTCGAACCGCGTCTTGTCGGTGCTTCCACTCATCGGCCGCGCACTAGAGTGGACATGTACATGTGCACCCGCCGTCGGTGGTCGCGAGTCGCTATCGGTCAGTTTCCGGGTGTCCATCTCGACCTGATCGAGCACCGGCGTCACCTTTTCTCTCCTGCGGCTGTGTCCGGAGCCATTTGCGTATCTCGACCCTTGATTTCTTGCCCGGGTAGGGAAGAGCAGCGGCTTGAGTGCGGGGATGCATCCACAGATCACTCCGGTGTTCGTCTCGATTGCGGTCCACAGCCAGATCTCGTATCCATACCATGTCGCATCGAATGTCTTGTAGAGGACGTAGTGAACCCAGTACGCGCGGAAGCTACCAGCGACGACGATGACACCACCGACAGAAAAGAGAACAACGAGGCCGATGCGCTGCGGCATTGGCAGCGACAGGCTGAAGAGCGTAGGGATCGGAAGAGCGTATATCATGAAGTCGGTGACCACGTTGATGACAGTTTGCACGATAAGTGGGGGTCCCTCAGGAATGCAGTCATGGCTGTCGGCAAGCAAAGTCCAGTAGCTCGCAATTGGCCTGCGTACATGTTAGAAATGGCATGGGATGCGTCTCCGTGGCACTCACCTGCACTGAAGCCAGAGAGCAATAAGGAACGTGAGAAAGGCCGCTACCACAATGGCGAGCGTTGCCCACACTAGCTTTCGGAAGAGCGATTTTTCGGGCGCGACACGGAAATAGGAGACGAGAATTGACATCTTGACAAAGCTCGATGCAAGGACGAAGAGCGTTTGGCCAACCATGGATGCCTAGATAGGGTTAGAAGGGTTGCATGTTTCACAAGTGACGGCGAGCCCGAACCTTTCGACCATTCTGCAAAAGTGTAATTGTTGCATCCCACACATGCCTGTTCCATCCATACATCTGAACTGCCATAATGACCAACGCCGTTGTGAGACATGAGAATATCTGGTGCCTGTCAGCAGTCGCCCTGTGCTGTGCCACCCGAATATGGACATACCATCGCAGCAACCATGAGCCAGTCATCCCACCAACTCTTATGGAGCCATCCAACTCGGATCCATAGTCGCAAAGCTACGCAGATGAGGGCAATTGGCACCAGTGTCAACTCCACGATCATGAGTCCCGGTCCCCGCGTGACGGGATGTTCGTAGTCCGGCTTGGGCCATTGGGCCATGACCTCTGCGGGCGGGAACCTCATAGTGGTCAGGCAAAGGAGTCGAAGCACAATAGAGTACTTCTTCGATCGGGTCCGGGGCGAGAGTGAAGATGGAGCATCACCACTGCCCTCCCTCGAGCACGGGACAGGAAGCACTGATATATCTCTCGACGAGGGGCGGGCGAGGCCGGTCAGCTACGCCGTGGGCCAGGACCCATCTCCACAATGGCGAGGTCAATGCATAGGATACATGCAGATTTCTCCGCCTCGAGCCCTCACTGGAACGCTCCTGTGGACGCTACGCTGGGCTCCGTCGCGGATACTGGATGGCATGCCGCGACGCCTCGCCAGGGTCCAGGTACCTTGGTCCTCTCACTCAGCGCGGGCAAGCCGTGACTTGCAGTCGCCATGCTGAGGGCCTTTTCCCAGTGGCCACGATGAGTGGGGCTCTTCGCCGCAGGAACAGACGACATGGCGATGCGGCATCGCCGTTGGACGACTGCGCACTGCGCCATCGGGAAGCGCGATCCAATCGTGTAGCGACGCCTGGGGTAGCTGAGTGCCGACAGGGGCTGGCGCTTCTGGCCGCCGTCGAGCCCGCCGCGTCCCGCCATGTGATTTGGGGACAACGTGATGAGCCCACTATTGGGATATATGAGGCTTGAGTCGAGAATCCTGTTGAGGTCCTGCCCTGACGAACAATGACATGATGGTGCATTTCGCTTTGGGACTGTGTTGCTCCATTTTCCACCCACAAGCGATCTTCGCCTAGTCTCGCCAATCAGAGCGCACCGCTGCGTTGCTCTATTGGCCAATCAGCGATCGAGATGCGCGTGGGACGTGATGTCTCGTCCTCAACCCGTATCTTGAATTACGACGCCGTGCGAAGCGGGGAAAGGGGAGGAATAGACGGGCGGGATTAGCTCGTCTGCCTCGTGCGCTTCCAACGCGGACCGTCTCGTCGACCACGGTAGGTCATTTGTACTAGGCGGTGGCATCCCGTATCCGGCTTCACATACCCTGTCCGCCATCAGCATTCGTGTTTCTTTTGATGAGAGATTCTCTAGAGTCTTGGAACCATCTTATCTGTCATCATCTATTCGTGGTACTTTTACGTCGCTCGCCCATCAGTCATACGATACATGGACGTCAATGGACAACTTTCGCCAGAAACAGACCCCTTGGCTACAATCCAACTTGATTGGTGGTTAAGGATAGCACCCGGCTCCACAGTAGAACGGCTAGAGAGTGAAAATCCTCCGGGATACAAGCTCATCGATTCGTCACAAGCATTTCAAGCGCGCACTGACTGCGACGTACGAAGACCCTGTTCTTCATCCGGCACTGCTTTCCCAACTCTCGGCTTCAGGCGACTTCAACCGCTTCTCCACTTCCGACCAGGGGCCTACTTCCGCCTCTATCAAGTTGCCTTTTCATTGCCTATTCTCTTTACAAAAACGGTCCGCTTTCTCCGGCCCAACCTTGCACGCATGACAACCCAGTGATTTTGGCAGCAACCTCCGTCTGCAAACTACACCGAGTTTCAACGTCCGACACATTGATATTGCTACCTTATATCTCCCATGGCGTCCACATTCTCCAAACTGATTGGATCCCGTTCCCACCTCAAGTGTGGGGTCTAGGTCTGAACCCTTCGGGACGAGACCCGGCTCCCAAACTCCTAGGTCCCAACAAGAGCGGCACAGCTACCACACCTCATGCTCTGCCGCGAAGGAAACACTACGCGTTCGGCGTGCGATTGACACTTTTCATCACATACCGGCGCCGTCACAGTCTAGGCGAGCTGCCTCGAATGAGCTTCCGCAGCTCTCGTTGCCTGATGGACGATGCCACTGTCACATCCCGCCCCTGTTTGTGGAGGGGAATTGGCGCAACGCCATCGCCTTGTGCGGCATGTGTGTTGCCACAGTTCCGTCTCGAGTTGCATCGTAAGATTGTGCTCGCCTCGCTTGTTGGAGTGCTGATGGTCGTCATCGTTTGAATATCGTACGTACTATGAACCTGCATGCGGGTAGGCTTATCATGCCGCCTAGTGACGTGACACAACCGACTCGATTGGGATTGGATGGTACCAAGTCGGCGAACAGGTCTTTGCCGCAACGGCGCTCGAAGCCCGGCGTCAGGCAAAGACTAACATCATTAATTAGATTGACTTGTGAAATCTACGCCTTCGTCACGCAGATGGGGCCGAAAGTTGTGCAAGTAGTACGGCACGGGAGAGATATGTCTTCTAGGGAGGTGTCACAAGCCTGTATTCCGTAGGACATTCTCCGGGCCGTGACGGCTGAGTACACTCTCATTATACGGAGACTTTGTCTCGATGCTGCCGATCATTATCAGCCGTGTGTGCCTGATGACACTCATCACACTGGGCTGATCCAGGTCTGCCGATGCTTGTTATCTCTGTGTACACGTAATTGTTCGAAGCAATGAATGCTTGAATGAGAAGGGATGCAAACACACACTTTGTGAACACCATCCGTGCTTGGAAGATGCTGTTATTTCGTGTCTTCGTACAGGATTAGGCAAATCTGTAAATGTAGAAACTGTATGATCAGTTCAATTTGGTATTTACCTAGCCTACTGGTATGCTGCCCAAGGAATGATAGGGGTGAGTTCATGGACCGGCAGTCATAATATAAGTCCCTCAATCTGAACACCTTCCCTTATCCTTTTTGGTAGCGACGGTATGGAAACCTTCAATCCACCTCGGTCGTTTGGCAAATGAGTCAAGTACCTCATTGCAGCCTAACCTTGCCACTTGATCCGCTTCTCGCGGAACATGCTCACCATTCCAATAGGCAGCAGCCCAAACTCCACGACGTTCAACCCTCCAAACCGCTCCACCATCTCCGGACCATACATCTGTGCAACCCATTTCCAATATGCCTCCATGGCTACCCAGTCTCCCGTGATGCCTTTCAGGTTGTTCTGGCCACGTAGCTGCTCGATGGCCTGTTTCACCTTTGCACTCACATCGATGGACTCCTGCACAGGTTGCTTCATAAGAGCATTGTACACGTTGATGATATCGGCACGTTTGTGGCATCTGAACTCTTCGCGATAGCGCACGTATTCCTCGAAAGATAAGAAGACGTCAGGATCTTCAGGAACGAACTTGGGGTCTTCTCCGTTAACGCGCGAACTACGCACGTCGCCGCGTTCGAATTCAGTCTTTGCGGTGGCGTAATCTTCGCGCTCCAACTCCTTGAAAAAGTCAAGGATATTGAATGGATCTTCCTTGACAGATTCGCGGATTTGGAGAAGTCCTACAAAGGATGATTTGAGGTCAAGGCCGCCAAGCTCGATTGGGAAAAATAGGAAGCCATCGGGGATATTCTTGACGTTGAAGCGCTTCTCGATGGTGGCCTTTAGGAATTGAACAACGTTACCGCCTTCAAAGATTCTGTCTTGAACGCGTCTATGGGTAGATAGCATCTTGTCGACGTGCTCACGGCCGAAGCAGTTCGCTGCTTTGCCGAAATTCGAGCTAATAAAGGTTGTAGCGTAGGTATTCCACGCTTGGATCCAGTCGATGATGCTCTTAGATTTTCCCTGCAACTGGGTGCGAAGTTCGTCAATGTGACCGTCGACCATCTTCTCGTCAATCTCGAAGCGCCCAGTGATGGAGTCTAGGTACAAGAAGCCCCAGCGAATCTCACCCTTGGGCAGACGGTCATCGATTTCGAGCTTCAACTTGGTATCGCCAGCAATGCGGACACTGCCAGTCTTGTTGTAATTGATCTAATAATCGTTAGTTCCAATCTTTTATCGCAATAGTAGGAACATACATCTACGCCCATAGCTTTGGCAAACTGCTCGACACTGCTCCAAGCCTGAGCACACTTCTCATAGTCCTTGGACCAGAACCACACGTCATCATACAGACGATATAACATTCCCCCATCAGTGGCTTGATTGACTGAGAAATCTAGGCAACTAAACACAACCTCACCGAAGACATCGCTAAGAGCATGCGAGCCCGGTGTGCCACGGCGACGAAGACGCGTAGCACCAGACTGGTCGTCGGTAAACTTCAATGGAGCCTGCAAGAACTTCTTGAAAAATGTGAGCCACTTGTCCGACACGCCCAGAAACTCGAGCACGGTGAGGATAGTGTCATGTGGAAGTAGCGGATTCCAGGACTCAAAGACTGAACGGAAGCAGGTGAGTTCCCCATAAAGTCGTGAATTCAAAACAATCTCCGTGGAGAGGAGATGAAGAAGCTTCTGCTTGACCTCCATTGGCCGCTTGACGCGAGTATCGTCATCCTCGTCATCCTCGTCATCTTCGTCGGAGTAATCTACTGAGCTGTAGTTGACTGTACGACGTGCCGCCTTCGAAGCCATTTGCATTCGTGCTGGACCTTGTTGCGGCATCTGCATTCCAACCCTCGCCGTTTGTTTCGGCCTGGCCACAGACAGAGAAGCAGTCTGCTTAGAGCGCTTCCGCGGCATGATTCCGTCCAAATCGGTATATTCCGCCTCCTCCTCGCCTTCTTGCATCTCGACCTGCTGATTCTCGTGGTCGAGAAGCTGATACGCAAAGTATCGTCCGCGATGCGTGCTGGCACGTTTATCCTCAAGATTAGGGTACAATTCGCCTGCGCTTGGACCGAGGTAGTACTCTCGGCGTCGACGGTCTACTTTAGGTACTACAACATGGTTGGTCTTCCAGGCATCCCCGCGGAACCCTGCGAAGACATTCCTGAAGAAGACGGACCACTTCGTCCCGATGTAGTGAAGGAAGATGGCTTGAAGGAGGTCTTCGTGCATATGAATGCTGTATCCGCCGCTCACTTTCCGTCTCTGCTCCAGCGGGACATGGTCACCCCAGGTCCAGCGGCTCAAGGCACCCATACGCATATTGAGCACGTCGGCGATTTCAGCAAGGATGACTTCATTGCTGAGGAAGTCCTTGAGTACTTCGCGCTTCTCGTTGTTGAGAAGATCAGATCTCTGTAGCCCCTGGATCATCAATTTCAGGGTCGGGACGTTGAACTGGTGAGAGTTGCCAAGGATGCCCTCAAATGCTTCGACCGATTCACGGACGTCGCTTATGGCCTTCGCAGCCTTTTTCTTGTCGGTGATGAAAAGAGTTTGAAGGTAATCCTTCAATCCGTGAACATTGATCTGTGCAGGCTCAAAGACGACCTTCTCCCACTCCTCTCGAGCTGCAAGCTTCTTAGCGCCGGGTATCTCCTCGAAGCTCTCAGTCATTTCTACGTCTCCATCTGACTGAGTCTTCTTCTCTGACGATAGCCACTCTGTGACGAGTTTACCGTATAGGTCTGCATATTGGTACTTCGCTGATTGGATGGAGAGGTATTGTAGTATCAACTTCTCCCATTCTTCCATCACTTTCGGAGAGACTGATGGATCGTACCGAGCTTGATCCAGAAACCGATCCAGATTCTTTAAGTCGGTCTCCAGCCGGGTATTTGAGGTACCTCCGACGATCACACGGCCTTGGGCAGTCTTGTTGCCTTTGGACTGGACCGTTTGTATGCCCAAGGCAGTCTTAGCTCCGTCGACGAGTAGAAAGAGGCGCTTCAACTGGTCCGGCTGCTCACCGGAGGCGGCAATAAGATCAGCATACTGTTTCTCGAAGGTCTCCCGTTGCTTGGCAAGTTCCTCAAGCTTGGTGGTGGTGATGGTTTGGAGAGTCTGCGAGAAGACACTGCCTGAAGCGTCCATGTTGGCTTGGACTGATTAAGGTGGACTGTGGCGGTTGAGGGGAGGAATCTCAGCAGGCAGCGAAGACGAGCAAAGATCCTCGTGGCAGAGAGTTACAGAGTGTGGCACGGCGACTCCGGTCTGATCACCTGATCTCGTAATGGATATCGGCACCGGAGTACCACTGGGGAAGCGTGTAAGCGCCGTAGTAGAACAGTACTGCGGAAGAGCAGAAGGTAGCTAAGAGGTCAAGTCTTGACTATTCAAGGGGGGCTTGACTTTTTTATAGTTCAAGATTTGCACAATCGGGACGTAGGAGCGCCCTTAAGGCAACAACCGCACTGGTCTTGGCGGGGCGCAGCGTGCAATTTCACCATAGTAGACACTATTGAGGGGGCAACAAGGCGGGGTAACCAGGCAGGACAAGCCTTGTACTTGCTATCGCATTGGATTTTGTCAAGGTACAAAATATCTTTGGCTTGAGAACAGGTGCGCGATAGCTTTCGCGAAGGCAGTGGAAAAGAGGCTGTGAGTAAAATGATCTAAGTAGTCAAGGGAGCTACTATATGAGACTCGCAGAAGCGTGACATAACAGCCGAAGGCGCGCGAAGCTTTTCTATGCTCGGTATGTTGCTGCCTATTGCTGTCTAGATGTTCCATTTTGTGTGGAGCAAACGTAGTCTTGTGTAGTGTGGTGTACAGTGCATATGGGGAGCTCGGACCAATGACGTCAATCATCGTTCGCCGCGTTGTTGAAGCGCGAAGCTCTGTGACAACCATTTCTGCTCAGCACTGGGAGCTATCTCTTTTCTCACCTGTCTGTAGAGTACATTTGGATTTTTCCCAAGGTTTTTAAGTGTCGCGAGGAAGCGTTACACTGCTAGCTCGTATACTACGCTATCTTTCCACTAATGTTAATTTCACTCTATGCCACAAGCACGTGCAGTATCCGCTAAACCTTTTGCCACCGGCATATTTCAGACAGAATGGGGCTTAGGCATCTTGATTCCGGATGGAGCTGGCAGCGGTGGTAGGAAGCTTTCCTCGCATCTGCGGCATTACAGCATTAAAGAATGGCCTACATTCTGGAGAAGAGTTGCCAGTTCTAGGGTCCCCCTTTCATTATGATATCAGCTACGATCGAACCTACCGATGAAGGAATTGATAATAAGTTGCTGCTCTGACTGATTGAATGCGATATAGAGCGGTGAGTACAAGTGATTTTCTCTTTTGAAGGGCCGCGGTGATCCACCAACCTATCGACGCGGCTGCCACAATCCTTCAGCGTCGTAGAGCATACCGAGACATCCGTGTATCTCCATTAAAGCAACGTCGTCACGACTGCTCTGCTACATACAGGCAAACGCCAAAGATGGGCGGTCAAAGATAGGGTGGAGCACAGCCACTGCTTGATGAGGCCCCCAATCATCCAGACACCGGGCGGACTCATCAGCACAATGAAAACGCCTGAAAGTGATGAGGCCCAAAGGTCGCGCGCGCTCTTCTAACAGTGTGCAAAATTTTCAAACCAGGACCGAAGTCATGAGCCTGTGGTTGCGGCCTTCCTCAGGCCCAGACCGTTTCAGAGACGACAGGGGTTCGGCGGGAGGCGTCAGAGCCGCACGAAAGAAGGCGCTGATACGCAAAATCGACTCCGCACATCTCATCACGAAGGCGCTGCCGCCAGCACGCAACGGTGGGCGTCTCAGAAGCATCCGCTTGAATCAACTGCGACGTAACGCTCCTAGGAAGAGCCCTACCCGTTCAGCGCTTTATCTTGGCGGGTCTCCCCCATAGAGTCGCCCAGAATGCCCAGAACTCCTTCACTATGGGTTTCTCGTACAAGCCTTTGGTCGAGCAAGACTCGGATTGCTCGAGCACGAGTGACACCACCTCAATTTCCGGAAATGAAATTGTACGAAGCGAAGCTGAGCTTCCGACCGGACTGCTGGTGGCGTTGACTTGCACAATTGGAGGGTGAGTATTGCAAAGGGTGGCCTGTCTCGAAAACATGCTCATAACTTGCTCAAGGCTTCAAACGGTCTGGCTGACCATCTTCTCCCACGGCTCCTCCTACCTCTTCTCACT
Source organism: Periconia sp. TS-2 (assembly GCA_030378425.1). Lineage (NCBI taxonomy): Eukaryota > Fungi > Ascomycota > Dothideomycetes > Pleosporales > Periconiaceae > Periconia > Periconia sp. TS-2. The sequence goes on along the minus strand of JASNQO010000029.1, from coordinate 308,058 downwards.
GGGCATCTCGGAACTACACACCTCAATAATATGGACGGCGGCGCCACTATGTGGATCAATAGTGTCTCCCGTCGTTGGTGTAATCAGTGACCGGTGCAGGATATCATGGGGAAGAAGACGACCATTCATTGTAATTGGGTGGATCACCATCATAATCGCCTTTAGTGCACTCGCCTGGATTGAGCCCATCACCGAACTGCTGTGCTCTCTCCATAGCTCACCAACTATGGTGACGACGGTGATACAGTACTGGGCGGCATTTTGGGTGGTCATCCTAAATGTCGGGATTCAAAGCCTGCAAACCGCATCACGGTCGTTAATCGTCGATGTTTGCCCTTCGGAACAACAATCGCTGGCCAGTGCGTGGGCTGGGCGTTTTACGGGCTTTGGAAATATTCTCGGGTATATAATCGGCTCCATGCCTCTCCCCTTCCTCGTCAACAACCTTGAAGCATGGCGTTTCCGATGTCTCTCGCTTTTTGCGGTCTTGGTTCTATCCATGACCGTGATGATCACCGTCTGCTTCATTCAAGAGGAGAATCCTGAGGATGCTCCATACGAAGATGACGAAGGATGGCTAATCGGGCGCACGTTTCGGGGCATCCTGCAGGGTATGACGACCATGCCACCAAAAGCACGGCGAGTCTGCAAGGTCCAGTTTTTTAGCGCCATGGGCTGGTACGGCTTCTTGTTTTACAGCACGAGCTACGTTAGCGAGCTGTACCTAGATGAATTTGGCAAAACGGGGCTGGAGCACAGCTCAGCTCACAAGGCCAGCGGTATGAGATTGGCCACAACATCCAGTCTTTTATTTGCTCTCGTAGCTTTGTTCATGCACTTCATCCTACCCAACATCAGGACTTGCAGCCGGAGCGAGATTTTCTCCGAGAAGGGATTCCGGGCGCACCTCAATTATTTCCGACAGATCCACGTTCTCTGGGCGCTTGGCCACCTTCTCTACGCCTTTCTCACCCTTTGGACTTTTGTTGTGTCCTCCAGTGTTGGCGGTACAATCGCTGTCGCCATCGCAGGTCTCTCATGGGGCGTTACTCAATGGGCACCCTACGCTGTGCTTGGGGAAGAGATTGCTGCTCAACAAGCGGAGCGAGATTCACTAGTTGAGTTGGGCGGCAAGAGCTACGGGGCAAACCAGAGCGGCGCCATGATGGGTGTGCACAGTGCCGCCGTCTCGATACCCCAGATGATGGCGGCAATAGCTTGCAGCTGCATCTTTTGGCTCACCGCACAGCTGGGGCTGAGTGATGGTGTAGCTTGGGTATTGAGGCTGAGCGGCATCGCTGGATCGATTGCGGCCTGGTTCGCCTACCAATTGTAATATGTATATATAAATGTATAAAATGTAAATAGTAATGTCGACAGCGTCGAATTGCAAATATATCAAAATTTAGAACTCGAAGTCAATCAGGCGATGTCCATGCAACTATCAATTTGTGAACAGAGCTAGGTGCATGGGGTCTAAATCCTAGTATGAATGAGTAACTCGAAGGCACAACAGCAGGTTAGGTACCACATATTGGCTCCACCAATTCTGAGCCTATAGCAACTAGCTATAACCGCAGATATGCAACCACAGTCACTCTATCAGGAATATATGTCGTTGGCACCGGAGATAACCACATCATTCCCGAGAATGCGGGGTGTGAGTTTACCGAACCAGCGAACCTCGCGACCACCAATCTGATGTCATGCAACTGACTCGCCCAGGGTCTCTACCTCGGAGGTAGCTCTCCAACCCCTCTGTATCTCGGGCCAATGAGTTTAGCTTACATTGGGCGCGTCTAGTATGCCTTTCATGGAGACGTGTTGCTGTTTTTCTTTCTCCGATCGTCTCCGTCAAGGTAGCCGTCGGAGAAAGCATTTGAACAAGAGAATCTGAAGGACGGAGTTCAAAATTGTGTTTCTGTAAACTAGACGTAGATTCGCTGCAGGAAGAATGGCGCGTAAGTTTCTCCATCCTCTAACCTTCTGCGGCTCTCTCATCCACTCTAGTGCCCATCATCGCTGGTGCCGCAGGCACAGCAGCACTCGCCGCCTACCTCAATGCAAAGTACCACATAGCCTACGACCTCAAATATGGACGCGGTGGCCTCTCTCCTCTGCAGAGCGACCTTGACTGGATTGCCTCGCGCGCAGAGCAGAAAAAAACCTTGACATACTATATCTTCGAGGAGCACGCGCGCAAGCAGCCGAATCACCCTTTCCTCATCTTCGAAGGGAAGCAGTGGACGTACAAAGAGTTCTTCGATGGTATTACGCGGGTGGGTAATTGGTTGATTGATGAGTTGGGTATTGGAGTTGGAGAAGTAGTAGCTATAGATGGAGGGAATAGTCCAGAGTATTTGATGCTATGGTTAGCACTGGATGCCATAGGCGCAACTACATCATTCATCAATTGGAACTTGACTGGAGATGGGTTGGTGCATTGTGTCAAGGTCAGTCTGCAGCCTTTCAAAATCTTCTTTGCGGCTGCCCTTGAAGATATACTAATTGACCCCGCGCAGATTTGCGAGTCAAGATACCTAATCTCAGACAAGGACGTCGAGGACAACGTCGAACCCGTGCGCCCCCGCCTCGATGATCTCAACGTCCAAATCAAGTACTACGATCCTTCATTTTTCGCCTCGCTGCCCAATAACACTCCAATTCCGGATTCAAGAAGGGAACCCGTCACTATCGACTCCGTCCGCGGCCTCATCTACACTTCTGGCACCACTGGCCTTCCAAAAGGCGTCATCATGAGCACTGGCCGCGAACTCCTTGTCGGCCACTTGACGTCAAGATACCTCGGTCTTAAGCCTTCAGATCGATTTTATACTTGCATGCCGTTGTACCACGGTGCAGCTCACGGTCTTTGCACGACGCCTTCTATCCACGCTGGCTGTACTATTGTCCTAGGCCGGAAGTTCTCGCACCGGACTTTCTGGCCCGAGGTAGCCACTTCACGGACTACCATAATACAGTATGTCGGTGAACTCTGTCGCTACCTGCTGAACGGGCCACACAATCCATACGAACGCGCGCATTGCGTCAAAGTAGCGTGGGGTAACGGCATGAGACCTGACGTCTGGGAGCCTTTCAGAGAGCGATTCGGAATACCAGTGATCAATGAGCTGTATGCCGCAACGGACGGACTAGGTGCAACATTTATAAGGAATGAGGGACCTTTTACAGCGCATACGATCGGACTTCGGGGTCTGTTGTGGAATTGGCGGTTCAAGGATCAAGAGCTGAGGGTGAAGATGGATGTCGATACCGAGGACATCATGAGGGACGAGAATGGGTTTGCGGTTCGGTGTGAGGCAAATGAGCCGGGGCAAGTGTTGCATCGATTGGACCCTGAGATGCTGGCGAGTGTACCGGGGTACTATAATAACGATGAAGCGACAGCGAAGAGGCGGATAAGCGATGTTTTCGAGAAGGGAGACCTGTGAGTGCCCATCTCTTTCTTATGCCTCAAAGATTGGGTGAAGATGCTTATGTTTTCATAGATGGTTCAAGTCCGGCGACATGATGCGACAAGATCACGACGGACGCGTCTACTTCGTTGACCGCCTCGGCGATACCTTTCGCTGGAAATCCGAGAACGTATCTACCAACGAAGTCGCCGACATGGTGGGCAAGTATCCCCAGATCGCTGAGACAAATGTATATGGTGTCTCTGTTCCCGGCTACGACGGAAGAGCTGGTGCCGCATCAATTGTAATGGCAGAAGGCGTCACAGAGCAGACGCTCGACTTCAAGGCGTTAGCCGAACATGCTAGGGCTGTGTTGCCGGGCTACGCGGTTCCGCTATTCCTGCGAGTAACGCCACAGTTAGAATACACCGGGACTCTGAAGATTCAGAAGGGTAGATTAAAGAGGGAGGGCGTGAATCCGGATCTGGTAACGGGGGACGACAAGTTATATTGGTTGCCACCAGACTCTGATCGATATTTGCCTTTCTCGCGCAAGGACTGGGAGGCCATCAAATCCAAGAACGTGCGGCTGACCTAGAGATGACATAGATCAATAGTACATAGAAAAGACTTCATGCATACAGTGCTTTATGTTCAGTACTCCAAAAGAACCATGTCGAAGATGTGGGATAGTTCACCGATAATGCATTTCCGAAGGTATCCAATTGTGCATAGCTATTTCTACATCTGAGAGACTCCCATCGTGCATGGCCATGACTCTCTCTGCATCGTGATATCCACAAGTCCTCTAAAGCCGTAACGAAGTGATGGTCCATCAGTTGATTTCGAATTCGTAATAAACGTAAGCCGAATATTCCTGGTCACCCATGTGCCCAGCTGTCTGCATGTCATTCGCCGTGGCGGCATCGTCTTTCTTAATCCGGCCCTTGCTATCACGACCGAAGGCGTTGCCACCCAGATACGAGTAATTTGCGTCGAGGTTGGTTTTTACCTTCTTGGCCAATTTGGAGTTGGTCTAGCATCGAGGTCAGAACTGCGAGACCTTGGGGATAGCAAAAATAGCTTACCTGAACCAAGCCGCTTATAAAGTCCAGAGGTAGACCGTACCGAAGCACCGTCTCGACAAACACGCGCAAAGCCAGCACGTGTATCCAAATCATGGCGCTTTCGCTGTAGCCCGTGCGCCCTAATCTCAGTGCCTCGCCCCAAAGTTTCTTTTCATCAGCAGCAAGCTGATCCGCCTCTTTTGCTTCTTCTTCCTTGCCACCCGCCTTATACTTGTAGTCACGCGGTGTCCATCGCTTTTCCCTACACTTGTGTAGAAATTCTGTGGAATGTTTCTTGAACGACGTTACGGCGAACAGCGAAAACTCGTCGTCTGTCGCGACCTGAGTGGCAGAGCGCGGAACTACCATGGGTGCGAGGGATTCGTATGACTTGTAGAAGTCTTTGACCGCCATGTTAGGCACAGCGATGAGATGTGTATCGAGGTATTCGGAATCTTGAATGAGGAGCTTCGGGTTCACAACTGTGACTAGGGACTTGGTCGATAAGTTTCCTCTAGAGGGCACATTAGCTGTTACACGTTGCAGGATACGGGCTGAGTAGCGTACGTTCTCCGCCGTTCCGAAGCAGCAAGATTTGTCTTGGTCTGGTTGTATTGCTGGAATTTCGCCTTGACATCATTGTCGATGCCTGCTATCTCCTAATATGGTGGGTTAAAAGAGCATTTTACATCATGCTAGGATGAGAGTACCTTTTGTAGCGAGTCTATCAGGTCTGCAATAGGTTTGTCTGCTCGATACTTTATCTTGTTCCACTGGAAAGTCCGAAGGTATTGGTCCACAGGTTCTGCACACGGAATCAGCCTACCATCTAACATGAACACATTTTATATATCCACGCACTGTCATTGATGGTCTTGTGCTGCTGCACGCGCTCCTCGTCTCCGTCTAGAATGTTCCGCAGACTGTCCCCCACTTTGGCGACCACCTGCTCACACGAGGTTTCAAGCTTCGCTAGATCGTCTGCCTGTTGGACCAGAGCATCCAGTGTTCCGATCTTGAACTCAGGTATAGCAAAAGGGTATGTGATTCCATTCTCGTTGGACACGGTCGATCTCAAGGCTTCCAGGGCTTCGTCTTTATGGTTGGACGGCGCTATTGACGTCGGCAGCGACACGAGTAGATACTTGGATCCTTTCGACATGGCGGAAGACGGAAATGACGGAGATCACGGCGACTTGCAGCGAAAGGCCGGCGGGGATGTCGGGGGTGGTGGTGAGCTGTGGTGGGCTGGTGAAGAGCTCCAAAGCTTGGGGCGGTTGGTGGCCCAAGCGAGTGGTGCCAGCTGCGTCACCGCTCCAAGTACTGGGAGAGAGATGCTACGCTCGCTCCTCTACGACTCTGAGCTTGGAGAGGGCCAGAAACAGTCATTCAGGTCTCACATCATCTAGCCTTGTAGTGTGATTCTAGGATTGGCCAGAGAAGCCCCTGCTGCGGGATATCGCATCCTAATTGGGCAAGAAGTTGTCCCTGGCTGATGAATTTAAAGCTGCGCCGTCAGTAACCGTCGTGAACGTTTTTGACTTCTACACCTCACAATGGCTTCCAAGAGGGCAGTTGCTGTGCTTCGTCCAGCCGCCAATGGCCTAAGGACGTCCTCTGTAGCCTTTCGAGGAGCTGTAAAACCTCATTCCCCGAGCCGCGACTTCTCAATCCGAGTCTCACGACCCCGCAAGCTCGCTCACTTCTCGCAACAGCCCGTCCGCTGCGCCTCTTCCGACTCCAAGAGCGAGGAATTAGGAAAGACGCGTCTTTATGAACTTCATTCTAAATATGGTGCCAAATTTGTGCCCTTCGGAGGCTTTTCGATGCCGGTGCAGTACAGCGACCTAAGCATTATCGATTCACACAACTGGACCCGGGAGAAGGCTAGTCTGTTCGATGTAGGGCACATGTAGGTCCTTTCTTTCGATCCTCATGCCAGAAGGCGACTTATGGCGATTCAGGGTACAACACGAGTTCTCCGGGCCGGGCGCCGAAGCTTTCCTCCAGAGCATCACTCCCGCATCGCTATCGTCCTTGCCAGAGTACAACTCGGGCCTCTCTACGCTTCTCCACCGCGAAACCGGTGGCATTGTCGATGATACGGTCATTGCGCGGTTGCCGGGCAAATTCTACGTCGTTACAAATGCCGGATGTCGCGAAAAAGACAAGGCATATTTGACGGAGGAGCTGGAGTTATGGAAGCAAGAACATCCCGAACAAGCTGTAGAGTGGAAGATTATGGACGATCAAGGCCTCATTGCCCTTCAGGGTCCGTTAGCCGCCGAGATTCTCGGACGGGTGCTTGACGAGAAGTCGGGCAGTGCGCTCAAGACACTCTACTTTGGGGGGTCGATGCCCGCAAATATCAAGGATACCGACGCGCAAGTCCTCGTGAGCCGCGGTGGCTACACCGGCGAAGACGGCTTCGAAATTAGCATTCCGCCCTTCGCCACAGAAGCCGTCACTCAATTTCTACTTGACTCAGCCAAGGACGAGCTCCGCCTGGCTGGTCTAGGAGCCCGAGATACTCTGCGATTGGAAGCGGGAATGTGTCTGTATGGCCACGATCTCGATGATAGCACTACACCAGTCGAAGGTGCATTGTCTTGGATCATTGGCAAGGATCGCCGCGCAAATGGTGGCTTCCATGGTGACTCTGTCATTCTCCAGCAGCTGAAAAAGAAATCAGAAGGGGGCGGCGTATCTCGAAGGCGCGTGGGCTTCATTGTTGAGGGTGCCCCAGCGAGAGAAGGAGCTGAAGTGGTCAACGAGGCTGGCGAGAAGATCGGTAACATCACCTCGGGATGCCCCTCGCCGACAGCAAAGAAGAATATTGCTATGGGCTATATCAAAGATGGTCTGCACAAGAGCGGCACTGAGGTCCATGTTGTAGTCCGAGGTAAGAAGAGGAAAGCAACGGTGGCAAAGATGCCTTTCGTACCGAGCAAATACTATAAAGCTCCTGCATCAAAGTAATGCTCTAGGGTTTAGCTTCCAATAGAATTATATTTGGCAAACTATTACCAATCATTGCGCACGTTGCCTCCCGTGCGTACATAAATGTTGTAAACATTATGATGACAAGGAACACATCTGTACCAGCGGACAAGATACCACGCTATTGCCACACCTAGGTTCTAAGACTAGTTAAAGTGAGCACTGTACTCTCATTACTAGTTTCAAGGATCACAATCAATAGGCTAAATTACAAGTCTCTCGGTCGCGTTCTTGTGTATTTTCAAGCTTGTGACAGTGTGTGGCAGGTGCTTAGGAAGAGCTGGACGAGTGACTCCACCATGTCAGTCGTCAGTGAGACTTATCTTTAGGCACATAGTAATTAGCTGTACAGAGAAAGCGAACTGGTCGCTACGACTCCTAGAGAAGGCATTATGGTGGCATTGACTTTCTTTCAGAGCAGACCAGTTGAGTAGTCCACACCGGCAGAAGAATATTGCTCTACGAGGCTTATTGCTACTCAGCATCAAAGTTTAGGAGCTTCGACATCAAGTCAAGGAGGCATTCTAGTCCTCTTGGCATTCATTCTCTAGGCCAGTTCCTGCACTGTGCCTTTTCCAACGGCAGTTCGACCAGCGTCTAGGACGTCTCTAGCCTCGACTCATCGTCCTCGTAACCTTCTAGACCACTAAATAGGTGTGTCATCTGTAAATGACTCACAGCAGAGGGAAGAGAACTATATAAAGCCTTCCCTTCGCGCTGAAGCGTTCCTTCTTCATCGATTCTACGTATCACATCCTTCAGCATGAGCAAGATAGAATATTCAGATGAAATTCAGGTCCTCGGTAACATCAAAGAGGTCATCCTCAGTAAGTAGAATGAATTTCTATCCTGACAAACTTGTAGCAGCAGCTAATTCAGAATATATAGCACATGCCCGCGCCTTCTATAGCAAAGATGAAAGGTTTCTCAACAGCCACTTCGACGTCATTACTCCCAGAGATTTCAAAGGTCCGGGACCAGTGTGTGCTTGCCTCATAGTACATCCTAAGGACAACTACTCTGAGTGGGTTGTTGAGCAATCGTCGTTCGGGTGTGAGAACGAGGGCGTTGCACTATACAATCTCCTCAAGATGTTGGAAGAACGTCTTTACCAATTAATCGTACGTGAGTACAACATCGCCCAACCACACAAATGCTGATATCCAAGTTATTAGACTGAGAGTCATGGAATCAATTTAACGAGAGGCTATACTGCACACGAATAAGTTTATTATTCCTATCTATATAGTTTCTATCTAAATTTTCCCCCGCTTCATTCCATCTCCGAAGTCCTGATGTATGTAGTGCAATACTAAACATAGTTACAACTTTTCTAGCTATGATAGCTCAAATATTCATCTTGATCGTTTCATTGGAGTTAGTGCACCGCACAAATGAATTAGTGGTTGATATGAATTTTTCTTGAACAATTAGTTTATTATTCAGCTGTTTGTGATCTTTAGTAATTTGGACAATAGTAGGTCTAAAATAATTTAGATTAAAAGGTTATTTCCTTTTAGCACTTGATCACATGCAGGGTTTGTGTTACTAGGTTTAAGTATACACACGGTAGCATCAACAAGGCACACATATGACACATCGTCAGAAGACTCATCGCCTTCACTGTGCGGTGGTAATTCAGAACTGTGCATAATCACTCTAGGGGACATAAGGAGCTTTTCATGTATTGAATCATACACTCATTGTCGCAGTTTATTACAGCGCACGGGATGGGCTACATCGGCGAAACTCATTGCCACATGAGCGACTTCTGTATCCATTCGATCCTAGACAGATACTCGGGTATAGGAAGTGGTAGGAAGCTCCAATAGAATCTATGGCATTCTTTTTCTTCAATGTCTCGTTTATCAAGCATCACTTGTCGTCCACAATCTGAGCCATAGAATGTGCTTACGAGAACCTCACTGTTTGTTGCTATCCTATCGTTGCGGATCGTGTTACATTTTTTAGCTACAGAAGTAGAATGTAGACCGTGAGAGTGAATATGACTTATCAACGAAAGGCTCACGCTGTCCTGTACCATACTTGCAGGTCTAAGAACACAGATCCAAGTTGCCGTTTCACTTTCACCAGCCACTCCCACCCGCTGCCTCCCCTTCCTCCCTGCCAAAGAAAAGCAACAAGCAACGTGCACTCGACTGACTAGCAGCAATAAAGCTTTCTTTTAGCGTCTACCATCTCGACCCTCCGCCTTACTTCCATCTGCCTACCTTCTCCATACTAATCGCAAGATTACGATGGTAGACCAAGAATTAGAAAACTTCGACAAGCTCAAAGATCTGATCCTCAGTAAGTAAAATGGCGTTCCACTCTACAAGCTAGTGTAGCGATCACTGACGCTCCAGAAAAGGTCACGCCGGCGCCATCTATGGCTTGAAATATCGCGACGGCACTTTCGATGTTGTCACGAGCAATGCTCAGTGGAGCGCCGAACCAAACTCTGTCGCCGCTCACCTCATCGTGTACCTAAGCAGCAAGAACAACCTCTGGGTGCTTATCAAGAAAGGTCCGAAGGCGGAAGGTGTACCCGAAGCAATGCGTAGCCTGCTTCGTGAAATGCAGCAAACTCTGGACACTATCACCAGTACGTGAGGGCTTTTCTGCCGAGAGAAATATGCACTAAGTTGAGTATAGATAATTTGAACGAGGAAGACATGTATCTCCCGCATGAGAAGAAATTGGCTAAAGGCTCGGCAACGGCTGCTGAATCTACGGTGTTCTGAACAGGTGCTTGAGGAAATGTGCTAATGGCTACCTTTGCTAATGGACAAATGCCTCTTCTTCCATAAACGCTATAGGCAATGGAACAGATGCATACACCATGCTCACGGATTAAAAACTGAGTCTCATAAATGTCTACGTAATGCTTCTTTGATGAATACGGGCTTTCGATATACACACCGTTACGTATATTAATGACAATCTCCCAACTAACAACGTACTTAGCCAAGCCTGACAAAATACTACGATGCCTGTATCCCAAGAACGCCACTCTATGCAAGCCCAATGCATTACTTGATCCCAACATCAGGAAATAAAATCTGGATTATCTCGTCCAGGAGGGTGAAAGCAAGATGTGTACTGTTCCTTGTTAGCGCGCCACTCACATACGGCCTAGTTCATGAAAACTCACTTCAAGCGCGGGTTATTAATTGTAGCCTCCAACCTCTTCGCCGCCATCTGTGCATTTCCTCTGCCGACAACGCTTGCTGCTAATTCTGGCACGAGCGTCGCTAGCACGACGCCAGCCTCCCTTCTACTCTTTGCTCTTTGCTGAGGCGTCCTTTCTCCGCCCTGTTTGAGCTGCCCATTTGGCCACATGGAGTCTTTGAGTGTATCGATGTATTTACAAATGTTATCGTCGGAGACAAGCGAGTTGAATGATTCGCGAACTTTGCGTTCGATCGTACCGCCAAGGAGTTGATGCAAGACGACTACGACAGCTCGGCCACGCAGCCAGTTGTTTTCGCGATTGAGCTCGAAGGTCTCCAGGAAGAGGTCGCAGATGGGTGTCACAAATGGTTCGAGCTCCTTGTTCTCGAAAGCTAGGAGCTCAGCCTCTGCTTCTGCATCGGTACTGGGATTGACTGTAAGAACGGCTGAGGTAGGGGTAGTTGGGTCAGATCCGGGGGCATTAGTGGTTGCGAGCTGGTTTGTTGCTGCCGAGATAAGATTCTGGCCTGCTACAGACAGTTGGTCGAGGACAGGGATGTTGCCGAGGAATTCTTCCATGCCGTCTGCAACAGAGCTGTAAATGCGCGATACAAAGTCATTGGAAATTGGCTGGTTGGACGTTGGATCAGTAGTAGAAATAGTAGCTTGAGAAAGGAAAGAGCGGAACTCGCGACTGCGACAGACTGCAGGGATAAGAAGTAATTCCTATACTGAATCAGTAGATATTCATTATATTTGACCTTGAACTCTTACCCGGAGATACTTTTCTAGTCCTAGTCTCCGTTTCTGTAAAAAGTCTTTTTGTAGCTTGAGCATCATTTGTCGGCGCGGAAATTCTAGTGTTCGAACTTGGGAGAATTTTGCACGCAGCCGCTTATTGAGATCATGAAACTCACTGTACCTACGAGAAACGACCCATGCGGCTGCGGGCATCTGGTCACCTGCTCGTCGGCGGACCTCGATAACATCTACTTCTTGTCAGCAATATTCCCTCAAGGAGATGTCAAGGACTTACACATTGCGAATTCTTTCCCATCCTCTTCTGTACCGACCATTATTGATTGTATGAATACGGTTGCACGTCCGTACAAGCTGTTATCACTTTCCTGTATGATGTATTGCTGTCGCTGCAGCTCTTTCCGGTGAATCTCTCGTTGAAGACTAGCTTTCGATTTGCGTAGAATGCGCAGTTCGGCCGCATTGTTCGTCAGCTCAGCTTTGGAGGTCAGGGAGTCCACGATAGACTCTTGATTGACGAGACGTTCAATGTCCGCCGTCAGGGTATCAATGGCTTCTGCTAAACCCAAGTCACCCGGGGCAGCCTCGTGAATCTCATCCTCGGCAGTCTTGGCGTCATGACCGATTTCCTCAACTTCATCTTCCAAGAATTTCTCCTCCTCGCCAAATAAGTCATCATTGAAGACGCCTCTTGTCCGGGGTTCACCAACTAGCCCAAGAGATGCAATGCTTAGCTTCTCCTTCTTTTGCATCGTGGTTGGATTAGGAGAAAGAGCCCTGGGAATATCGATTGATCCTCTCATGGAGTCATTATCTTGGGGAGAACTCAGACTCGGATCGTAGAATAACGATCCCTCAGGCTCATCTCCCATGATGTCATTCAGTGCGGCCTGCATCGCATCTACCACTCTCGAATTATCGCTACTTTGTCGAGGCCCATTATCAGATTCCAGGCTTGCAACAGAGTTCGCTAGGGGATCGCTATCGTAGTCATCATCGAACAATGGTGCTCTTGGAGGCGCACTACCATCCAAGGAACGTCGGGACGGGGGTTCAAGGTCTCTGAGCTTTCCCTGGCTCTTTAGATCAGAGGACGACGCAACCGCTCGACGGAGGTCAGGTACTTGTAGCGAAGTTTTCTGCGCAGACTGTGAACGAGACATCCTGATAGGCGCACCTAATGATGGATTTTCGAGCGTCTGTGTGACAGCTTTGGTACTAATAGTACTCTTCTCGGCATTCGCTGCTTCATCCATGGCAAGCCACTTATAGTACAGGTTAGATTTTCTAAACCTCCGGAAGTAAGGTTCTTGAAGCTGATCGTAAACAGCAGTCTGGGCTTGCAATAAGGAACGCCGCGCAGTATAGTATTGCTGAGGCGTTGCGGCTCGACCTGCTTGTAGGAAATCGCCAACAGCTTCCCGAGCTTCGGGAAGTATGTTGAGCTCAGGTATTGTCAAGTATGCTCCATTGATTTGAGCCAGATCAGCCCTATCGGAATCCGTCCAAGCAGGTAGAGAGCTGAGTTGGTCCACAGGTTCATCGATGTCTTGTTCTAGGGGGTTTCGAAAGCCATCAACAACTATCCAGAATTGCACCAATCGCATGAGGTCTACTTGATCCATGAACTCCATAAAGCAGGACAACCCGGCAGCATCGTAGAGCACGTCGCGCAAGGAAGCATCTTCAAATCTCGACGCAGTCCGCTTATGCTTGGGCTTTTCCCTGGCAACTACTTTGCCACGTACCGACCCGCCAGCACTGAGATTGTTTATTTTCTGGTCCAAAATCCTCCGTGCGGTCTCAAGACGGCGTAAATAGATGGGATCTTGCCCTTCGACCTTTGAATCTTTTCGCAGTTGTCCAGAAATCTCTGTCCGGAAGCGTCGAGCATCTGCCAAGGTATTGGTCTGGCGGATCGCTCGAATGAACCTTTCGAACTTGCGCTCATTATCCCCAGGCGAGAGTTGTGGAAATTGGACGTTCTTGGGCGGTTTTGGTGAGGGTGGAGCATGCTTGTCTAGCTCTGCTCGCAGTTTTCGGACAGTCTTTCGTTCTTGCAGCAACGACCGTCCCTAATATAGTCAGTTTTAGCCAATCTAAAGCATCGTGGTGCCTTACATATCCCTCCATGAGTTGGTTCCAAGTGTCCGGATCAGCGAGGAGTAGCATCACGGGAGACAAGACTGCGCAAGCGACAATTTCCTTGATAATAACATTTACAGATGGACTGGTGGTCATGTTTCTGGGCATGACCCTAGGTAGCAATCGTGCGACAATGCTGCGCAAGTGCTGTTGCTGGATAAGCTTCGTGTTGGAGTACGCCAACGAAGCTGCCGGATGCAACCGTCCATCTTTATATTTGGCCGCGATGGCCAGATCGAGCTCTTCCGACTCGGTGACGTTCCGCGACAGCTTGCGACCCCGGACGACGCGCTCGGCTTCGTATGCAGCTCTCAGATGGTCGGTGATGAGCGGAATCATTCGCGAGACAGCCGTCTCAACCATGTCTACGCCAAGTATGCGGTCTCTGACCTCACCCAAAGCTGCGCGCACTGCACGGTCGACCTCATTTACGAAGACAGGACTTTTGCTAATCTTGCCATACCAGCTCTTAACAAAGTCGCGTAGGATGAGTCCGAGTAACACGTCGACACTGTCTGATACGACATACGACGCGGGGTACAGCGGCTCCATCATATACATGGACCTTTTCGTCAGCGCTGCTCGCTCAGCCCGCCATTTCGCCGGGGCCAAAAAGGCTGGATGCCTCGGCCCATAGTCGTCTGTCCCTCCATTGCGAATATCTTTGTCCCAGGCAGTGGTGAGAGTCAGCCATGCTTGGAGCGCAACTGTCGCGAGAGCGCCGGCAACGAAGGCATAGGGCAGGTAGCGGAGCGTGGGGCGCCAGTGGGTGAGGTATCCCCAGGCGATGAAGACGGCGATGGCGGCGAGGATTACATCTCTGCGCTTCAGGGCCATAATCGTGCGGGCGGCGCCCGATCCGGCATCTTGCGGGTGCTGCTGGAGCACTGTGATGACGGTGACGCTGCTCGGAGGTGTGCTTTCTCCGAATTACCGCACGGGCCAATTCCATATCTCAGTCCCACGTGGTGATGCAATGCTGTTTGCTCCTCACATTCCCGCCATCTCATCTAGGAATCGATACTTTACCTCGTAACCTTTTTCTGATCAATGAAACTTTGTATGCTGACCATTGCGAAGATTGACGGCAACTATTTGCTTAATGCTACAGGCTCCGAGCTACGTCAGCCTTCAGGCTGTGAAATATCTCCAAGCAAGTAAAGGCGTGTTATTTATCTATCGAATTGCTCGCGGTATCTTCAATAGCTAGCTAAGTACACATTGCTTGATCCTCCGTGGGCATTTGCCAAGTTCAACCTCAGAGCACGATCACAGCCCACGCGTAGCCCGTCGGCCAAGACCAGCTACCCCCACGACATCGTGTTTACTCTCAGGTCCGTATCAAACTTTACAGAAGGATTGCCACTTTGGCGAATTATCAAAGGCGAAGTCGTCAGCAATCCTTTTCCCTTCGCGTCTTGTACCCCAGGAAATCTCAAGCGACACGCTATGTATGCGCATTCATCCGCTTCTGGCAATCTTTAGCGCATCATAGCGGTTCCTGCATGGCGCATAGTTGTTGAGGAGAGTGGCAAGAAATGGGAAAAAATGGGGAAAAAAAATAGAATATGAGTAACATGGGACATCCTCATTTAGTCTTCATCAGTCAAGTCTAAAACCTCGAACAATTGCAAGAATCCCGCGACACCCACCGCGAAACGAAATCCAGATTACAATTGCTCCTCTACCATGTAACAATAACCCCTGTCAGGCACGAAACATCCGGTACCTCAATTATAATGCCGCGCTTCGTCTACCCTAGGGCACGCGTGGGGTATTGTCGTTTTTCAACCATCCTGCCCAGCTGAAGAAAGTGTGGCGTCACCTCCACAAGCCTATGTAGCATTTGATAAGCATGAGCCCTTGTACTGGCTTCTCGTCCCTGCGGAGATCATATCATTCCCTAGAGAAAAAGTATCTGAAAGCGCCACGGTAGATCTTTGATCATTTCGTGCTCCTTTCCCTTGGCTTCGCTTTTCGGTTATGGGTTTATCTGGAAAGCATGGAAGGGGTTACTTTTGCTTTTCCTCGCCTCCGGCCGTTAGAGATAAGGCTAGGAACGCGGCGACTACCAGGCTCAAGCATTTTGGCGACACTGGGCCAAATTCGCCTGTGCTATCGTATTTTGGAGATGATGTGCAACGTGCACGATTACATGCCTGGTTTAAACAGGACGCGAATTCGGTCAAGTTGCCTTGCGTATGTCTTCATAGCTAGTCCAATCGAAGATTGTTCGATGTTACATTGTCTCTTCACTTTGCTTTTATGAACGGAACTAGCTACGAGGTATTTGTATACGGTACGTCCATGTGCAATCACTGAGCGTGAACCCGTCGCAGGCAAGTTGGCCTCGTTGTCCGACGCCTCTAGATCGCCATTATGATGAATCACGACTACGATGAAGTGATGATCAGGGCAGTCCTCTCCGCACCGTCGAAGCTTCACCAGATCCACACGTTGAGTCGAGTTATTCTAGCAGTGTCGGTCCTAAGCATAGCTGGGGCGGGATGGATCATACTCAGTTTTTGTGTAGGTCGATCACTACCATCGAGAGAAGATCACCTTGATACATAACACTAACGTTGAATCTAGTTATTCAAAGAAGTGCGCACATTTCGACATCAGCTCATCTTAGGGCTCGCTATTTCGGACTTTTGGATGGCGGTCAATTTCCTCTCGTCCTGTGCGGTCAATCTATCTGGGCATAATATAGGAGAGCCCGCGCAGAAAAAGTTCTGTTCCTTCAATGGCTTCATGACTCAGTTCTTCGTCGTCCAAAGTACGCCGTATGCAGATCCATAGAAAGCCTACGCTAATCACACGGCAGCCGACTATTGGGTTCTTGTCATCGCAGTGTGTACATTCCTAATTCTGGCAAACTACAAGCATTTGTCCACTTGGATTCAGGAACATCGTATCGTACTATGGACTCTACCTTGGGGCTTATCTGCCTTGTGGGCAGCAGTAGGACTTGGCTTGGACGGCTATAGTGACATAGGTGCTTGTAAGAACTAACATTTGAGAAGCTGACCTATTTTGTATGCTAACATCGACATAGGGTGCTGGTTTGGCTCA
Source organism: Periconia sp. TS-2 (assembly GCA_030378425.1). Lineage (NCBI taxonomy): Eukaryota > Fungi > Ascomycota > Dothideomycetes > Pleosporales > Periconiaceae > Periconia > Periconia sp. TS-2. The sequence continues at coordinate 291,422 of JASNQO010000029.1, read as the reverse complement.
GACAAAGTTCGGCTCCTTGTCAACTTCATCCCACGATGGCTCATCATTATTATTATCCTCGGTCTTTATGCTCGCTTGTACCGCATAATCTACAAAGCGCACAATCGATTCATGTCCTTCCACGATGAGACTTCGCCGCACAATCTCGAACCACATAGCGTCTCACCAGAGACTGAGTCTGTTTCTTCTACAAGGCAAATTGGAAGGCCCGCCTCGTCCATGAAAATGACCGGCAAAGATACGACCGCGGATATTGAGATGCATCAAAGTGGGAGTGGCGCGGTAAATGGACACACCCATGTGCGTCAACAAAGCCCCGTGCTTAAAAAGTTAGCTCGACAGATGATGATGTATCCATTGGTATACATGTTGATATGGACAATTCCAACGACAATTCGCATATATCAAAGTGTTACCGGGAGACCGGCTCCCTTCGGTATCGCGACTGTGGACAAGGTAAGTGCATCCTTTCGCTGATATAAATTGCGTAGTGATCCATGCTAACAGCGATTAAGGCCTGCATTGTAATCCAAGGCTTTGCTGATGCAATTATTTACGGTATCAATGAATCCTCTATTAGCGTTTGGCGCGAGAAGTTCCGCAAGTCGCCACCGACACAGCCCGCTCCAGCCAATATTCAGGTCACCATCGAGCGCGCAATTACGATCGAGAGGGCGCCGAAGTCTAGGTCGAGTGATAGTGATTCTCTCTAGCGTAGCACTTTTAGTGTCTTCAAGATTACAACAAAGCGTTGTAGGGTATCAACATTCTATGGTACTCGGACATAGGTTTAAAAAGTTGTCAAGTCACTGCTTTAATTTTATACTTGCGGGACATTCACCAGTCGTCTAGAGAACCGGACCCTGTGCACGTGAACCATGACGCAAACGTCGACATATCTAGACAGCTCATCCTATAGTACGCAATAGTAATCACATGCCTACCCCTGACCGCTCGTTAGTAACCAACTGCACTGTTCGCTCAGCCTCTCAGCCGGGCATAACCGTGCCTTCACTCAAATCCTGCTGTTTCCCCGATCACCTGACCGAGTACTAAGAGACAAGACTTTAAGTATACAGCAAGTCTCATTCTCTAAACTCCTTTCTGCACCAACTTCTCCTCACCCTAACCTTCTACCCAACTATACACAGACCAACATCTGAATCTTCTCGTACGTGGCTGCCTATCTCTCCTAACCAAACTTGGTCTCTTACACTGAATCCTGATAGCATCGACGATGAAGTCTTTCATTATTCTCGCCGTTTTTGGCTGGCTCCTGCCTACCGTTAGCCTCGCCTTCTGCCACTGCAGCACCATTGCCTCAGCAGCCGGAGAAGTTACCCTCTACCACGATCAAGAGTGCCATCCACTCAATCTCGAAGACCAGAAGGCCCAATTAGCTAATATGGAAGCATCCTGCTTTATGCAGTTCTATGCGTACGTCATGTTCTGCCTGATATCTCACTCCATCCTTTCTCCCCTCCCATCACCCCTTGAATTGTCCTCTACGCACAGAAACAGGATGAAGTTGCTGATACAGAACCCGCAGATCCGCCGACTGCTCTGGCGCTTCCGGCACCGTCACTCCAGAGGCTCTTGGCACGGACACTGTTGACCTCGCCACCCTTAATCTCGCCAAGATTGGCAGCTACCGCGCTTCTGTCGCTGGAAATGTTCGTCGTGAACATTCTCGCGATATTAAAGCTCGCTCTTGTCTATCTGCAGAGGCAGGAGGACATGGGCATTAGTTTCAGACTCCGCTCTGATACATGCGTGTACTTGCTTGAACGGACACCTGCCTAGATAGACGATATGGGTTGGAAATGCGAAGTCTGTGCTGAAAATTGTGACGGCAGTCATAACATCATATCGGTGTAGAGCACAAGAGATAGAGGATGAAATTCTTACAATAAGAGGAATTCCGTTACTAGATACCGTTTCCTAATCGTGGCAGTGAAGAACTCATGTGTCTTTAATACGTAATAGCATAAAGCTTTTCATCGTGATGCAATGCTGGCAAGCATTGATTCGAACATCGCTACATCAAGTCTTATTTGAGGCCAAATATAGCTGGTAAACAAAGACGAAATATTGACCTCAGAAGAACATGTAAGTGTCAGGTACATAATTTCTATTACAAGGCCGCAGCTTTGAAGGCTCCATCACCAATCAATCCCTTACCACTATCTCAATCACTGCCGTATATCATTCTACAGTGCCAACACCCATCACTCCTCTTCCGAACCATTCGCTTATTACCGAGAACCCATCCTTCGACCTTCTTAGTGCATCTGTAAAGAGATCATGTCTTCCCGCACTCTCAATCTGCGCCTTCCTTATTGCTCTCACAGTCTGATTTTGACCGGTACAGAGCGGGCATTCAACACTCTCATCCCCAGCGTCCTCATCCATGCTGAGACAGCGCTGATGGAAGCTGTGCTTGCACAAGAAATGCACGGCTGGAAGGTCTAATTGCCTCTCACACATTTTGCAGCGTGTAGCTTGGAAGACGACAGGCTTGGTGTTCAGATTCTGCAGCTCGAGTTTCTTCGTTTCCGTGTCAGAGCGGAAAGTCTCGATTGTGCGGCGGTTGCTTGCAATTTCCTGCCGTTCGCGCTCAATAGTCGCGGCTAGATACTGTTTGATCATTCCCATCGTAGCGACTCCGTTTGCGGACAGCGTCTGGATGACCTGAAGTGGTGCCATAAGCCCATCTTCATCAATTTTCTTTAGCACCATGTCGAGCTCGTCACCCGCCTCTACAAGAATATCGGGATCGGAGGTGAAGTAGGCGAGGGCTGCTGGGTATAGTGCAGGCTCCTCTGGACCGTACTTGCGGAGGGCACGGATCGCGCCTTGGGTATCATTTGCTGAAGTGAAGGAGCGGAAGATGTCGAAATGTAAACCCTGCTGTTCACGGACAAGGATAGTGCCGTCGCGGAAATTGGAAAGATGGGAAAGGAGGAGGACGTTTGAGGTATCGATGGGGATGTTTTTGCCTTCCACGAGCTTCTTTGCCTTATTTTCCCAGTCTCGTCGTTCGCCATCTCTCTTTGACGAGGCAGTGTGGAGGTACATCTCGAATAGAGTGGTGTAGAGATCTACCTTGTCGTCTTCGCGCAAATTCTCGGAATCAATACACGCTTCAAGGAACACGATGAACTCTTGAGGCCGGTCTACGAAAGCTGAGAATGCCGTACGTGGCTTGGGAATCTTGTATTCTGGAGGCGGCTCATCGGTACTTGTCTCGATGACTTGAGCTTGGCTCATGGTAGAATTTGACTCGCCTGAAGGCGGAGACGCTACTGCGCTACTGTTCATATACGGCAGAGGGAGGAGAGCAGCGAGGTTCTGGACGGCGCTAGATGCGACGCCTAAGCCCATACCCATCCCACCAGAGGAGGGTGCATTTGGGATAACGATAGCATCTTTCTTCGGCCTGAAGTTGCCCGTATAATAATCGATGAAGAGCTGGGTTGTCTCTTTTGGACATTGCTCGAGAAGCACGGTCGCATACTTCAGGAGATTGAAGTAGGCTACTTCTGGCTCTAGCCGCCAGATATAGGCAAGTGCTTCTGCGTAACGCTTTGAATCTTCTATCAAAACGTCGACGACCAGCTCGTGTTCGCCGTGCTTCCGAGCGAGGTAAGCCGCCTGATCGAAGTAACCGCCTTGGCGGCACATTGAGATGGCTGTGTCGAGATCGAATTTTAGATCTCCTGGTGATTTGATGAATTCCTCTAGCTTCTCGACATCTTTGAGTTTCGCGTAGCAATTCAAGAGGAGAGTCGTGTGGTCAGATGTTGCTTTGTGATGGTCGTGTAGTTCCTCAAGATATTCAATCAAATTATGGATTCTTTGCGTGTCTAGGAACTGGAGAAGCTGTCAATAGGTGCATAAATGTTGCAATTGAGCAGGCTTACCTTGCGAATGACTTGTGATGGCTCAGTGCTGTCAATCGCTTTCAAGTATTGCTGCATTGCAGTATCATAGTCCTGCTTCTGGTACAGGTAATCGCCGTATTTACGTAGAATTACATTCTGCTGATTGGAGTCGAGGCCGGCCTTTTGGGCCATATTGATGGCAAGCACATAAAGATTTCGCTGATATAAGATGTCTAGCTTCTGTGCGAAGGGCTTCTCATGATAGCGAAAGATCTAGGGTGGAATCAGCACGAATCGAAACAAGGGGTAAAGGTATAAGCACCTTTCCGTCCGTAGTCAGCACGAACAAATCGCCCCATTCAGAAATAATCGCTTTGACCTGAGATGATATTTGCTCCTGATGACCCACAAATCTTAGCTCTGTATTGAGGAGAGTGAAGGTGGAGGTGTCGAAGACATCGGACGCAGCGCTTACGCCGAAGGCTCTCAGTGGGTTAGAGCGCGGCATGGCACTTGACTTTGGCGGCGAAACAATAACAACGTAATCTTTGAACATGGCAATCATCTTCTTTTCACCTTCGTATGTGTATGGGGGACCTCGACCATGCTGGCTATAATAGTAGATAGCATCGTTTCTTGCAACGACAACATCGCGTGTGGTCTTGTCCACCGCCATACAACCTACGCCGCAGCCGTATTCGTCAAGTGACTTTGCGGGTTGTCCTTGACCTCTCCCTGAGATGACAAGCGTCATTATTCGACCTGTGGTCGCAATGTAAAGAGTAGTGATGTTGCCTTCGCGGAATTCTATGCCTGTGATGGGCTCCTCTGAATCAAAGACAGTCCGTTGTCGGGCCCCGCGGTCATGTATGAGGTCGCCTCGAACGACGGTAACTGCGCCATTCGCAAAGCCTACAGCAAGCTGTGACAAGTCATCCAGCGCGGCAAAAGCAGATATAGGGAACTGCTTCCGCCCGTTGTGTATCGTGAGGGTGCTCTGACATCGCGGAATGCCTGTCTTCTTCTCTAGCTTATCCAAAGCCCATACTTTCAATATAGGCTCGTTGGATAGGTCCTCGGCGATGGTCACCAGTAGCGATGTGCCTTGGACCTGCTTCATATGTGTAATAGCGCCCGCATCATGGGCCTTGAACGAGCGCACGACCTTGAAGGCCTGCGATAGAATCCGAACGACGCCATCGGAGCTGCCGAAGAAGATGCTTTCCGAACCAGAAACAACCGATGTTATATTCCCCGGCTGTGATCCGTGAGAAGGAAGCCAACGATTTTGGGCTGGGACGTCGTACCTCGGAGAGGAATGAGCTCTCGTCGTCCGGGAGTGTCACTCGCGAAACGTCGAAGAACTTGAACTGCAACTTTTCCAGAATCAGCACTGCCATGTCTTGAGTCGCGTTCCAGGCCAGAAGCTTACCGGCGTCATGCTGCTACCCGTCCATCGCTGCTGCTTGTGCTAGGCAAGAGCTCTCTGATTGATGTTGGGGAAGCTGCGGCGGTACTGCCGAAGTTCGCCCGACCGTACGTCCAGTGACGTGGGCTGCTAGCGCGCCAAGCAGGCTGTGGCTTAGCTCTGTGTCGCGCTTGCTCCTTTTGTTTCTGCCTGCCCTCGCCCATTCTCTCCCTCTCTCCATCTCACCACCAAACCCTCCATCGCGGTACTGAGCCTAACCTCTACCACCGCATTCTCTTCTCTTCATACTTTCTTTGCGCCCGCTTCCCAAAGCGCAATAGGCTAACATTTGACCTGCCTCCGCTTACACTCACGGTTGCGACACGTTCCTTCTTCCTACGAGCGCGTCTCTCCTGCGACTTCTCCTTCTTTCGCAGTCACATCAGCGCGCACTATCCAGAGCGTAACACCTGACGAGCTACATCTCTCCTACTTTACTCGTCTGCCCAAAAACAGCGCGAGCGCTTTCAGCCCAACAAAGCCCACTCATCCAACGCCACTTCACCTACCAATCAACAATGGCCGACAAGCTCAACTCGTCTCTTGACGACATCCTCAAGGCCAACCCGCGCCCTGCTCGCCGTGGTCGGGGTGGACGCCGCTCAGCCCCCGGTCGTCGCGCTACTGAAGCCCCCGTCGGTGGTGTCCAGAAGGCCACCAAGCAGTCGAAGCCGACCAAGGCTACGCCTACCGGTCCCACTGTGCCTGCAGGTGGTGAGACGAAGATCATGGTTTCCGGCTTGGTAAGTCGATCCCGAGCGTCCAGATGCGAACTAGACTAACGCGCTGCAGCCGCATGATGTTGAGGAGAATCAACTCAAGGTATGTAAGACCTTCGAAGGTCTTTGAGCCTGCTTTTGCGTCGAAATTGCGAGCGAAAGCGAGTCCGATGAATTCGAGCACCGTGCTCCCGATGTGGGCTGTCTATACTAGCTTGCCTGAGATAAGTCGAACCTCAGTCCGTGTTGGGCAGACAGGACAGGTATCGCACCAGAAGCATGGAACCCCCACGAGTGCCGCTACGACGAAAGCCAGGGATCGTTATTCAAGCCAGCACCAGCTTAGCCATACAAGGAAGACCAAATACTGGCTCCCGGGGACACAGCTCAGCCAGCAGTGGACTAGCAGATCTGAAGAGCAGCGAGCCACATGGCAAACATATGAGGGTTTAGATGCATGCCATTGGGCAAAGGCAGAGCGCATCAATGAGAAAGTGCTGCATGAGCACGAACACTCCCCTCTCTCGCAATCACACGCTCTACGCTGAAAAAGTCCTGCCCTACTAGCTGGTTGCTGACTTGATTTGACTGCGACCCTACTTTCTGAGCGGCACTCATCGTCCGCGAACCTGAAACCGCCGTGAACCGCCGTTTACTGCCTTTTGCTACGCCCCGGACTCGCTGATCTTGCTTCTCTTCCAAATCTTTCTATCCTACGACGACGACTAATCCGCAATCAGGACTACTTCGCTACAGCTATTGGCGGCGGCAGGCCCAAGAGGGTTCTGCTCCAGTACGGATCAAACGGCAAGAGCTTAGGAAGCGCCACTGTAATCTTCCACAAGGCAGACCAAGCGACCAAAGCTATGGCTGCTATGCAGGGTGTCAAGATTGACAACAGGCCCGTGAGGGTTGAGCTACTTGTTAGCGCTGCCAACGTACCGCCTTCAGCTCCTCAGCAATCCCTCGCCGATCGTGTCACGTAGGTTCTTCACGTCACATATGCCGAAGCATCTCTAACCAAATAACCAGTCAACCGAAGAAGGACAAGCCTAAGCCAGCGACTGCTAAGAAGGAGGCGCCGGCTACAGCTCGCGGCCGTGGCCGTGGCCGTGCCCGCGGACGTGGTGGCCGAGAGCGTGGCAACAAGAAGAAGACGCTCGAGGAACTCGACGCCGAGATGGAGGACTATTTCCCGGCCGCCGAAGGAGGCGGTGATGCTATGGTCACTAACGGTGATGCTGCTGGAGCCCCTGCTGCAGCCGACACCAACATGACTGACGAGATGCTATGAGAGCCACCAGGTCTCTAGGACGCCTCACATCACCTTCTTTTCCTTCCATCTTTAATTAGTTGCCGAGCAACACAAGCTAGGGTATCGGAGTGATCGGGTTTAGGGTTTCATACTTGCCCCTCGGGAGCTTTTCGTGCAGGACGTGGACCAAGTCATTTGAAGGAAGGAAGGGCAGTGTACAGTATACAGCATGACGGCTGCTTTCATTTGATAGACTGCTCTCTGGCCCGTTTAGGTAGTATTCTATGGACGGCTATGGCGAGAATTCAAGGTGCCAAACATTGTTCGAACGTGCTCCGTGAGGTCTCTGGAGGCCAACCAATGTAGACGCGATATAAGAAACCCGCAGCCACAGAGGCAGCGGAAGGCCTGGTAATGGTGGTCACACCACAGTCGGGCCGGTTTGGAGGAGGGTGCGGCTCTAGGCCAGCGGGAGTCTCTAGATCTCCGTTTGTGCGGAGAAGTCAGGTCAGACGTCGTGTAGGTCCCGGCAGGAGGGTGGTAGGACGGATTCTGGAGGGATCCGGATTTTGAAGGGTCCCGGATTCTGAAGAGATCCGGAAGCCCTTGGTGTGGAGTGGACCAATGGAGCGCTCACCCGATGGGATCCCGACGCTCCCGTGGGCCTGGAGATGCTCGGATGGGCGCATATGGCACTTGCTAATGCGTTCGAATGTTTACTCACCATGGCCGCATTGGTGGTTAGACACGGCCCGTGGCGGCTCCATGGACACATCTGGTGCTGGACATGGCGAGGTTAGGAGCGTGTAGGGGCTTGGACGGGGACCATGAGGGACCTCCGGGTTTCGCTCGAAAGGAAGCCGAACTGTCGAAGGGATGCCTCTTCTGTGCTAGCTGGTGGCTTAGGCTGGAGCTGCGAGGTTCTAGCTCCGTGTTTGGGGCATTTTGCATTTTGCTGTGGGTTTCACAGCGCAGGCCGAGAGTAGAGGAGACCGCACAACAGAGGATGGTGTGTGCCATGCGCACCGGTTGCTCTGGACAGCCACACGGCGCACAAAGTATCACCGTGAAGCAAAAGCCCGCCGTGAGCCTTGACTATTTCAAATCGATGCAGGATCGAGGCCGCATTGAGGGACTAGGGCAAATTGTGGGGGAGGGGTAACACGCCACTGGCTGGCAGAGCGGGGCAGCAGCTCTCGTCCGCTGCGTCAGCGCCACCGAGAAGGCTTTCGAAGCCGTCGCGATAGGCTCCGCAACACGCCTTGACGCTTACGACGGGCCCTCCTGACGGCCGAGGCTGATCGCTATCGTTGGTACCATGTTTGGGTGGGCCGTCCACGATGCTGTTGTCTCCTCTTTTCATGCGGTCATAGGCGCGGTACTTAAGGCAGCTTCGCCCCTCACTTGCCTGCAGAGAACACTGAACACTCCCCTCATCACACAACCCCTTCCTCTCCTTTTTAAGATACCCCTTTGACCTCAATTCAATTCTCTGCACTTCCAACACCATGTCGGGTTTGTCAATCAAGCTCAAGACCCCCCATACGGGCGAGTACGAACAGCCCACCGGCCTGTAAGTGACCTCTGGCTCGGTCCGATGTGATTGTCGCCCGGCACCTGCCCCTCTCGCCGTCTGCGGAACCGATCCGCCTCCTTTTTCTTCTATTCATTTCACCAGTCTTGACTACCAGCTGACAAATGCAATAGCTTCATCAACAATGAGTGGGTCAAGGGCGTAGACGGCAAGACTTTCGAGGTCATCAACCCCTCCGACGAGTCAGTCATCTGCTCCGTACATGAGGCCACCGAGAAGGATGTCGATCTCGCCGTCTCTGCCGCGCGAAAAGCCTTCAATGGCGATTGGAGGAAGGAGGCACCGGAGACCCGAGGAAAGCTGCTGGTCAAGCTTGCGGATCTCTTCGAGAAGAACGTTGATCTGCTCGCTGCCGTCGAGTCGCTGGACAATGGCAAAGCCATCACCATGGCCAAGGGCGATGTCGGTGCCTGCGCTGGCTGCTTGAGGTACTATGGCGGCTGGGCCGACAAGATCGAGGGCAAGGTCATTGACACCTCGTACGACACCTTCAATTACACCAAGAAGGAGCCGGTAAGTACCGCACCCGTGTTCCATCGATAAGCTAGCTGACGTTCCCGAGATTGGTGTTTGCGGTCAAATCATCCCGTGGAACTTCCCGCTGCTCATGTGGGCATGGAAGATCGGTCCCGCCATCGCCGCCGGTAACGTGGTCGTCCTCAAGACCGCCGAGCAGACTCCTCTTTCTGCCCTTGTGGCATGCAACCTCATCAAGGAGGCGGGCTTCCCCCCAGGTGTTATCAATGTCATCTCCGGCTTCGGCAAAGTCGCCGGTGCCGCCATTTCCTCGCATATGGACATCGACAAGGTCGCCTTCACTGGTTCGACCGTTGTGGGCCGACAGATCATGAAGGCCGCTGCTGGCTCCAACCTCAAGAAGGTTACTCTGGAGCTCGGAGGCAAGAGCCCGAACATTGTCTTCGACGATGCAGACATCGACAATGCCATCTCCTGGGTCAATTTCGGTATCTACTTCAACCATGGCCAGTGCTGCTGCGCTGGCTCGCGTATCTACGTCCAGGAGGGTATCTACGATGAGTTCATCAAGCGATTCAAGGAGCGAGCGGCGAGGAACGCTGTTGGCGACCCATTCCACGGCGACACCTTCCAGGGTCCTCAGGTTTCGCAGCTTCAGTTTGACAGGATCATGAGGTAAGTCGATCAACAAGGCAAATCACAACAGACAAAGCTAACATTACTACAGCTACATCGAAGAGGGTAAGAAGGCTGGTGCCACGGTCGAGACCGGTGGCAAGCGCATTGGCGACAAGGGTTTCTTCATTGAGCCTACTATCTTCTCCAACGTCACTGAAGACATGAAGATTGTGCAAGAGGAAATTTTCGGCCCTGTCTGCTCCATCTCCAAGTTCAAGACTAAGGACGAGGCCATTGCCATTGGCAACAACACCACCTACGGCCTCGCTGCCGCCGTGCACACCAAGAACCTTAACACGGCTATCGAGGTATCAAATCACCTCCGCGCGGGCACGGTGTGGGTCAACACCTACAACACTCTCCACTGGCAGCTTCCCTTCGGTGGCTACAAGGAGTCTGGCATTGGTCGCGAGTTGGGCGAGGCCGCTCTGGATAATTACACGCAAGTCAAGACGGTGTCTATTCGTCTAGGCGATGCTCTCTTCGGTTAAGCTCAAAGCGAGCTAGTTTGCAGATTGTAGAGTGCTCGGGAGAATGGAGACCGAACTGTTACGATTATGATCCAAAATGGAATAGCTTGGGAGGAGTCTTGCGTGCGGGCTTCCTTAACACTGTACATAATTATCAGTATGGCGAAGAAATTTAGCCGTGGTGGCCATGTCAAATCATTTCTATTCCTTTGTGTTGGTGAATTCGATGAAAACATGTAGGCAGGCACTAGAGTGCCCGCTCTTAGGCTCGTAGAAAGCTATCATAAGTAACATGCTAAATGCCTCCTAGCTAGTATGTAGTGAAGGTACATACATAGCAAATAGTATCTTTTCAATGCCATCCATCTTATGCTGTAAATATTGAACGAAAGCCATTCACGTGGGACGAGGTGGCATGGGTGACGTTCACATGTTCAGGCGTCATAGGCAACTCTAAGCGAGACGTTGCGTCAGACCTTAAAGTTTCCGGCGCAGAGACGACCGCCTGTCGCCAACATCATACCTCCAGGCTACCGTTTTTACATCCCCGTCACCACGCGTCTTTCAGCATGGAGACACGTATTCTCGATCCTCTAGAAGACGCGATATGAAGAGCTGTCCCTACCGATGACCATGGCAAACAGCAGCTCTACAGAGCCAACTATGGCCCCCTACGCCAACCAATACATTCGCGAGGTCCTACACTCCGCCGAAGCTCCTTCCGAGATCACAGTTCGTTACTTTTATACCTCACCTCTCGCTATCGATGATCCGCTTTCTCCTCTTCCTCCGCCCGTAACGGGCTCCTCGGCAGCGCGCAGGCAGCCACCGAGGCCGTTCTCAGAGTATGATAACGCGGCGATAAACGATACATGGTTGGAGTTGCGGAAGAAGATACTTAAACATAATGAGGAGCTTGGGGAGAAGCGGAGGGGCGGGGAGTCACCCGCCACTCCCGCCTTCAATGCTGTAGCTCGGCTGAAGCGCAAGCGAGGGGGAAGCGCCTCCACGGATGATAAGATAGGAATGGCTCAGGGGAGGGACATACCATTTACAAGATCTTCGAGTAGGGACCAGTATTCGCGATCGGTAGACGATGGCAGAAAGCCGAGCCCAAGCGGTCGCATGCCTGCTCCTGCGCTAAGTACGTCTCTGAGAGCGATGGACCCGGCCGAGAGCTCCCCTCTGCTCGAGCCAACGACGACAGGAACACCTTTCATCAGGGCGCCTTCGCGTGGGAATCTGACACATACAAAGAACTCGCCGTCTGTAGAGGGGCGAAGGCGGCCTGCGCCGCATGAGCTCGACAGCTACAAGTGGGACGATGATATGGAGCTTGCTTTGCCAGGACTCAAAGATAAGGGTCCAGTGCGGGAGACACCAAAACCAAATCCAGGGCCGTCTGCAAAAGTCCCAGTTGGAGTCTCGCGACTGCATCATGTCGTCATGGACGCCGAGTCAATCCGCATGGATCCAATATATTGGTCGCCGGTGAACGATGTAGCGAAGGTGCTCAGAGGTACATGGTTCTATAAGGAGACTATGATGCCTGTCGAAGTCGAAGTCGCCAACATGCTCGAGGCTGGCTATCTGGAAATGAAGCCGTGGACCGAGACTTGGAAAGACGAATTGAACAGCGCAATCGAAGTGGGTGCGTTAGGAGAGACGAAGATCTTGCACAGACTCTGGCCTGAAAAACCAAAGAAACCGTCTGAGAGCCGACCGTCTACCTCTCAACAAACTTTACCCACTCCAGGATTGATCCAAAGCACCCTTCCCGACGAGCCCGAAGACCCCGAGAAGGAGCGTCGAGATATTGTAGAGAATGCTTGTGATAATATTGACATTTCGACTGGGCCTGATGGACCTGATAATAAAGCTGCGGGTGACACGGAGTATGGCCACGGCGGAAGCAAGAAGCTCTATCGGAGTGGAGGCGTCATGTACGCAAATGAAAAAGAGGCGTACATACTACGGCCGTCGCTTCAGCCGTCCGAATACTACGGAAGGCGGCCACTCGCGAACTATATCAGGAAAGGTAGAGGTATTGGCATCTGCGTTGTCCGCGGGTTTGATCAAAGCGTTTGGGACAAGCTGTACCCGCGAAAGAACACACCAAAAGCGCGATTAGCACGGGAGGGTGTGTCGACAGCCCAGGCCGGTGCGCCGCCATACCAAAGGCAAAGATCGGATCCCTCTCTTGCGCTTGCCGAGAGGCCACAGGTCACTGATCTGGTGCTTGTTATCCACGGCATAGGACAAAAGCTTTCCGAACGCATGGAAACGTTTCACTTTACTCATGCTATCAACGCGTTTCGTAGAGAAGTAAATGTGGAATTGGGCACGAATGAGGTCAAACGGAATCTTCGCAAGAACATGGGTGGTATCATGGTCCTCCCGGTATGCACAAGTACACCCCCCTAAAGATCTTATCTAACAGTCTAATGCAGGTGAATTGGCGTCTTCGAATCTCACTGGAGGACGACGCTAACGAAGTCGCCGAAGCCGAAGATCCAGCCATCAACAAATACACACTCAAAGACATCACTCCTGACACCCTGCCCTCGGTCCGTGGCATCGTCAGTGATGTCATGCTTGACGTCCCATATTACCTTTCTCCCGAACACCACCCCAGAATGGTTCGTGCTTGCGTACATGAAGCGAATCGCATCTATCGACTCTGGTGCCAAAATAACCCCGGTTTTGCTGAGTGGGGTCGTGTGCATATCATTGCACATTCGCTCGGTTCCGTCATGGCAATGGATATTTTGAGCAACCAGCCTTCATTCGTTCCGTCTCACCTCGGTGACCCTTCATACCCTGAGCAAGACCTACCTAAGAACCACTTCATCTTTAACACTAAGTCGCTTTTCGTGTGCGGTAGTCCCGTGGGATTCTTCCTGTTGCTACGGAATGCCACACTCCTACCCAGGAGAGACAAAGAGAAACCCGGTGCAGATTCATATGCTATGCCAGGTGTAGCAGGCGATCAGGGAACCTTCGGATGCATCGCAGTCGATAATATTTACAACATCGTCAACGGCTACGACCCAGTAGCCTATCGCTTGAACGCTGCCGTCGACGTTCTCTACGCCGAAATGTTGAGACCCGCCATCATCCCCTCCGCTACCTCATCCTGGCTCGCCTTCTCCAACCCTTTCCGGAAAGCTCCCGCTGACAGCAACATCCGTTCATCCACGCTCCGCCTACCTTCAAACGTCGAGCTCGAAACGCACAACTTCACGCGAGAAGAGATAGCAGAGAAGCGCGCATATCTCCTCAACGACAACGGCCAGATCGACTACTTCCTGAAATACGGCGGCGGCGCGCTGGAAATTCAGTATTTGACTATGCTAGGTGCGCATAGTAGTTATTGGATTAGCAGGGACTTTGTGAGGATGATTGTTATGGAGGTTGGGAGGGCGCCGGGTAAGGAGGGAACGGTGGCGGCAATGAGGGCTGTTAAGAAGAAGGGGGGTGTTGTTTGAGGAGCTCTGCGTGTATGGTGTTTGAGGGTTTTTGGCGTTTTCGATATCCACTGAAGTTTTATACCTAGATGAGCTACGCTGCATTCTGTGAGTTTAGATTAGATGTATGAATTGTTTTGGGACCATTCCTAGATGAGAGCCTTCACCATGTATGAGCTTGCAACACTGACAAGCGACGCCTAAAATGATATACGAGAGATTGACCCGAGCCATCATAGGCATTATCATACAAAACCTCGACAGCATTACGATCCAGAACACACCAGCTCACCTAAAGGGAGAATTGAATCAAGCTGAGACATCAATTTCGCCGTTATCCAAGCCTCCCTGGACACAAAATAAAACCAGTTTTCCATTTTTCACGGCACAAAAGCAAAAACCCCGCAACTTTGCTAATTTCAAGTCGACGTCACATTCTTGCGATTCCAACACTTGTACCCCCCAAGCTCAAACACGCCATACTGCGGCACCGGACTCGCACTCCCATAAAACGTATAACACACATCGCCCTCGCGGCATTGCTCCGCAGCTTCGGACCTAGTCATTGAAATCAGTCAGTCAATCAGCTCAGTCAATCCATTAGCTACTCCGCCCACAAAAAACCCAAAAGATGTTTGCATGAAACAACAAATGAAAAAAAAACGATGATGTCAAAGTCAAAAGGGGGGGTTGTTCAAAAAAAAAACACCCCGAGTTTAAAGTTGGAGACGTACGTCCATGCCCAGAAGCGGCAGATGCAGGGTTCTTCGACGTGGATGGAGGTGTACTGCTGGCCGGCGTCCGAGGTGGAGAGGGAGGCGATGCGCGTGCAGGTGGAGAGGGTGTTGTTGAGCGTGTATTGGTTTCCTGTGTCGAGGACTGTGATTTTGGCGCAGGGTTGGGTGGTTGTGTTGGGGAAGAAGTGAGCGGAGGTGGTGGTGGTTGGGAAGGCGGTGGTGAGTGTCGTGTAGATGCTGAGGGCGACGAAGATTGGGGTGGACGGTGTCGAGTAGCGCATTTTGGGGGAGTGGTGAGTTGTTTTGTCCAAGAGTGTAGTCGGTAAGTGTAGTCGAAAGATGGTAGTCGAAAAAGTGGAGACTTTTGAGATTCAACTACCATCATATAGGCTGCGCAAAAGGCCAAGGAACGAAAACGCGTCTTTCATATCTAGCTATAGAGCTTTCCACCCAGGGTAGAGATAGGACAAATGGTACAACGCCACCAAAAGCCACCACCTATTGGCCGTTGCTATCATTCTTTCTCCGCAGCCCGGAATGACGCGTCGGAACAATCGGCATGCTTTAAATTTCTCCGGGCCTACAAGCCTAGAAATTGAGTGTTTGCGTTTGTGTGTCTTGCCCTGTCACATCCCTATACCGTTTCCAGCGTCTCACAGTCACGTCGCTATCGCCACTGCGGCATCGCGTGGTAGGACGATGTTGGGATTGCTGAGGACAGGTAGATTAATCCCCCCATGCAGGTACTATGTAGCCCGTACGCTAGTGGGTATAAATAGGTTAATGAGTGGTTATTTAATTTAGGTCGGCGTGCCGGAACCGCGGGTTGGGGTTTTTGGTGTAGGACCGGGTTTGGGCGGGGAATTAGGAACGTGATTAACTATCGCTTTTTAGAAAGGTGTTCGATTGCGTTAAGACATCCTGGAATTGGAATATTCGCGACCAAGAAAACAACCCGGCGAATCTGTGCCGTTGTGTAAATGGTAAGTTTCCAGAATAAAGTAGATATGAGGTTGGAACTGCGGCCATGTTCGGGTCGCTGGGAGATTACATCAAGCCATTGTGTTGCTTGACCCCTTGCGTCACTCTACATGAATGGAGATAAGATACTGACTTCCCATCTTCAATCATACATCCAATGAAACCAATACTCATGCCATTAAATCACAGCTTTGAGCGCACAGGAATACCAACAAAAAAAAGGAAGAACACAGATTACATCAATGGCGCTTCTGTACTACCCCCGTGCAGCCTCTGCCTTCTCCCTGCCCTCAGCGGAATGCACACTCTCCCTCCACATCCCCTCCATGATCATGACACTAGTTGTCTAATCAGGAAGGAAAACCCTAACTCCTGCAGGAAGTCTCTAGTGTACTTTTAAATAAACACGGAAGCTTAGACTATGAGTCAGGCGTAGCAGACCAACCAGCTTGCGGTGAAGCTCATGATGGAATCTCCTCTATCTGCGCGATCTTAGAAACAGTTGGCAAATAGGAGCTCAGCCGCATGCGCCACTCGTAGATACGAATCCTTTCTTTTAATCAAATATCCACTGTGTTGAACCTGGAGAAGATCCAGTTGTCTAAAATTATCGAGGGCATGTACAGCCGTTATCAGATATTCCCATAACAAGGATAAAGTAGTCCCAGCGCATAGGCATATCACTTCACAAATTCGCGAAGACTACGGTTTCTAAGATAGATGAAGAATTGTAGTCTTCTATTCACTGTCTTTCTATCTTATCCTTTGGTCTAGCCAGTCCATTCGATATTCCCGAATATAAGCCTGCTGAGCTCGCTGGGCTACTAGTCTTGTAGTCCTGCGGTGTCATTGACAGTTCATACGTTTTAATTCTGCGTTAGCTTAGCTACGATGTCAAGAGATGAACAGGGGACATTACTTACCAAAGGATGGCAGCTAATATATGTGGCGGTCACATCCAATCCCCAAATCATCCGCCCTTTGGAACTTCTCGCATACGTGACCAGGTTGTCCGAGGAGCAACCGTCTTCTACCCTTTGGAAGCTAGTCAATATATAAGATGTAGATGCGAGAAGAACTTCTTACGTTGGATTATTGAAAAAGCATTCGCAACCAGGGACTACGTCGAAGTAGGTGGTACCTTTGTGCATCTCATGGTGGAGGCGCTCGCATGAAGGGTAGTCAAAGAGTTGCATGAAACGGTCATCAGGCGGTGTCCAGACAATAGAGACGCATTTGCCTTGCTCCGGCGTCCAAGCGCTGGTGCCGTCGTCCAAGGTAGAGTTAAGTGGCTGCACGTTGATGACGATTGGGGACGCAATAGCCAACACCGCAAAGGTGAGGAAGAAAAGAGATTCGAAGAACTTCATGGCCGATGTAGGATCTATATCGAAATAAAACTTTTGAGCAGAGGAAGAAAGCACCGAGGAGGGACAGCGGGACAGACCTTTTATAGTACTCCGCACTGCATAGACCTAATCTGAAAGCAATAGTAGGACTAGGGCTCTGATTAGGTTCCACGATAAATCATACTCAGGTAAAGCTAATGCAAGCTGCGCAATAGTGCAAAGAGATGGCTGCTTATACTAAGAGTACTCAAGTCATGGCGAAGGTAAGAGCAAGTTAACTGGACCCCACGAAAATTCATGGTGTAGATAATTTGACAAAAGCACGTTATGGCTTCTTACGATTGGGAATATCCTAATACAGATTCGAAAAGGTTCAGCAGGCGCGTCATATGTCTCCTGTGGTCATACTGAAGTCAAGGCACCTGAGGCTCGTGCAGACTTTTCGTGCAAACAAGTCTAGGGTCCCACGTGGCTACATATTCACCATGAGCAAGGTCAACAGCGAATTCAAAGCATATGAAGCTTTGAAAGCAGTATCAATAAGGGAAATGTGTTATCTCTATTATAGTGTATCAAAATTAGACAAAAGAGTCGTCAATTCAGCTAGCCATGCATATAGCACATGACAATAAGCCTGGTGCAAGGACTAGCAATCTTCAGATCCTCAACCTCTCCGCTGAGCTCGTACATGCTCAGCATTTTCGATATATGCAGTAACACAGATGGCGAGCACTCACCTTCATTGGGACGCGAAGGTCGTGGTCCTTCAGCATGCCATCTTACACCTGCCTTACCAAATATACGTAGTGACAGAAACGGCTTTTAGGTTCTCATTTCAGAAGCACAAGGCAATAAAAGTGTCAAAATTAAGTGCTAGCTTATTTTACTTACTACCATAGGCTCAAAAAAAGTGCAAAAACAGAAGACCTCCGAAGGTAATGCCGCACACACTACAGGAAGCTGACTGAAAACCCGAGCCGAAGCTAGATTTTTTTCCTTTCAATGCCGCGATCTGGCAGGAACATAGTGCTCTGTCCAGCACTCGAACCCATGACCTCGTCGGACTCACTTAAGGTCGGTATTCAAGCTGCTTGCCCGCCTTGCCTGATCAGTTATAAGTTTTGCAAAATTAAACAAAATATATACACTTAAAAAGGGCCTACATGGATTCTCTGTAGCTGCCATCACAGACGCCGCGCATTTTGAGCGTTTGTGTGCGTCATTCATGTGTTGTGCGTTGCGTCGTGTGAGCGGCCGTGGTGGTGAGTTGCCTAGGTGACCTCTTTTGCACGGCTTGCGGAGGTAAATTCAGCTTCACAACAACATATACGCAACTCGCATACCGTGCCAGATTCTCTTAGTCGGTCTACACAATTATTTCAAATATGCCAGCCTAACTTTATCTTCTCAGACCGAGGTCTACCACCACAAGCATCGTTCCGGGGCGAACTTTGAGCTTCTCTCATCCCTATAATTCAGGAGAGCTATACTGCTGCAGTAATGTAGACTTGAGTGAGATTTTCGCCTAGAGAATCGGGCTGTCTGTGAAGATAGCTTAGATCTTTAACGCAAGCCATCTGCTCCAGCTGAAAGGAACATGCAGACAGGTAAAGCAGTCTTGTTTATCTTTAAGCCCTTCCAGTTTGTTATGGTAATCGTGTCTCTTATTATTCACTCAAAATCCGACATCACAATCAACGTAGCAAAGTGGATGTCTAGCTAGTTCTCTGGTTTCTGCTCTTCAATGTTGTCTTTCAATCTCTTTAGAAATTGAGTCGAAAGAGGGGCAAGTACGTCACATATTTCGAGGTCATCGAACTGCGTGTTCATAATAGGTGTTGCGATAATGAAGCCATTGAATGAGTGCCCAAGCTTGTTCGTTGGTTGATCTCCTATTCTTGGCCCGCTGCAGATGGCACGCCAATGGCTATCGATGAAGCGCGCTGCGACCCAAATGTCCAGGGCAATTGAGATTAGCTTACTCTATTCGATTCGCATACGTGTGCGAGAGTGATGCCGAGGTTTTATTCACATAGGGCTAATCACTCAGCCGATTACTCGAAGAGGAAATCGGCAGGCTGCAACCAAACAAACAGGGAAATTGTGAGACTAGGTAAAACCCGGGTCGCACAGGAAGCGATACTTTCAACAGAGTGAAAAACGAGGCTATATTACTACAGAATTTCAGGCAAGTCCTCGAAAGCAAACATCGTCTTTCCATTAAATCAACTTGTCATTTTCGCTTCACCTTAAGCTTCAAGACTTCTCTCGCCGTCCGCCGCCCTATCGAAGCCACTAGCCCAACCAAATCCGCAGTGCCATACCAAAGGGTGACCCGCCCCATCAGATCGCTTTGCTATGAAGCCACTTGTCATGCGTGCAGCCACCAAGGCTGATCTAGATGCTATAGCTAGTATCGTTCAGGCTGGCTTCCCTGATGATCCAGGCTGCAACTACAAGTTTCCCTTTCGCTTTGATTATCCGAATGACTTTCGGAAATGGGCAAGGCTGGAGTGTGAAGAGTATCTTACCCAGCCCAAAAAATACGCTGTCAATGTTGTGACCGCGCCTGTTACTAAGGCCGGAGGGATCGTGGTCAACGAACCTATTGCGATTGGTGTATGGGACATCGCTGTTGAGACCAAGTCGACCGGTGGAGGTAGATACATCTCTCTCCTCACAAATCAACAAGTTTTAGATTTGTATGAGGCCTAGCTAACGCCCCTAGATCATGGCATTGAGCGCCAGGCTGCGAACCCGGAACACATGAAAGCCTATGCTGAGGCAATGTCACGTAGCTTTAGGAATCACTTCGCCAAATATGGAAAGGAACAACTCCGGCTGTGGATGCTTATCACGCACCCTGATTTCCGTCGCCGCGGTGCCGCAACGATTCTGTGCAATTGGGGCGAGAAGGAATCCGTGGCGAGAGGGGGTTGTGTCTTAACGTTGGAGGCTAGTCCAATGGGTAAGGCATTGTACAATGACCTTGGCTACAAGCTTGTTGGTACGGAGAAAGCTCAGGTGGACGGTGAGGATGAATTGGTCGACATTTTTTCCATGGAGAAAAAGAAATAGTATGTAGCAGCATGATATGTTCATGTTTCAATACCACTACTCCTCATACGCTGCAGTCCCGAACCCCCTAATAATTTCAAGTTCCTCATCTTCCAGCGACTTCATATCCTTTCTATTATCTGTCGTTTCGGATAAATCGCTCCTGTATAGGCACATTCGCCGATGTACATTCCTTCAAGCAGCGCTCCAGCATGTTGCAATTTTCGCGCTCTGCCTCGGCTTGCATATGCTCATACCACGGTTTACCTCTTAGCGAGCCAATGACATGTCACGAAGTAGGTCAAGCAAAAATCGTTGGGCATTAGAAGCATCCATTATAGGGAACTGACTATATATACTAGCCCAGACATGCACTCTGTTTGCATGTCTATCCCCTTATACGGCAGAGAGGCAAAAGTTGATAGAACAGCGTGAGACACGAGCTTTGGCCAGATACTCCAATAAAGCAGACAGTGTACCACTCACTGTAGCTATGCCGTTCATACCATACCCAAAGGACAGTCCTTGAATCTTTCTCTCCGTAAGCTAGTGAAATACATCAGTTTCAAACATGCCGAGGACTTACCTGGTCAATCAAGTGTGCCATGTTCTGGTTTTTCGTACTGACAATGTGAGGCAGCACAGACTTAATAGTCAAGCAAGTCGAATCGCTCAGGTAGACGAACCATCAGACTAGGTTCTCCTTGCTCGATTGTTCCAAGATCTGAGTCGATAAAGGTGATGTCGGTCGAACTAGTAGGAATGTTCTCGATGTCCTTTTTCGTCGTGGCACGACACATATATGCATGAAGCCCAGTTTGGGACGTCTTGTCTTTCGAAGCTCCCACCCAGCCAGTCCAGCCACCTTTAGCGCTGCAGCCTTCATCCCTGTAAGGTATCAGCCTTTCATTCGCGTACATGCATCGTAAGAGGAAGATCGTACCTGAAGAAGAAGCAGGTGCACCCTTGAAGGATATTGTACTGCTTGAAAGTTCCAAGGGCTCGCTGCTCACTGAACTTATGGCATTTCTTGTCCTTAAGAATTGGTGTGCCGATTTTACTGTCGAAGGTGATCATACCGCAAGAGTCAGAGCGGCCGCTAATCTTGGTGCCGTCGAGAGGGATTGCGAAGGCCACCGCCACGAGGGCAAGTAACGGAATAAAGCATGCCTTGAAATGCATCATGAGTGATTTAGATAGGGTAGGATAGTTGAAAGGTTGAAGAGGTTGGGTTATGGAAACGCGCAGGAATAGGCCTACTGAACAAAATATATTAGCTAATCCGCGCTACGTAGGGGCGACCACGTGAGACTCCCCTGGTGACGATGCAAAAACTATTCACTGGCACGGTTATAGAACTAATCGTCGGTTAAGCGAGTGCAAACGCAACGACTGGTCCACATCCCCCTATGCAACAAGGTGGCGAAGTGAGGGGAGCTACCTTTGCATTTACTTTCATGCTATCTACTAAGATCTATGCATTCAGAACTTATTTAGTTTGAGCAAGAAACCTGCGGTGGCACGTGGATTTCAAGGGATCCATTTCTCCTCGACAAGTCCGCGTATGGGACACGGCGCTCAACCAGTTACTAGACCCTCATGAATGTATGTCCTCCGCACTACTTCAGCAGAGGCATGACCAGTTGAGATTGCCACCTGGCAGGCAGAGTTCAGAGGTCCCTGCAGCCATACCCTTTATAGTTCTTATTCTTGAACTCTTTCACATCGTCCTTTGCCCAACCGATGAGAGCAACAGCCTTACCACGGCTCGGGTCGCAAGGGTGTCTATTTATATCAGCATCTCATCATATGAACTAGACAAGGCTTTTCTTACTCGTAGAAGAAGCACACACCCGTGTTGTTGATCTTCGCCGAAATGATGTTGCCTTGGTTGGTTGGGAGCTCATAGCACCACATTGTTTCATTAAATGGCTCATACAAGGCGAATTCTTGTTTAGTCTTCTCTACGTGTACAAAGCCGTATGTCTTTCTATCATCCGGATCACCTCGGCGGTCGAGATCGATACGCGAGAGTAGTACGGGAATGTCTGCCACTTTGTTCTCGAAGTCGATAGTATCGCGAAGCTCATAGCCGTCGCTGGATGCTTTCGCCGTGAGGTCTAACTCTGTCGTGTGGACGTGAGAAGTAGCTTTATGCTCGACTACGATTCCTGCAGTTGCTTCTGGCTCTCCTAAAGGAGCTCCAGTGCTGAAGTAAGCTGCGACCAGCAATAGTACGAGAGTCGAGAAACGCATGATGGCGGTAGAGGGTTGTTTTGTAACGGAGTCGGAAAATCCGCCAGCAGTGAGAATGTGATAAAGTGCTTGGGGGAGGGTAAAATGTTGGAATAGCAGTCAGGAAAGTTGCAGAAAACATAAAGAGCGCAAATTTCTGTTTGTGGCTGATGAGTAAGGGGCATATCAGGCATTATCTTTCACTGGAGTCTTTCGTTGTCTGCTCAACCATGGGCAAAAAACAAGAAGCCGATTGTCGTTGTCTAGTGAATAATTCAGAATGAGTACAGTTTATATCCTAAAACATGAAGCGAATGCACTACAAAATGATCCAGAAAGTAGCTATAAGAAATCTACAAAGCTGAGAAGTGGCAAATGAGCTTAAGCCTTCTAGAAAATTTAGTACATATGATTCAGCAATTCAACATTCGATGGTCTCGTTTACGTGATGTTCGCACACCCCTGAGTGCACTAAAAGTGCCTGTAGTGTCTAATGCCAGCATCCGACAAACCTCAAGGAATCTCATACATAACTTCTGTATTGAGTCTCAATTTTCCCAAAAATACATTTGTTTCACTGCGAATCAATCAGATTGCTGATAATCTCATTAAAAGTAGAACGAAACCTACAAGAACACAGCCCATCTCTCTGATCGCTTAGGATTCCGTAGTTTGACAGTAAATGTATTTCGGCTTCGTGCCTTCGAACTTGCGCTCATCGGTCTCGGGACCGGTATATGTGGGAACGATGTCGCCTTTCTCACATGATTCCTTAGAACTACTTGCAATTAGATGGTATCATGATTTTGAGTGTACCTGACCTACGCAAAGAATTTGCAGCTACATCCAGCCTCATCAATTCGATAAATAGTAGCCTCCTCATCGTTCCAAATAGATTCACATACGGCTCGGGAGTAGATACCAATGATCGGCCAGTCACCTTCGTGAAGTCGTACATAGCCACATCTAGGAGCATCATCGGCTTGAACCTCTTTGACTGGCGCTATGCTGGAGGAATCCAGGGGTACGGCGGTGGCAACGCCACAGGCGGCAAGCATGACAATGAGAATCTCGATAAGGTCCATAGAAAATTGCTGCGGTGAGTTGATTAGAACGATTCGTTTGTAGAAATTGGCGACTTGTAATGGCGGTCTTTATAAGACAGTCCTTTCAAGGTCAGGAGACTAAATTGCAGAAGTAGTGCGAGGTAACAAGACGAATAGGGGTTAAGATAATATATCAAGAAGACAGTTCACCTCTGTGGTCTGTCAAGCCTGGAGGCGACGATACTATGCCAGCGCACGAATGAATACCTACATAACAGTGTCATGGGATTGAGCCGCCTCACCGCCACCTAGAAGGGCGCGTAAGATCGCAGAATTAGCTTAGTATCTTCTTGACGTGGCAAATTGTCCCTCCTTACCAACCTTTTCCAGAAATGCTTCGTGGAACAACAAAACGGGTTTTGATGCCGGGGCGGTTCTTTGCGTCGTACAAAATAAAGCCGTTGCCCTATAGGCGTCGGTATTGAAGGTCTTGGAACAAAGTGCTTGACGTGTTCCAAGCCAAATAATATATACCACTGCTCCATCAAATATATTGAGAGCTCACCGCTCCGTGATAAGAGCACGAAGGAAAGACATTGAGTATCAGGCTACTAAGGTGTCACATATGAATCGGAGAGATATTATTGGTCTACCATTACCACGTTGACACCACTCCTTTGATGTCAGACACGAACAGCGCTTTTCAGGGGAAGAGGGCGCGTAGTCCACCAAAAGTTGCAGACTGAGCGCTAGGCAATCTGGTGAGCATATCAGGAGCTGATTATGTGACCATAGCGTTAGTATGTGCGACACGTCCATCGTAACACGAGAAAAATTCCTGTCAACAAAGATTCTGTACTCATCGACATGAGGGGATATTCGACAAATTTGCGAAATCCTGCTAAGCGTGGACGTAGAAGTGAGACTCCATCCTATCATAAGCACAGAATGACCAACGCAACACAACCAAGCAGCTAGTCTGGATGACTCTAGCTATATTTTTATAATCATTCATGACCTTCAAATGACGTGTCAACTTGAGGCTACATTACGAAGATCCCTACGAAAGCCATCAAGCTACAAGAGGTCCGACAACAACATTCAATATCCCCCTTCTAAGGCAGAAGTAGCTTCGGACAGCACAAAGACCATAAATAATACAAAAACATAGTAGAGGAAGACATGATAGTTACAGCCATCTAGTGTCTACAATACATCAAGGCTTCGTTCAGACAGTCTTCTGGTCATCGTGAAACCTGCTACAACTTTCCACCTTCTGATAACCCGACTTTAAAGGCCGGCCCACCTAGCTGATGCTGAGGATTAGTACTTAACACACATCCAATAGTAGGTGAAATACGTCTAAGGCATACCAGAAGGTCCTGTTGATAGTGTTAAGCTGGACGATTATCCTGGCAAGAATATAACTGCATTGCACAGTGCAGTATTTCCCTCGACATCCCTTGAATGCTATTTTGCCATTCTTACAGTCGTCCGCATTCCTATATTATGAACACCTCAGTAAGCAATTCCTCTTCACAATCAATTATGAACATGATTTGCCACGCACTCGTAGAATTGACAGCCTACACAGCCTTCATCGACGTAATACCATGTCCACTCTTTATCAATTTCATGACAAGCCCCAGCATTCAAGTAATTCTGTGTAGGGTCTACACCACCAATTGTGCCGCAAACGCCTTTTTGAAATCGCTTGTTGAAATCAGAAGGCTCGAAACCTGGGGTCCTGGCAGGATAGGCAGACCCATAAGCTGCATAGATCGCTAAAGTGCTCCACATCTTGAGGTAATGCATGCTAGTTTCTGTAAATAGTTGATTTCTCAAAGTCTTGAATGATAATTATCCTGTGAGAATGTCGGAAATGGTTAGCCAAGGGAAAATGTATAAAGATTGTTGACAAGGAACGCCACAGGATATTTCATGTTTTGAGTCACATTTAAAGACAGTTATAAGGGTGAGCAACGCGTTTGAATGGGGGTGAAGGCAAACCAGGATGACTAATTCGTTTCCTGGCCACTTAATGAAGTATACTTGCATTGACCTTCGTGGGTTCCCTCAGTATTTAAACAAACTTTGCGAAATTGAACGTTTCACGATGTATGCTAAAATTCAAGTGCACAGTTTGACGTAATAGCTAGTGCGCTTTTATCAAAAAAAAGCACAACGCATTTGGTCGACGAGAAACAGAGAGTTCATCTTTCATGCAATTGTATTTTACCGTTCTCCACAAGGTGATAGAGGGAAATATGGACCTGCACTCGCAGTCCGGTGTTATGTTATAAAACTACTTCCGGGCTTTCATAGACTTTATTTGTATTGAGAAATCATATTGAACACTAAGCAAATCTGGAAAATTCTATGGTAAATGTAGGTCCCAATCTGCGACGAAGCCCCCCCTTAACTTTTCTTCCTACAATCGATTGCCTGATCGCCATCACCAGGAATCTGAACTAACCGGCCCTTGTCCTCGAGCTTTTGTTTGGGATTCGCGTTATCGATGCAATCTTCAACAGAGCTACTTTTGCGTTAACCAAATTGCTTCAAAGTTTGGGGTCCCATAGCATGTACCCATAGAATGTGCAAATACACTTGTCAGACGTCAATTCGAAATAACTCATCACTATTGGGGTGCCTGTAGGTCCAGATGAGGTCGCATCTGGGTACATTTCCAATGCTTGACAACCCAGGAAAATTGATAGTGCATTGTCCTTTTTGTCATCAGAATAGGCGGTTCCACATGTATTTTGGCGGTGATAGATTCCTCGTGCACTTGACGAGGGTAAACTAAGGGCCAATATCGGAAGCATCGCAAGAGTGGCCGCGAACCTGAAGAGCTGCATTTTTTTGTGTTGAATATTGTAATCCTGGGCTAGAGACAGTAGTGTACTAGTATGGCTAGGTTGATGAAATCGATTGTGGTGAACTTCGGAGAGTGTGGGAGGAAGCAAAGAAAAGAAGAGATATTTATACCATGCTGAGGAAGGGGAGTGGCACATATTTTCTCAACTAACAGAACAATATGATGTGGACATCAATACATGTGTGGAGATGACTCAGGCTAAGGTGCGAGATGTTAATGAGTTAAGCAGTACAGAGAACCCACTTTCAACATAGACAAAGGATGGTAGAAGAGCTCATGGGTATTGGTTCTACGATATGATATATACAATGCAATTCCGACAGAACGAAAGTGACAAATATGGTGTATAGAGCAGAGAGTAAAAACCTCTAGTCAGTCACCCTAACCCATCTATTCTATCTATTCATACCAAAACATATCTTTGGGTGCGAGGTCTCGATTTCGAGTACGGTTTATGTTAGGCGATCGATCCAGTCATAAAATGTACATTCTCAATATACACTCATACCATGGACACAGTCTACTCCTTATTTCCCAAAATATGACTCTGGCAATAGAGTATAAATACAGCCGCCTTCTAAACATTCTCCTAATTTCCTAAATACCCCTTCCCAAGTGCAGATCAGTGTTACAGCCTCGGTTTCTAGTCTTCTGTTTTGAATATACAGCAGATTCACAGCTCCTATAAGCTTCAGGCCGATTCCCCGATTCAAACATCCCTTTGAACAACTCACCATGTCTCAGAATCCTGGGTCTAGCGGTACCTCTGCCCATCCGACAAGACGAGAGGAAGTAGCTTTGTGGAAGAGGGAGATTGACTGCAAGAATTGCCAGAAAGCGAAAACGGCGTGCGACAAAACTCGACTTGGTTGCAAACAGTGTCAAGAAAAAGGCATTGAATGCGATTACACTGCACAAGCGTACGCTTGTGATCGTTGCTGGAAGGAGGTAAGGATATGTGATGGGGGACCGACGAAAAGCTGTACGCGTTGCGAGCACGAGTTCGATCGGACGAGCTGCCACCCTCGGATCCGTTTAGACTTCTGAGGTTATAGGTTAGCGACAACGCGGGAGGAGCAACAATACGAGACATTATCTCCATTGTCCTAGGCGGCCATTGATTGGCGTCTTGAATGTTCTATGTACGGTCATGAGGTGTAATATAGAGGTACTTGAATGAGCATCATGCTTAATAGCTTTATCCTACAGCATAGCTCTGCAGAACCATCCTATCCAAACACTTTAGATTGTCCACCAGCTTATTGAAAAAGTCGCAATTCTGACTCTGACCAAAGTAAATGGATCATAATAGCACAACACTAAGCATGGAATTCCTTGTGCGGCCATCGACTTATGCACTGAGGAGAGACCAATCTAGACAACAAAACGACTTTGTATCACAAAAATTATTTTAGCCCTAGCGGAAACAAACCGCATTTTTAGCTCTCCTATCTTTATTATTGATTTGTTCGCCATGTCATCTGCATATATTATGCTCAAGTTGGGATTGTATGATTGTGGTACGCTATGCTCTCAATTTGAAAGTTTCCTTTGATATCGCGATATACACCGCATGAGGAAGGGCTATATCTTTAGAATGTATCATTGATTACGGCTACTTAGAGTGCCGTTCTATGTCTGACCCTTTAGGTCCGTCGTCGAGGTATCTCGCAATCAACCAAATCTGTCGTATAGTACACTTAAGTATCGAACGTTGGTAGACTCTTTAATGCTTGACCCCCCTCTGTCAAGTTGCGTCATGCACCATAGTCCGTCCACGCTCCATTCCTTTACCAGTTCATCTTCATCTTCGACTCTATCTCGGTATGGAAGTCGGGCACTTCGCGAAGCTCGTTACCTGTGCCAAGGTCATTAGTATGACTACTCTCCGTCATCATCTCGGCGTCACACAAGCTTGTGCCCGAGATATTTCAGAAGTTGGCGTTAATGACTTACCAACGAACACATCCTCCCACCCAATCTCAGTATCCCTTCCCTCTAGGATATCCTTGTGCACACCACTAGTCCCACCCAACGCAGCCGGCCGCCACTCTCCCGCCGATGCAATCTTGAGCTCCATACCCCTCCGGATCGGCTCTGCGATGCCAAATTGACGTCTCAACATCTCCATCTTTAGGCTGTCCTGAGTCTCACGCCATTGCACGAGACGGGCTTCTAGCGGGTGAGCAGACTGGAGTTCTACGGGCTTGGATGATGAGGAGACGGTTGCGGGAGCGGAGGTCTGAGCAAGGCGGGAACGGAGGTTGTCGTGGACGCCGGGGGCAGACGGGGCGGAGGTCTCCGGGGAAGTGTGTGTTGGGTGCGCCTTCGTAGGGACGAAACGGAGAGACTGGATACATGTTAATAGGGAGTCCTGTGTAAAGTGGAGTGATCTTGTAGTAGAGCACTACATACCATATCGGCAGTATTGGAACGAGGTGTTGTGAACGGTGAAGGATGCGCTTCTCGAGATGGATGTGTCAAAGTAAGAGACGAGTTCGATTTCTTTTCGGCTTTGAGGTCTGCAGAGCGTGAACAAGTTGATTCACAGAGCGAATATGGTGGGTGGGGAAGCTGTATATGCGAGTTGGAGCTGTCGTCGAAGCTTAGGCTACGAGGTTGACGCGCCGCCACGCTAGTGTCTTGGCATTCAAGCTCTTGACAGAAGCGCTATGCGCGATCAAGCAGAAACAAATTCAGGCGATTTGGCTGATTGAATCTTCATTAACATGCGCTGTATCTATAGCGAGGGTATCTATCTAAAGCTATATAGGAACGAGGCTGCTCAAAGGCAGTCCCCAGATTATGCATGCAACCACCATACTACCCACACTCACCGAAGCCGCCATGAGGAGATTGACGCCGTTGTTGTCGAGGATGTCATGACCAACAGCAATCTTTCGACTCTCATGTTGCTCATCAGCTACTCCACTTCCGCTTGCTCCAGCTTTCTGCATTGATCGGGTCACTCTGACGGAATCGTTGTCGACAGCAGAAGTCTTCGCAATGGCATCCTTGCCGTCCCCAGAGCCGATTTCGCTGCGTATCTTTGCTTCTTGATTGAAATGTAACGGGTGAGCATGGATCAAGACTTTCCTTCCACCTTCTCCTTCTACAACTTTGCCGGAGTGAACGTCTACTACGCTAGCCTGTAGCACGGCTCCCAGATACGAGTCAAGAAGCGATCCGCTCAGACCTGCAAGTGTAATCGCCAGCGTATACGTTGTCTTCTCAGTAATTGTCCAGTCCTCGCAGAAAGGCATGAGAAGTGTCGAGAAAGACGCGATGATGAACGCTCCGAGAAACCCGGCACCAAGACCAGTCAGCGTTACCCCTCCATTGGTCCCGGGAGCTACAACGCGCCATGGTGCCGTGATAAGGCGAGGCTTAGATTTTGAAAGGATACCGAGCTCAGAGGAAAATGTGTCGGCGGCTACGGCAGCATAGTTTCTACCATATGTAAGCAGAGTCTCCAGTAGAACGGTGGGGATTCAACGTACGCGACTATGCCCACCACCAGGGCATCGCTACCCCGCTGCCAGCAAGAGTCTTCTCTAGAGTATGATCCCTCCTTCCTCAATTGCCATGCGTGTAGCGGAATCAGCACTGCAGCTACGACAGAGTTCGCAAGAACTTGAATGTGGTTTCGAGGTCCTTCGCCGCC
Organism: Periconia sp. TS-2; assembly: GCA_030378425.1. NCBI lineage: Eukaryota > Fungi > Ascomycota > Dothideomycetes > Pleosporales > Periconiaceae > Periconia > Periconia sp. TS-2. Next base: position 261,460 of record JASNQO010000029.1, on the reverse strand, counting down.
GGATGCGCCTGTTGCGGACTGTGTGAGCTTCGCTTTCACGTCATGCTTGACCTGCATTCTCTGTTAGCCCATGCTTGCTGCTTGGATTCATTCTAAACCTACCTTCGTCACAGCCGTTCCGGCAAGGAAGAAGATGCCCAGTAATGCGAAGAACACGCTCCACGGATGTATGGCGTGCACACCAGCCGTCAAAGCAGCTGTAACAAGTCCGACCGGTGTAAGCGACTTCCGAGACCAGGCTCGATACACCAGCGCAAAGATTGCGGGTAGAGCTATCACAGGCTTCATGGTGAATAGCAATTGAAGCTGTTCGGAGCTGGCGGAGAGGAAAGATTAGTCGCAGTCGCCCGCCGTCATCTTGCATTACCTAAATGCTTGGCAACACTCAATTACTATATGGCTCTGTATCAATCTAATAGTGCCCTTGCCTACGTGAGCTCTGGCTGTAGTGCAAACTTTTCCGTATGTGCGACATATTTCTCAGGCGCTCGATTCGATTCTCACTTGAGGTTCATGTTGAATGTGCGGAGAATGTAGTGCAAAACCTCCAAATTACAAGACTATTTCAGCCACATATAGTAAGCAGCTGATCAAATTAATGTAACGGTATTCCCAAAACCCAATCATTATATCTCCTTCGAGGTTCCCAGATCTCACAGGCTACCATCTGCCCTTTGTTTTCGCAACGTTGCCCAGTTGCGGCGGAGTCCAGTCCAAGTCCATTACCTATTTGGGCATGCTTCGCGGGAGGTGGTCCGTGCACCATCTTTGACATCACTGGATGAACCACCACAGCCACGGTTTACGAAAAAGCTTCGCTTGAGCCCCCACTTGGAGGAGCCGTTACCACCGATGCGACTAGTTAAGGCTGAATGCGAGTGGTCGGAGAGCCGATACGTGCGGAGTGATGATTCTAAGCCTCTTTGCGCTATGGTGTCCCGATGTGGGATAGAGGCCTTCGAAAGGGATTCAGAAGAATTATTATTATAAGATGGATCCTTCGTGATGTTTAGGCAAGCATCAAATCCATTGTGCTTTGCGGTCTTGCGACTCGAGGAGTTGAAAATCACACATTCACTCCGTTGGATTCAGGCCATAGGCTTTCTCCTTACCATTTTTATTCAAACATGGCCGTCTTACTCTACAGATACATCCGCGGCAAGATACAAGAAAACAAGGCGCGGAAAGCTGCTCCAACGACGACAGACGACACCCACTTGACACCAGAACTGGACCCCGGACAGCCCCCAGAGCCTGAAAGGAGAAGCATCCATGATGAGACTTGCAACACCCTACCACCGGTGAATGAAGAGGAGCAGCGGCGGATGAAGGAGGAGACGAGGAGGTTGAGGATATACCGTTGGAAGATGATACTAGGACTCGTATTACCCAACTTTTTAGCGGCGGTCGACGTGACGATAGTCGCGCCGGCCATTCCAATCATCTCATCGCATTTCAGTACGTGCTTTTGATGCATTGCCATCCGTCACCCCAGCTGATGGCAATTTAGATCACCTCACAGGAAGCTTCAATTGGATCGTGGCCGCATACACGCTCACCTTCACAACGTTTGTGCCTGCATCGGGACAGATTGCCGACATCTACGGTCGGCATTTCGCCCTGCAATTTCAGATGTTCTGGATCCTGATTGGTAGTGTTTTCTGTGCTTCATCGGTCACATGGGGTATGCTCCTGTTCGGAAGAGCGCTTCAAGGACTTGGTGCAGCCGGTATTCTCAACTTGACTAGAATAATCCTTTCCGACGGTGTTACTCTGGCAGATAACTCCAAGAACACCACTATCTTCTCCTTCATCAACGGCATCAGGTAAGTTATTCCTTTTATATGTAAACTCCTTTCTAGAGCTGACTGTTTGATACAGTTATGCCGTTGGCCCCGTACTAGGTGGCTACCTTTCCGACTCGAGCTGGCGATACTGCTTCGTCGTCCCCATCCCCATCGCCTTCATCTCCCACCTACTCATCTTCTTCCTCATGCGCAAGGACCTCGTCAAAGGGCGCGTGACCCTCAATGCAGGGGACTCGCGCCGAACAGGCTATATCACGGGCCTCGCCATCATCGACTGGATCGGCATGATAACCTTCATCCTAGGCGTGGGTCTCATCGTGCTCGCCATTCAATGGGGCGGCACATCCTACTCGTGGCACTCGGCCGCGACCATCGCCCCCTTGATCCTCGGAGGACTCCTCTTCATCAGCTTCTTCCTTAACGAGTACCTCCTCGGGCCCGGACGAGTAATGAGCCGTATTTTCCCTCGCCAAATCGCCATGATACCCTCTACCCTCTTCCGCAAGAAAGACACAACGCTCCTCATGATCATAAACTTCAGCGCAGGCGTCTCCCTCGTCTCAGCCTTCTACTTCATCTCGTACTACTGGCAGCTCGCAGAGGGCTACAGCTCATCCAAGGCAGGCGTGCAGCTACTATACTACACACCGGGGCTAGGCGTAGGCGTATACTCGGCCGTGTTCATGTGTAATGTGTGGCCGCGGCAAACCTTCCACCCGCTATTCTGGGGCTCGCTGGTTGAAGCTGCTGGGCTAAGTTTGCTCACATGGGCCCTAGCAACGCGCCACCGAACCCTCGTAAACGTCTTCCTAGCCATTTCCGGCGCAGGAACAGGCCTCCGCTTCATGCCCATCGTACTCCACGCTGCAGGCACATGGCCTACGCGCATCGCTGCCATCCAGTCCGTCCTCAGTTTCACACTCCCTTTCGGCGAGACAATCGGCATATCAATGATGAGCGCCGTCTTCAGCAATAAATTCTCACAATACCTTCGAGTCATCATTCCACCAGGTTCCTCGTCTTCCCTGCAATCCTCTTCCACACCTTCGAATCTCGACTCACTGTCTCATCTCTCGCCCGCTATGCTGCACTCCGTGCAAAATGCTGCTGCGAAAGCTGTCATGTGGGCGTTTATTTCCGTCATGCCATTTATGGCAATTAGCATCGCTGCGGCCGTCTTCCTAGGCAATGTGTGGATCGGCCAGCCACAGAAGCTGGCCAAGAATGGGGCTATTGAAAGGGAGGAGAAGAAGGGCATGGTGCTGAATGGGTGGTTCCTTGCTGCTTTGTTTTCGGGTGGCGTAAAGAGTGGGAGCACGGAGATTGAGAAGGTGACTGTGAATCGAGGAGAAGAGGAGGAGGTGGGGAGAGAAAAGGTGGGAGATGTTGAGGCTGTGGATAGGTCAGCGAACTAGAGGAGTAGAATGGATGATAATGATCGGCGTTATTATTGTATATATATATCAATGTATGAACTATCAAATGTTTGATCAAAGCTTTTGAGAGCATCAAAGATTTCGCTTCGTACTATGATCCTGCAAATACAAACAAGTAAATTGAAGCGTGTACAAAGCATTCGATCAATTCCTTTCACGAAACTGTGCATTTCCCTCTCGTACTTCGCAACGCAATCTCAAGTCACGGAGCCCTACCTTTTCCCAACCTAGAGCAAAATGTTTGTCAGTTTGATCAATATTCCCCTGACTCACTAGAAAAGGCAACACTTGTTTCGACTTGAGTTCGTTCAAAGTTAGCATCTGCAAAGACCATTTACCAACTGAGGATTGCACAGATGCTATTCTAGTTGCGGAGCATATGAAAAATAGACTTGCGATGTTGATAAATGGGAATGATTGGCATGAATGGATCGTGCATACGGCATATTCCGGTATCCGAAACATTCTATGTTTGTTTCTCTGCAGAGCTGCCTGGGACGAGGAGGATCGTCAAATAGCTAAATTGGTGCAGTCTTATTCCAGCGACAATAAGATTCGTGAGTACATCTTATGCTGACAAAAAAAGTACCGGAGTTTAAAGATTCCGGTCAAAAGGTCTTGAGATATTGGCTCCCGCTCGCCGATTAATTATTCTGTTACAACCCGTCAGTTCGGCGATCAAGATTCTGCTATTTCTGACCCTGCTGCTATACTTCAGGATGGCATGCCTTTCCCGAAATCCGCCGTTCACGTTCAAAATACTTGTTCTGTGGACTGTAGCCAAAATAGTTGATCTAACGTCCCAGGAATAGGAATCGTTATAGTGGATAAACGTTCCGTCCGGATATTCTACATTCCGGGTAACGTGCAGGTCTTGGCGGCGGCTATCCAGTCCAGTATCCTGGATGCTGGGAGATAGCCAACTTTTGATGTTCTTATGTAGGTGACGGTCACTTCTAATATAGCAGCCAGCGCTTAGTCGGTTAATGTTCGTGGCCGTTGTCGGTTAGGTCGCCACAACGTGCGGCGTGGTGTCTAGACGTAACGTCTCAGATGGTCGAAGAAGCAATCTGCGCGAGAGACGGCACTGCGCTACATTTATGGAAGGTACTTGTGAGTGGTGACGAATATCAGACGTGTGGATCTTCGTGTGGAGCCGTTGGGCTCGTGAACCACAGATCGAATGGCTGCTCTGGGAAGGCAGTTCCCAGTCGTAGTTTCATGTGCAAGTGGCCGCGCAAGCACTCAAAAGCTTCGAGGCGATTCTACCATACCTGACAGTGTGCATCTATCGTCACATGGCGACAGTGTGATGTGTCGTGCAGATAGATCCCGGCGGCGGGAGGGCGATAACCCTGAAGTTACCTCTTGGGTGGATAGAGACTAGAAGCCGAAAGCGACCGCTTTGGGGATAGAGTTTCACTCAGTTGCTGCTGAGACAGCCCCACGTGGTTGCTACTGAGGGGTAGAGATCCCTGCTATTGCGGCTTCCAACTGCCGCTGTCAATGTTTGAGGATGGAGGGGTCATGTCTGCTCACGATGGCTTCTTGTACGCTGGTGAATTACCTACATCAACAATACGACTCAGGGTAAAGAAGAAACGCATGAAAATTCATCCAAGGACGGAACTTGTAGAGGTACGCCTCATGCGGCCTTGGGGATGAAGAAGTGGCGCTGTGCCTTGGTGGCTTGGTACTGACTTCACAGTGAAAGCCCCGCAGTACATCAGACGCAAGGTTTCAGCGGGGTGGAAAGCACGGATACAACGACTCCATTCCGATGCAAGGAAATCCTGTGATGAGAGGCCTAGAGGTCAACCGATAGCTTTAGCTGTTTTTCGTATGTTAATCTGGGAATAGTATATCGATCGCAAGGTGTTTGTTCATATGCTGAGCCTCCAATGCCAACACGGCCTTCGGAAAGGCTGTGAACATGGCGGAGGTCTCGTTTGATCCTTACTAGTTGTCAGTCACGCAGCAGGGCATGGTCCGGAGGATGCTCTTTTGCTCCGAACCTCGTGGCACGCCGTACGATCCGAATCCAATAAGCCGCCACCTCCACGGTGCTCAGAGTCCAGCCACTGAACCAGCTGTTCTGTGTTAAGAACGTTGTTGGTGTGTCCGTAGGCTCAAACAGATAGTGTTTGACGTGATACTAAACGCCCCAGTGCGACAGCTGGACTAGCACACTGCGAATAGCGGTCAGCAACGCCAGCCGAGCAAGACACTGATGATACTTTGTAGAATAAACGCAATTAACAACCGAGGAGAGTAGTGAGAAAATTGGCTTGCGCGTACGGATAGTGACAGATGGTTGGGGTTTTAATGCGGATAATACTGAGAAGTAGCGATGTTGCCTTTTTAGGCAATCAGATTCAAGCGTACCACTGCCCTACGAGCGCATGAAATGTGATGGTGAACAGCAGTTCCAACGAAACTAGACCCAAAGAAACGATACTCGAATCGTGCTGTGATTGTTCGTGCTCATCTACCTGATGCGTTCCTGGATCGCGTATCTCTCAGGCCTGATTGGTGGCCTAGACAGGCTAGAGGAAGAGCAGGAATGCATGAATTTCAACGACAAGCTAAACTCACATCACCGACTCCAGATCTTCACTGCCACAGCCATCTGCACGACAGCGACCGATGCTCCGCGCCTGAAGAGGACACGAGATGGTGACAGGTTCCAAATCATGAACATCGACGGCGCAAGCTTTCCGCCGCAGAGCAAGAATGCCTTGCATTGGCATATCCAAAGCCATATCAGAAGAGTCGGAGAATTAGACATGCCTGCCTGGTCCGTTCTCCAATCCCCCTCTCCGGCCCCAAACTGTACGTACGTGGCACAGATCTATCCAGCATTGGATTCGCTGGCAGCATTAGCTAAGTGGTATAGCCCAGGGCTAGCACGCGGTGAAGGAGCTCAGAGCCCCAGATCGTCGCGGCCCCGGTCATGGCGCCGGCGGCTTCGGCTCGCGGCGAATGATGGTCGAGCCGCTAGCGAAGCAATCGAGGCCAGCACTAGCTATCGCGTACTCGGCGTGGGAGCTCGCGCGAAGTTGGCAGTGGTTTTCAGGACCATGGCTCTCAGAAGTTGCATTTTCAGGTCTGGCCGCATGACCAGAACATGTTTGGGCTGACACAAGCTGCAGTCTGGTCGAGCGTGGGTGTGTTGAATACGAAGGTGACCCTCCACGATGCGAGGAGAGGACGGAAATGGAGATGGTGTGGCAGTCGGGAAGACCCCTGCCAGAAGGCCGTTTGGGCAAGGTTGGAGCGATGGCATGAAGCCTGCGAAGCGACAAGAGCGCGGTCGAGTCCGTCAAGGACCCTGTCGGGCTATCTCACGACGACGCCAGCATCTGCCGTGCACACCCACCAGCTTTTCCCAAGCCAGGCACGTATCCGGCATGATGCCGTGCGGCGGCGCAGGCGAGCGGCCATTGGAGGGCGCGGCCATCTAAACAAACACAGATGCAGCCGTATATGCAGACAAGCGCGCTCTTGATTAGGCCAGCATCCAGTGTTGTCCGCGCAGGTGCATCAGCAAGGACGGCGGGCGTGTGCAGCGCAGCCGTCTGTATGTAAGGCCCTGGGCCCGAAACTGGAGGCAGTCGAGGTGCTGGTGAGAAGCTCGAGCGACGAGCGTCACGGTTGAGCAGCCGTGGGCCAGCACAGACCCCGGACGCTCTGACGACGAAGCCTGAAACGCGACGCGGCGGCGGCGGAGGCGGACGAGAACGAAGACGAGGACGAAGGCATAATAGCGACGGGGAGCAAGTGGGAGCGCCTGGGAGGGACTGGCCGGTGTGTGGAGCTAGGCCCAGCAGCGACGGGAGATAATTTTAGTCGGTCGAGCTCATTTCCCAGCGCCCGGCAACGGCCAATCAGCGGCGCAGGCGGCAGCACCCCGGTCCCTGCAGCGCTATTCCTTCCTTCCTCGCAGGAGAGGTGCGAGGTGCTTGCCGAGACAGCCTCTTTCTGCGCGCTCCCATGCTCCTTCCTCTCCTCCACGGCCAGAGTTGCAGCTTCCTCACCCGGAGTCGCTCATTCAATTGCGACCTGAGCCTCGCATCTTTCCCTTCTCAGCCTGCATCTTCAAGCACAAGGGCTCCTCTTTACTCCCCTCCGCCTTTTATATATCGCCCCGGCCCCAGCATCCCTCTGCCACGGATGGCCTCGTGAACCTGCGCGTCTGTTGCTGGCCGTCCACTCTCCGCCAGACGTGCTGTCCGCCGACCCAGCCCCGCGCCACCTTGTCCTTCTTCTCTCCGATAATCACGTTGCCCGTCATGGACCTCTTCGATGACGCTCTCGGTGGACGTCGTAGCTACGATGCTCGACGCCAGCTCGACGACCACCAGCCCAGGAGGATGCCCCGGCGCCAAAAGCAACGCTCCATCTCCAAGACGGCCCTGGCCATCTCGCTCGTCGCCGCCTCTCTACCTGCGACCGCCGCGCAGAAATGTATTTCACTACAGGGCTCCACCACGTGCCCGGCATTTAGCAACTCGTCTATCAGCACGAGCTTGTCCGGGGACTTGTATGTGTAACCTCACGTCAGACAGGCGCCGTGTTTGCATGGATGCTAATGAAAGCTGAACAGCTCCTTCCTATCATTCGTATCAGATTTAACGTCCTTTGACAATCAATTACGGGACTATATCGGCAAAGATTACGCTCAGAAAAAGTAGGCATCGCCCTCGCGTGGGGAAGCTGCAGCCACTGACAGCTCCATAGGTACCAGGAGATTCTCGGTTGCTCCAGTGTCAATCTAACCAACACGACGGACATCTACGCCCGCTATACGACCTCATTTCTCTGCAATTCCATTGTCCAGGCCTCGATAAATGCGTGCGACTTGTCAACCGACGATTCTACGCCTTTATGTGCCGACTCGTGTGTATGTGTTTCAAGTTTTCATTTCGCGAAACTAGACCTGCAGCAGTGCTGATGTACCTTCAGGCCCAATTTGCCATTAGCGAACAGGAAATAACCGCCAGCCCTGAATTATGCGGCACCTCGGGCGACAATGCCAACGATCAAATTCGATCTGACTTCACTAGATGCCAGTTGCCGAAGCGCTCACTCAGCAGTGACTGCATCGATGCCTCATCAAATGAACCTTCCGAGTGCGGGTTTGGAGGCAATCTCCCGGCCCTCTGTTCATTTTGTGCCTCAAGCTCTCCAAATGCGACAGACTCTTGCTGCGTCAATGCTGGCGTAGAGACACGCTGCGTCGGGGTCGACCTACCCACTACAACATCAATGCCTCCGCTTTTCACCACGACAGCTTCTGCTGCACCGAGTGGGTCTTCATCTGCCGCAGGTGGCACAAGATCCGGTTCCGGGCTCTCTGGGGGAGCTATTGCGGGGATTGTCATCGGGTCGATCTTCGGCGCGGCGCTTATTCTTGGAGCGATCATCATGTGCTGCATCTATGTGCGCAGGCGAAGGCAGAGTCAACACGGCAGCATCCTAAACACGCCCTCTCCTACTCGCCAAATCGCTGCAGCCCCCCCTATGAGCTACGGTGGGGATGGACAGTCGCCCAATACCATCCTCCCCGGGGCACGTGTGGCGCGCATGTCTGCATTGGAAGGCGAAGGCTCAAGCTCCTCAGATCATCACAGTGGTCGGGCTGCTGGAGGTCTCACTGCGTTTCGCGATACTCATGATGCTTATGAGTCTCCGGAGTCACAGCGTAGTCACCTCGGAGGGAACCTTCCCAAACGCGATGGATCCCTATCGAGCCACTCTGCCCTTGCTAGTGCTCATACGTCTCCTAATTCAGGATCGGATCCAGAGCGTAACTTTTCCAGCCCCGAAGGAGTGGCCTCGGGTCAATCTGAACAACTCCAGTTCTTCAAGGACTACTATTCGCAAGACGACATCCATCCCAACGATACCGTTGCCACGCTTTGGGCGTATCAGCCACGTGCCAATGACGAGTTTGAACTTGAGCGAGGAGACATGCTCAAGGTCGTTGGCATTTGGGACGACGGATGGGCAACAGGCGTGAAACTGTCAGAGTCTACCGAAGAATGGGAGGCGCGGAGAGCAGTTCAACGTGATTCAGGTGTCAGTAATGGAAGCCGACAGTCTCGCGTCGAAAGCGACAGCGAGATCAAAGCATTCCCGCTAGTATGCGTGTGTCTACCACAGCATTGGCGGAAAACAATAGAGGGTGACAGCACAGATACGGGAGGAGGGAGCGGAGGTGATCGACCACCTCCTAGCCCTTAATGACCCTCTCGTTCTTGCTGTTAACGCTTTCTAGTAGTTTCATCGACTTCACCCTCACCTGTTCCTCTAGCTGAACTCGGCCCAACGGCACCTTCCTCTATGCCATCCCAGCCTATAAGATCACGACCTCCACCAAAATCACCGGGTCTTCGTCTTCACTCTTCCGGTTCGAGCACCCTGATCAATTCTCCTCCCCGAATTTAATGCGACACGATGATGGCTGCTTATGCTATGCACCGTTGATTTGGATTCCGATTTCCGATTTGCACTATTTGAGGCTTCTTTGATACCCGTTTCGGATTGCATACCCTCATGGGACCTTGCATTGCATTGCTCAGCGCGACTCTTCAGCATCGCATCAGAACGTCCCAGCACCTTTCGACCGAACGTAATCATAATACCTCAATACACATCACAGTAACGACCACCTACTCGTACTTTCCTTAGTCCTTGGCGAATGGTAGATTTGGCGGGCGGTTCCAATTTAATACTCTCTTTTTCAACACACACCGCGCGACACGCGCACGACGCTCCTTAACGTAATCACTGGTCGACGCTAAATTGCGCCTTCACATCCGCCAACAATCGCCAACTACCACCACGCTCTCTAATCACGCCGAGTACCTCGACGATTTCTCAACACTGTTGCCCACTGTTGGCTTCTTGTTTCGTTCTATACCCACAGCTTGACGCCATTCAGGCGACGACTTTTTTTGTTCTTCTTTCCCTTCTTACTCTCTCCTCGATTGGCGTCCGCCGAGGATGATTGAGTTTCTCATATAATCAAAACTTTGGAGAAAAGAGGGAAGAGACCGGCTAGGAGCAACGGATCTGTACATACCCGCCGTGTAGCTCCAGCCGCGTTGAGGGATGGATATACCTTAGCTTTTTACATTCCTAAGATATCCTGGCCTTTTTGGATTTGGTGGTTTGCATGCGGCTTTTAGGAAGCAACAAAAAAGTTTTGTTGCTAAGCTTTACACTTGTGTTGGCGATGCTGTAGGAGTAGCAGTGTGCACTGGATAGGATAGATAGATAGCAAATGGGATATCCGTTGGATAGTGAGCTTGGGCGCCACCTGCATTGTGAATACGACTTCTAATCGCCCTCGGACAAGGCTACAGCCCCCACTACGAGTGTGGGTCGACGCCTATACCCCGCACCTGAAGATACGAGGTACATGTAGACTACTTCGTACACTGTCTCACACACATTCTTCCGGTCCGAAACAGGAAGTCAATGTACCCTTCTACTTGCCCAACTCTCCGACATCAGTCACCTCAGAACTCTACCCCGCTCCATCCCGTCCCATCCCGCACACCTCCGAACGCGACTCCGTCCTCGCAAACGTCACAAGTAAAAAGGAAGAGTTGCAGATCTACCCTATTCGAAAACCGGCGCCTTGGTAGAGTAGTATGGCACAGCACAGCGTAGCGTAGCGTAGCGCAGAATATCTTATCTTACCATCTTGTTAAAGGGTATACATTCCCACACACACACCATGTTACAAAACACCAACGCTCTCTCCACGTGCCGGTCGTTGATCGCTGATCGCTGGTCGGCCACAGTCCGACACGATTGTATCAAGTTCATGCAGCAAGAAAACATGTTCGCCCACGGGAAGAAAGGCAAAGCACACACGTAGGTAGTAGCCCCCTTCCGTGTTCCTTTTGGACAAACCCATTTGGAGTATTTGAGAAAAAAAAGGAAAAACTGTAAGACTTTGTGTTGTGGTACATGATGGGTGATACTTGGCACTTATACATGACCACTCCTCCGAGCCAGGGGGGCAGATTTAGCATCAGGCTGTGCACACTGCACTCCACGTTTCCTGCATGTATAAAGAGCGTGCGAACCATGGTATAGAAGCGTCTCAAATGCCGAGCTCATCATGTCGTGTAACGACTGAACTTTTCATGAACATTGTCTATGCTTTCGCCCCAAGCGAGCTGATATAGCTATGGTAGACGTGAATATACAAAAGTGCCTGGCCCTGTTTGTGAGAGACTACCAAAAGCGGCTCGTCTCCAGGGGCATATTCATGCGTTGTCACGTGACGAATTTACATCCATGGGTTCAGTGTGGGCGCATCCAATCACTTGTGTGAAGGGATCGTGCGCAGTAGTAAGCCTCATAAAACGTTGTCCAGGCATTCCCGTCGTCATTTGGGGGTATCTCCTCCTTTCCAGACCTGACACTCCACCACTATCCGAGGTTGTGATGATCATCATCCCCTGCCTTTTCTCCTCGCCATCTTGTTCATGCCTCCATCCTCGTTACGCTTGTTCCACTCATCGATCTCGCGCCGAACATTTTCGCGGTACGACTTGTACTCTTCGCTGCTTTCTACTAGGAGCTGGGGACAATGTCCAGAGCGACGAAGGTGACGCTTTAGATTCTCCCAGCGACAATCTGGTTTGAAGGTACAGCTTACGTGGGGACAGCGGTATGGACGCAGTGTCTATCGGTCCGATCAGTATACAGATCAATGATGATGCTAGGGCCGACCGCCTCCGCAGGGAAGTGGCAACCTCAGCGGAGGGGGTGAGGGTGGGGGTGGGGGTGCGCTATCCGCAGCTAGATACGATCTATCGCAAGCACGCGATAATGAAAGGGGACTTACCTGATGCGTACGCTCATGCTTACTTAAATTCGAACTGTCGGCGCAAGAGAAATCGCAGTAGCGACACTTGTGTGGCTTTTTACCCTCGTGTAACGCCGAGATATGCGTCTGCAACTGTGTATACGTAGTTGTCGTATATCCACACTTGTCACACACATACGGTCGCTCCCCTGTGTGCGTTCGCTCATGGTTATCCTTGGCTTGGTTCGTAGCGAACGTCTTGTTGCAACCTTCGAAGCTACAGGCATAGGGCCGGTAACCGGCGTGACTAAGGAGGTGACGAGAGAGCTTAGAGCGCTGTTTGAAGTCTTTCGATGCTGCCTCACAGCCTTCCCATTGGCAGAAGCACCGCATGCAGTTGTCTACGTGCGCAGTCTTCATGTGTTCGTGAAGTGCTTTGGGGTTGTCAAAGATCGCGAGACAGGAGATGCCAGGGGCATGCTGCCACTTGCAGATGCAAGGCTGCGAATCATCTGATATCATATCGGTACCAATATTAGACATCGAGGCAATAGAATAAGATGGTTCGACCTTTATTCCTCCATGCTGAATAGTCGGGGTAAGTAGGTCAGACTAGAATCATTAGCTTCTTTCCCATTGATATACAAGGTGAGGAACATTATACATACTGCGACTTTGTCTGACGACGGAAGGGTCGAGTAATGGGAGCCGGGAATCATCCATGAGGAGTCATCATATCCAAGCATCGAAGCATGTAGATCCTGGTCAAAAACCGTGGAGGTGGTAGCGGAAGGAGGCAGTGAAAGACTAGTGAGGGACTGGTCTGCATCAAGCCCAAAATTCATGAGATTGTTCGCTAGTCCATTGCCTTGGGCTATCGATGCATTCCACAGGTCAAGATGCTCTTGCGGTGCCGTCGGGCAGTCACCGCAAGCACGAGAGGTGCCGTGGCAGCAAGAGTTATCGATGTGACAATGCTCTGAGGGTATGTTTAGGAAACAATGCGGAGCAGTGTCTTCATATTTGGGCGCTGGAGATGGTTGCGTGCTAAAAGCACTCTCCAAAGATGTGTAGTTGCTCGGCGATAGGGTGGGGGTAGCGGTGGTCGACGTTGGTATTGTATCTGATCATTGAGCATTAGCAGGGGTTTCTCTAGAGATTTAGCTAGTAGAAGGATATATTTCTCAAGCGTTTGTAGTGGAGGGTGAAAGTTGCATGCTCTGAATATGAAGTATAAACATGGGTGGTACGTACCACTGTGATGACTGGAAGCTTCATGAACTTGGGAGAAACACGGATAACTCTCATAGCCAGAAAAATTTGAATCAAACCCATGGTAGCCTTCCTGAAAGTGACATCGGGTATTGTCGTAGCAGTATATGGTGCCTGTAGCGTTCGGGGCAGAGTGCGCGAGGTGGCACTCATTGTTCGGCTCACCCAAGGGGCAAGGCTGAGCGTCACACTGTTGACAGAAGCATGGGTCGTCGATGCTTGCTGTGGTTTTCCTACATTCTGGGTCGACACACTCATCTGCGCATAGTGTCGGTGAACAGTGAGGGTCCCAACAAGCATCGTCTTGTAAACACTCAGTCTCACCGCACGGGAGGTTGCATGTCTCGGTGCACGACGCTTCCCAATCGCAATCTTGGCAGAACTTCTCGAAACATGTCTCAGGGAAGTTCAAGCTTTCGTCCGGCAACTTCCAGGAGGGAGATGAGGATGAGCCCTTGTGATATTCGCCCACCTTGAGAGCCGAAGCCCTCCGTTTCGAAGGCCGCGAATCAGTGTTTGTTCCGAGACAGCCCGCATCCGCGCAAGTACGACAGCTGAGTACCTTGGGATCGATGTGCTCAGCTTGGTGGTCGACCTCAGCGGCTAAGCCCTGTGCCGGGGCCGCGGGATGGCTGTTGTTCAGTATGACATTATCTGCACCACGCTTCGAGCCAGCAAGCGGCATCGAGAGCGAGCTGGACATGGGAAGGGTCCAGAAAGACTCGTCGTCGGCGAAGGCCGAATCGTTGTCGCTATCTTGAAAGACGTTAGCCATTCTGACGGTAGAGTTGGCTGCTGTTGAGGCAGAAGATTCGGGTTGACGTGGATATTTACCAGCGTACAGTTCTCTAGGCCATCAAGGTGCTCTCAGATGCTTGGCAGCACTTCACTCGAGTCTGACGGATTGCGCAAGGCCGGGCGGGTGCAATGGAGGGCTCAAAGAGGGATGGTTGGGGTCGCGTGTGATACCGCAGGTGGTCCAGCGCAAACAATGACAGGGAAATGCGGTGGATGCGGTGTATACTCGAAAACGATGCTAGGTTTCGGAGGGTGAATGTCGGCCAGCAGAGAAAGTACTAGCGGCTTTTACTAATCGGTCTTACGAGTTGCGTCATTGGCCTGGATACTTTGGGTCCGCCCAGCCAGAAGGCGCCGCCCACATTCCTCGTCTGTTCCTGCCTCGTCTCGTCTCGTCTCGTCTCGTTGCTCGTGTCGGTCGCACAGACATCTGCTGTCTCGTCCGCAGAACATGTCGCAAAGTCCAGATCCACCCACATATCGCCTTGACGGCACACAGCTCGCTGGTTGCAGATTCACAACGTAGATGCCATGCTGCGGGGCCCAAGCACAGAGAACCACCGTCTTGGCGGATGTTCGGCCCAGCAAACGACAAGCCACCGTGCGCAGCAATCCCCCACTTCCATGAGGCTGATATCTGAGCCCTTCCGAAGCCCTGTCACCTCCGCTCTGCGCCCATTCGCTGCCTAGACTCGACACCTATCACCTCTTCTCCTAATATCTTCTATCCTCTACAAATCCAATGGGCAATCTCTGCGGCAAGCAGTCGAAAGACGCCAATTTCCAGGGCGCAGGGCGGACGTTAGCCTCTACTCCGGCCCGAGCGACCACCGCCTCAGTCCCCGCACGTGTAGCAACTGAGGGCTCCTCTGGCTCGAAACCAAAGGTGACGGGGCCCGGACGGGCTGTAGGAGGTGGTGGAGGCGCTGATGATCCTCGAGCGGCAGCCGCGGCGGCAGCAGAGGTGCGTAGTCCGCCATCGAAGAGCAAGGCTGTCCGTCCAATGACTACGACCGCTTGGATGTGAGGAAAACTGAGGAGTGCGATCACTGACGATTGCATACACAACAGGCTCGCGCAAACAAGCCTGTGACTGGTGATCTGGCGAAGAAGCTAGATGCGCAGAAGAAGCAGACGCACAATCAGGCGTTGCAACAGGCAGCATTCGAAGAGCGAGCACAGCGCGAGGCAGACATTGCGGCCGAGAGGCGCAATTACAACTAGACGTCTCTCCCTTACTCTACCTAGCCATTGTCCAACCACTTGAGTGAGCTATGATGGGGAGATTGACTGATCTTTGCACGGTTGAGGCCACGCCATCATGAGCTGGCAGGTCTTATATGCGGACATTTGAGGGCCGCATTTTCCAATTTACTAGATGTTTCTACGATTTATCATGGGCAAAGGGACTTACTTGCATGAGGACGGAGTTCGAAGAGTCGCCATTGGATGAAGGTTGCGACACATCCGTCTCTAGTGGTTGCATGATTACCCTTTGCATCATGTGCGACTACCTACACCTATTTCTATTCAATTTCCAGATCTAGTCGTTGAGCTACAGCGTCAGATACCGTTCCAGCGCAATTTGCAGAAACGGAAGCCTGAAGTTGAGGTTGCTTGGTTAGATGTCATTGCTTCCTGAAGCTGCTAGACATAACTACCTACAACAATAGAGGCTCCGACCATTCACTACCTTCAAAGTCTTCCCTACAACCATTTCTCTCTTTCATACATTATCCACTCCCTGCCTACAAAGGGCGGGCTCCAGTGAAACCGAATCCCTCTATCCACATCTTTGTTATAGTCTGCTCTCACTAGTCCCTTCTCTCGATCACAGATACTCTCGACAATCTGCTTCATTCTCTCACTGTCATTCTTTGCATTCAACCACCTATTACGGTGCCTTGTGGTGCCCATGATCCTCTTGTCCTGGAGTTTCATAAGATCATCCGTAGCAAGATCATATCCGTACGGAGTAATGCTGATAGCAAACATGCGCAGGCGCGAGAGAGAGATGTTCGCACTGGAGAGGAATTCTCGGATGAAGGAGACTGATAGACGGGTTGGAGGATTCGAAATGAGACCTGGCTCATGGAGTGCTCTTTCCGACAGTTCTTCGGCGGCAGCGGAGTACTCGGCGAGGACGACGCGGATCAGCGAAGCATTGTGTGGGCCGATGCGGGAAAGGAAGGGCTTAGCGACGCTGATGGGACGGTTACATATCTCCCCTGAGTCCAATGAGCACATTTGACATTGCCAACAGCGGAACATAAGGTAGACCACTCACCGAAATCAAACACGTTCTCACCATACAAAACACCGACCCCTTCCTCCCGACACAGTCGACATGTCAGAAGAATATCAATATACATCCTCCTCTGATGATTTTTCACCTTTCGCGGTCCCCGCCACGTCAGAGCCAAGCAATCATCGCTCACCAGCAGCTGGAAGTATATCTCAAGCCTGATCTCAGCAGACAGTGCGAGGAAAGGGAATACATCCTTGCCGTCATGTTGTGCTTGAGCAAAGATTTGGGTCGCCCGGCGGTAGTACTTCTTCTGGGCCATGGCGCGGGATGTGGCGCGTTCGAGGATTTTGGATGGTTCTACACAGATGTCAGTGTTTTGAGAGGATGGAGGACTGGCCATGGGATTACCCTTGCTCAATAACGCATGTAACTTTGCCATGCACTCATCCATTTTGGTTCCAGCAGCATCCTCACTGTTCAAATCCATTCGTTCGAGCTGGTTCATGATATCGTCAACGGTCTTTGGGGCATTTGGTGGTGCATCTTCTTCGGTCTCGTCATGTTCGGACTTGTCAACTTCGGAAGGTCCGACCTGTGCGCGTTCTTGAAGCGTGTTGTCCGCCATGCCAGAAAAAGTCTTGACTGAAGATTATGGAGAAGGTAACGAATGTGTATAATGTGTAAAATTCTGGTAGTGGAGCAGATGGTCGGCCAAAAGTCTTCTTGGGTTAACGTCTGAATTGCTCCACGATACTGAAGTCAAATGACAGTGCACAGCATATACATATATACCCATGCTTTCTGAGATCAATGAAGGAGGTTGGGACTCCAACTCTTAACATCTAAGGCAGCATCGAGGTCTGCTTACCTGTTGTCTCCCTTATCACTCCAGCCTTTTCTCTATGGAGTAGGACGACCACTAACGATGTAGGTAGCTAGCGAATTGAGAATTTGAGATGGCTGGGATTTCAGGCTTCATTGCGTATTCGATATAGATTGATGGCTGCTGGTACCAGGGGTCCGCGGTTTAGCGCGTTGTTGCCTGACGCGCTATCACGGGTCAAGAGCAGAGTGGTCATCATATGCAATTCCAAACTAGTCACTGCTTCTTCCATCCGTTTTGTTTACAATATTCTTTCGCCCATCGAAGGAGCTCCCGAGTCGGCTTCGGATCAAATCCCTCTGGTGCATCCAGATCCACGACTATGGGCGGGGAGTCACAACCACGATCTCCTGGATCTCTGAAACTCCAGTCTAAATATTCAAGCTCTGGGCACTCAGCCTTGCAGAGACACTCTTTTCCACCCAGGCCCTGAATGACACTACAACGCTCTTCATTATCCATCGCGTTCCAATAGCCGCCCAGCAGCTCGCCGCCTCTTTCCTCCGCAAGAGCAATTGGCACATAGCACGCTGTCATCGTTGTCTCTGGCCAAGCGAGAAGATACTTGTTTTCCACATCTGGAGTTAAACATGCTTCTAGTGTCTCGCACGTATATTGTTCTTTTCCTAGATGCTCTCTTGCCTCGAACTTGGGTGGGAGCTGCCACCATTCCGCACCCACCATCTTGAGCGTGGTACAAAACTCATCTTCAGCGGTCTGATTGAATTGCCTTGGTGTATCCTGGAACCGATCCAGGCCTAGGAATTCCATATCCACAATGTCGGCGTGTTTGATCCATATACCGCCTGAGCTAGGCCAACATGCTACCCGTGCTCCGTGCTTTACCGGGGTCGAGCGAGCTGTCGGCTCTGGAGTGAGCTGTCCTGGTTTTGCGCGCCATGCGCTGTAAAAAAGTGGCGTGCCACCCTCATCATACCATGCCGTGTTGTCGAGAAGGATATCCTGATGTGGATCAGAAGCAGCTTGATGCGAAATTCGCGGGACGTTGCTCGTAGAAGGCGAGGCGTCTGCTGAACTTGGTGATCTAAAAAGGCTCCGGAAATCCCAGAATAGAGCGACCGAGTGTGGTATTAACAGGATAACGACACATAGAAAAATAATCCGATGATTGATTTGAACTTCCATTCCCAAGTCAACAGAAATTCAAAGAGATCTCTTTGTTTTTTGATCTTTACATTAGGTGGACGGGCGATAGGTGTTCTTTAAAACAATTCCAACCAGCCTCGCGTCTTACTAATGGCTAGGTAACTATGCCAAGCCGACCACTGCCAGCGCTTAACTACGCCGTATTGCAATGATAAAATAAGAGCGCTACATGAAACAATTCTACGCCGAAACAGTGCCTCGGGCAGTTCTGAACGCCTTGAAGTTGGTAGGATTTCGCCTCCACTCTTGCGAAAGTAGCCTTATATTCTAAATTTATCGACGAAGGTTACTCGTTAGAGCAAGCACAAAGCGTACATTTTATGTATTCTTCTAGAGTTTCTTGCGGAGCTCTCACCGCTTCATTTCAATAGTGTAAGGAATTTCATTACCGTCCTTTTTTCGTCGTTTCATGTTCCTCTTCACGCCATCAAAGCACGTATCCATAGCAAGAGCAAGCGCTATCACACAAGCCGTAGCTATCCAGAAAGTCTGCCTCGCATGGAATTGGCAGCTACGCCGCTGAGGCTTACCATCTCGGTTGGAGGTGAGAAGTAAATCGAGGAAAAAGCAGAACTAAAAATACAGAAGAAGGAGCTGGACATCAAGCTGATTACTGAATTCGCCCTTGGTCAAGCTACATGCCAACTCTTTTGGCGCCAAATCTCAGCATGGTGAGATTTCTCACATGTGCCCTGGAAGGCCGGAGTTGGTGTGCCCATCAGTATATATGGAGACAGCGTTAAGCACTATGAGGACTACGTCTAGTGTTGACACAACCTTTTTTAATTTGCAATTGTTGTGAATATTCAACTTTTTTTTATATCTAAAACTTTTGCGTCTTCTTTCCATTTCACTTGTCCTCCAGGCTACGTTCAGGTGTAGATTATGAAGGGCTGGATTGTTTTGCTATGCCTTGTTCACTTCGCCCTCACTGACGATGTCGAGGTATCCTCAATCAATCTCAAAGGCTGGGAGGGGTGCAGCAGTGATCAGAAAGCCAAAATATCTTCCGGATGGGATGGTGCAATCAAAATGGCATCCGCACTCAAAGATAAGATCAACATCAACGAAGCCGCTGCGGTGGATTACCTTGGCCCACCAGTGTACAGTAGCAAGTACATTGACAAGGTCAAGAAGATCTTCGAGAACACCGCTACCTTTGGACAGGGATCGAAATGGACCCCAACCCCTTTCAAGTGGGATGCATATGTTCGTTGCGATGACTGGAAAAGAGCATGCTCGAAGAATTTTGCCGCAGCTGCATATGCGAATAATCGTATGAGCAATCCAAATGGCAGAATACCGAAGAGCGATGACGATCACGATGGGTCAACGGTTATTATTAACTTCTGTAGTAGATACTTCACTTATCCGTCCCTCAAGGATAAAATTGCGGAATGGAAGGACGAGCAAAATTATATAAAGTACAACCTGGATTGGTACCGCGAAAATCGAGGTAGGGTCTCTGGTGAAGAGTCTGAAGTATCTACTAATAGTCCCTCTAGACTACGTCGTTCTTCATGAATTGATGCATGCAGATGTTATCACTTATAAGAAGAACGGTAATCAAGCCATCTTAGACTACAGGTTTTCTATCAAAGAGGATAAACAGTGGCGGAAAGCGTATGGTGCGGCAAACGTGAAATTGTTCGCTCGAATTGGTGAGGTTTTCGATGGGGGTTATGTAACTCGGAACGGTTTGTTTGCGTACCCGTATGCTGCGCATAGTGACTGATGCAAGATATAGCGGACAGCTTCGCCCAGTATGCTCTTGCTAAATCATTGCAAAAAGCTCTCGGCGACAAATATCCCTATCTCCCCTTTGCTCTCAAAGGCACCCTTGATGATAATGAGAGATGGAAGCCCAAGCCTGCCCCGGGTGCGATGCAAATAGGAGACGGCGACAAGCTAATGTGGACTTCAGACGCTGGGAAACTGATATTTAGCGAGGATTTCCAGATCAACGCAAACAGCTGTCCGACTCAGGGCGACACTGATAGTAGCGTTGACGGTGCGTGCGGAGATTTGATTCAATTTTCAAAGGTACTAAACGACTCTGTGTATCCCGAAGACTATATCAAGCAGCGCGACGCATGGTACGAAGAAATTGCAACCGCCAAAACTCAGGACCTCCCTTCCGAGCCTACTGGTCTGTCACCAGTCCCAGAGAACCCCTCGCAGCTATGTAACTACGATCCTATCTACGACTTGCCAATTCTTCCCGTCGACAACAACTTTGCAAAAGACAAAATCAAAGCTGCTTGTGGGCTCTTTAAGGGCATCTCGCTCAGCGCGGACAAACAAAAAGACATCATCATGCCTTATGAGTCGGACGGGCAAGAAATGTACGCTTGGGCGGCTTGGAATAGCGGCGACCCGAAATGCATTCAGCAAGGCAGTGGCAAGATCGAGGAGCATCACTGCGTCGATATGTTCAATGCCATCGTAAGTGGATGTACAAATGATGCGGACACGATAACATATGGAGGCTCAAAGGTGGATAGCTGCATCGTTTACGGCTTCGACACCAACAGGAAGTTCAAGTTAGAACCTACAACAAAAAGATAGAAAAGAGGACTGGAGAAACAAAATCAAATTACCCGAATGTTTTGCTTACAGTCCACGACTAGTTGAGCAGATTGAATATCCTGCGCTTGGAGCTAGATGTAGACCCCAGTGCATTGACTTAGAGTACGCTATGTATTTCATTTATGTTGATTCTATATGGTCATTCAAACATTTGTTCGCAATTCGCAAATACTAAGTGGTATCAATTACGACATTGGCTCAGAAATGTTCCTTAAGCCGCGGGTTGCAAGACAATCGTGACCATACTCCTTGCAGGCACTTGGGCACTCACACTTCCATCACTGCCCACCGTTGCCGTTTGCTTGTCGCAATCATGAGAGTTGTCCGTAAGCCAAGCCTCAGCACTCTGAGCTGTGAAGCCATTCACCTTGACACTGACACTGCCAGCGCCAGTACCCGTCTGAATGACCTGGACACTAACAGTGCCATCGACATTCTTGAAAGCACTTACGCGTGCACCCGATGGCCCACCACTAGTTCCGACTCTGACGGCTCCTGGCCTTACGTAGCGACTCCAATTCGCGAATGCCCACAATCGCTTCGATGGATTGACAGATTTCTTGTCGTCGCTGATCCTCACTAATTTCGAGTTCGTAGCACCTCCCTGAACACCTACCCAGTACAGGTACGCTGAGACATTGCCCTTTGTAATGGCGTCGTATATTTTCGTGGCCCAATTCAATCCTTCGCCAGCACCGTTATTAGAGTAAAATGCGGAAGCCCATGCCCCTTGTAGATCGGCATTCTCAGTCTGCCAGACAGGATGTTTGCTGTTGATTGGGCTACTCGGTCCCGAAGTGTATGAGCTATGATTATTTGTAAGTTTCTGTAGTAAACTCGAGGTGAGGAGACTCGGTAGCGAAAAGATGGGAGACCTACTGTCCCGTCACTGTCCCAAGCATACTATCCACACCGCTAAGGCCACTCATCATGCCTTGCTGGCTACTCCAGCCTTCAGCATCACAGCAAGTGATTTTAACATCCGTGTAGTTCGCCTTGTCCAATGTCGGACGAAGGACTTTGATGAAATCTGCTGCTTGCTGCCCGCTACTTCGCATACTCGCATAGCTCGTCGTTAGATCTGGCTCGTTGAGGAATCCCAAATGTGTGACATCGACCCCAAGCTCCTTGTAGTACGTGATGTACTGTACAAGATAGCTTGCGTACGCTTGTTTCCAATCGCCTGATGAACAAGTAGCACCTGATACTCCGCACAGTGAGCCGCCATTCGCATCATTGCCATTCGTCTTCATGTACCCCGGCGCACTCCACGCATTCGCGTAGATCGTCTTTACGCCGTACGTCTTCACAGCCTCCGTACTGACCCACACCTGGCTATTGTCATTGCCATCCCAAACGTACTTCGGCGTTGCACTCGGCCCACCAGGGCTTTTGGGCTGAATCGAAACCATATGGTCAGAGGAGGAATCGGGCGAGGACCCTATGCCATTACGGAGAATGGAAAATCCAGCGCCCGAAGTGCGGTTGAAGAGAAGATCCAAAGAGTAACGCTGAAGAGACTCGGAAAGCGCATGCATTTGATTGGCCCTTTGGAATGTCTCAGACATGCCAAAGCCGTCCATTGTTTGATACGTCTTTGTAAGGTCGACCGTTATTGTTGATGCTTGTCGGGCGTTAAGCGTGGCTCGAGAATCCGCCGTCACCGCGAGTGCGGCCAGGAGGACATTGCGAAGTCCCATCCTGAGTCCAAGGAGTGTTGGTGCTTCAATAGTATGTAAATCACGAAGCTCATGATGGAAGGCCGATCCATCTTTTTCTCTACGCTTGTGGTTTTCGAAGCCAAGAGCAGCATCGCCTTCATTTGCTCGCATTCATCCATTACCCAGATTACGAGCGGCTTTTTAAAGGCTTGTCCCACGCCCCACACTCGATGCCTGGTTCTCCACAATTTGCGTGCAGATTGCATAGCTCTTTGTAGAAGCCATGTGGGCATCGTAGAACGTGTGCCAAGTTGGATCCGGCTTCAAGGGAAGAGTGATGGCAAGTGAGTGGTGGAATTTTTCGACTAGGGTTGTGTGAATTTTGCCGAAGTCGTAGGAGCTCAATATAAGGAATCAAGGTATTGTTAGCACGCACATTGGTCGAAGTTGTGTATCCACCTGAACGATCATGGTTCGAATGGGAACAAAATCTTGAAGATATAATTGAACCTGGGTATCTACCTTCCTAATCCATGTCCACGGGAGTACACAACTAGTAATTCAAACCTGAGAACTCCTTCCAAACACTGGATGTAACGCAACATTAAACGTCAACTTCTTGCCTAAAGCCTTGTCGCCCTCTGGCAAGAGCATCACCAAGCTGCAAATCTGTAGCTTTGTTCCGAACTGCTGAGATGTACCGTTCACCTCCATTTTTAGAGTTCTTATGCTTCTCTTCCTCTGCGGCGTCCTCAGCCTCACGCAAACTCACGAGTTCGCTCCGCTTAGCTTCGAGGGAAGAAGCATCTGCTTGCATCTTTGCAAGCCGCTCGGCGGCACTCTCCTTCGCTTCAGTCTTGTCCTCTGTCGCTGCCGGCGGTGGCGGAGGACGTCGCGGCCGTTCCTCATAAGAGCGGCGTGGAGGTGCGCGATCTCGACGCGCCTGACTATAGTGATCGTCACGAGCATCACGACCA
This sequence comes from Periconia sp. TS-2, assembly GCA_030378425.1. Lineage (NCBI taxonomy): Eukaryota > Fungi > Ascomycota > Dothideomycetes > Pleosporales > Periconiaceae > Periconia > Periconia sp. TS-2. The sequence continues at coordinate 237,791 of JASNQO010000029.1, read as the reverse complement.
TCTCGCCTACGCGGTGAACGAGAGTATGAGCGCGCACGATATTCGTCGCGATGACTCTTTCGATAGGGAGACCGTGATCGCGAACGGTGGCGGCGACTGTCTCGATCATCTCTTTCCTCACGCTTTTCCTTTCTCCGCGGCGAACGTGAACGGGAGCGCCGACGGTGTTCGTCTCGTCGGTCTCGATCGTCTCGTCGATGCCGGCGGCTTCTCCTATCCCTATCATCGTAGTCGCTAGAAGGTGACCGAGACCGGTCGCGCCGGCTGTGATGCCGATGCTTGTGCTTCCTTTCCTTCTCTTTCGCTCGCTTTTCCTCGTATTGCTTTTGTTTTTGCGCATCCTTGATCGCTTTAAGTTGCATCTCCATCTTTTGCTTCTGTATTATAAGGAGCGGGTCATTGAGCACCTTCTTCTGCGTGTCACGCGCCGAATTTGCGTTGGTATTCCCCACAGCGTCAACGCCAACGGCGGCACTCTGTTGTAGACTCTGTGTGTCGGTCCCCTTCAGCAGTCCATCGACTCTGCGCTTGCCCAATAGATAGCCCTCGCGCTCCTCCGTGACGCCGATGCCTTCACCACCAGGACCGCCGTACATCCAATCCACGCGCTTCGTCACGGTCTTCCCTCCCGCCGTTTCTTGGAGACGTTGCAACTCTTCCTAAGTGAATCTGTTAGCAGAAAGTAATGTACATTGATCCAGGTGACATACCATCGCCCTCTCCTCCTCTCTTTCTTTGCGCAGCTTCTCCTGTTCTACTATTAGTGCTCTGCCAGCTTACAACAGCGCGGAGTAACCTACAATGAGTTTGCGCTCCTCTAGCGCTTGCTTCTCCTCTTTCCATACCCGCTCCTGATTCTTTCGAATTTGGGGATCTATAAAAGGTCAGCTAATATCCTCATGTCGTTACCGGCTATGGTTTTCTTACGCCATGATTTCTTGGTGTTGAGATCGCCTCCCATGATTTCCGCTTCGTAGAGCTAGTGATGAAAGTAGTATGACGGTCGCGCTGTTAGTTATGATTGGCGACCAGCGCAAGCCGCGAAGTGCACAGTCGTGAGCGTTGAGGAAAGAGTGAGGTGTTAGAAGGTTGGTTGGAGTGAGAGAAGGCGCCACCCAAACCATAAATCCAGCCTCCGCCAAGGCTTACATAACCAGCCCCGCTAAATTTCACCTCCGCGACAACTCCGCAGTTTTGGTCCAAAGTTTCACGGCTTCGAGAAGTTTTGACAAAGGCACCATTGCGCCCATAACCCTTCCGTATCTTTAGATACACACTTTTCATGTGTCTGATACCGTGTTTGTGACGATCACTACATTAAAAATTTCCGGTCGCAATGGCAACACGAAAACGAAATGAGTGGCTCGATGCAGATGAAAGTGAGGAGGAGGAACAGCAAGACTACGAGTCCGAGGACGAAGGCAGGGCTCGTGCAGTACGGTCCACCAAGAGAAGAAAAGTCGGCCACGAATCTGAATCAGAGGACGAGGACGACATCTCCGATCAGAAAGAGAGAGATGGGACCTTCGAAGACAATGATCGAGATCAAGATTTCGATTTTGACGAAGACGAAGATCGAGGCGCTGAACTTGCAAGACTCGAAAAACTCGCAGCAACTCTTCCTACCGACCTCAAACTCGCATCCGGCAAGCTCACGAAACCCCTCCCACCCCTCTCTGCACCGAAAAAGGACAAATCCGGGGTCATATATCTTTCCCGTGTTCCTCCATTCATGAAGCCTCAAGTTCTCCGCGCTCAGCTCACTCCCTATGGCCCCATTGGCCGCATCTTCCTCACCCCCGAATCCTCCACCACTCGTACTCAGCGCCTCAAATCCGGCGGCACGCGTCGCAAACTCTTCCTCGATGGCTGGGTCGAGTTCCTTCATAAGCGCGACGCAAAGTTCGTAGCAGAAAATCTCAACGCACAGACAATGGGTGGAAAAAAGCGGAGTCGATGGCACGATGAGGTGTGGAACCTTAAATACTTAAGCGGGGTCAAATGGGCGGATCTCGTGGAGAGGATCCAGAGTGAAAATGCAGAGAGGGTGGCAAGGCTGAGACAGGAGATTGCAAAGGGCAAAAAGGAGAATGCGAAGTTCTTGGAAAATATTGAGAGAGGGAAGATGATAAGCGGGATTGAGGCGAAGAGGAAGCAAAAGCAAAGTCAAGCAGCATCTGTGGATACTGAGGATCTGAATGGAAAGGCAAGTGAAGATACGGACAAGGCAAAGCGGACGAGGAATAGCGATCGGAGATCGAAATTCGAGCAGCATGACGTGAAGTCAAAGATGGCTAAGAAGCCCGAACCAGGGCAGGATGTGGAAAGAGTGTTGAGCAGCATATTCTGAGTTTGGCTGAGCAGTTTTGATACCACTACGCGCCAATTCGCGCAATGAAAACCGTCCTCATCATGCTATCGAACTCTCCAATACGTGTGTATTCATAACAGGTACTAAGTCAGTGATCACACCCAAGGTACCAAGATAAGCACAAATGTGTTTTTGTTATTTGAGGAATGTCTTCCCATCCTGCTTCTATGCATTCTCGCCAAAAGATGTTTTCAAACCCGAGCAGATAGTACCATTTACCACCAACGCCAAAGTACAATGTCCGGGTATAATGCCACGTCTTCCTTGTGCCCACTCTTTATATTGCGGTTCCGCGCTCGAAGCTTTCCCGTATCTCCGTAGTGTACCGATTATAGAACCTCGAAAGCTTATCGTTGAATTGCTTGTTCTTCTGGTTGATATAGGTAACGTCGCCACTGTCATCGTCCTTGAGGCCCCTTGCCGCCCGTGCCTTAAGTCGTGCCCTTTCGCCCTTCTCCAAATCGTCAACAAGCTTATCGATGGCCTCCTTTGACGGCTTGTGATCGTGTGTGTACACCTCTTCAACCGGTGTGTTTATGCGTCCTTGCTTGTCTACCGTGAAGACATCGCCATCGTCCGTTTCCACTAACTGAAGAAGACCAGATTGTACTTGCTTTTGCAGACGATCGGCTTTTTCCTTGGCATACTCCTCTAGATCCTTGCTTCCTAGCTGTTGTATCTGTCTCTTGTACACCTTATTCGCCTCTCCCCGATAATCACTGAACGCGTTATTGTCCCTATTTCTGGCCTTTTTTGCCATTCGTTTATCCCAGCTCTCGCTTTCCTCTACCGTGTAGTCCCAATTTCGTTTTCGCTCGAAATCTGGGTCGTCGGATTTGAGTAGTTTATAGGCTGCGCGTTCGTTGGTGGCCTGTAGTTTGCTGAGCTGAGCAAGTCGAGAGCTGCGGTCCTCAGCGTCTCGGACTTCTTTCTCTGTATCTTTGCGACCGGACTCTTTTTGGGCCTGTAGGGATTTAAAGCGGGCCATGCGCGCGGCGAGGGCGGCCTTTGCATCGGGCTTAGATTCAGAAGGCGGGGGAGGCGTGGCCTTTGAGGCTTCGACAGCCGGTGATTGGGTTTCTGGCATGGCTGTAGTGACTGGTTCTGATTTTATAGGTTCCGTCATAGTAAATTTGCGTGGTCGTGGTGACGGGTTGTGGTTGAGCGTAGTTTGAGAGAAATGTCGGAGGTATTGCGCATGCCAAGACTTTCTTCCGCATCCATCTACACAGTGCCTGTGAAGTCAAGAAAGCGTCTCATCCATACTGAAATATAAAGAAAATGAAACACATTATATATATCAATATACAGCCAGTTTCTGCAGTATTGTAAAGCCATTCTCAAATTGCGTGAGTGTAGCATGGACATGAAATGTATCGAACCGTTCTTCAGCATGAGACAGGCATTTATCAATTGAGAGGGTGCGCAAAGATCATGCATAGAAATTAAGACAAACTTGTCCAGGATACCATTTCACTGTGTATTCTGATCTGCCATCAACACCGCGTATTTGCAGCCACTTCATACTCCCAATACTCATCAATCCACAGCTATCTAGAAGCCTCCCAACTCACATAATGTGAATTCTCCTTGCCAGTATTCGCATGCAAACGTGCCCTGAGAACTTGATTTACTCATCGCTCAGTAGCGTTGTCTCCATTCCCAATTGGCCCAGGACAATCAGTAGACTGACCACAGCTTGTATAAACCCGTAATGTTGACCCAAAGATTGACTAGCATACTGGCTGCGTGTGGTCCTGACAAAGAGCTTGCAGGTCGTGACAGATTGGCAATCGAGACCAGGCACGTAGTCGTAGTCCTTATGAATGTAGCGAAGAATCTCGAAAAGGTTCCGACGTCTACGATGTCTGCTTCGCAGAGTCCCGCCAGTCACCAACAGAAAGGGGATGCATAGCTTCTATTAGCAAAAATTTCCTTTCGCTATCAGTCATACGACTCAGAGCTTGACCTTCTTCTTAGGTTTCTCCAAGCCATTCTCACCATTCTCTTTCTCTGATCGAGCGCGCTTGAAGATACTCTGACTCTTCATTTGGCCAAGTCCAGCTTTGTTAGGTGGCAGAGTCTTTGCTTTCAGGCCAAAGCTCAATTTCACGGGCGCGGCCTCCGCCTTATCCGCATCGACAGTGGGTTCAATATCCCTCTCGCCTGCTGGTGAGACCGGCTTCTCTTCAGTAGGCGGTGATTCCGAGTCCTTCTGTGCAGCTCTCCTTACTTCGGCAATCCTTGCTTTCTCTGCGGCTTCCTCTTGCGCACGTTTTGCCATCTTTTTCAGCATCTTGTCCTCGCCAGCACCGCTTCGTGCTTCAGCCAGCTCCTGCTCTCGGATCTCTTCGCGGCGTTTGGTAGCTGATACACTCGTGTCCCGCCATGCAATCATCAGGCCATCTTTTTCATCCTCCTTGACGTTAGCAATGCCCTCTCTTCCCAGGTACTTTACGAATTCTGTCAGACTTGACCATCTCGTTGCGTTCATATGAACGTGCTCTTTGTCGCGAATGTACTCATTGTAGAATCGGTTTGCACTGATCCATTTCTCGCCATGCGCTGTCCTGAGAAGCGCTACGAAATCGCGCTGGAAATCGGTGCTGAAGCTTTGGATGTACTTTTGCGGGTTCTCGCCGACAAGTTGCATCTGACGGACATGTGATTCGGATTGTACATGGCACTTGAAGCCGTTGGCGTCGCGGCATTGCTTCGAGCATACTTCGCACCACCAGCGGAGACGCTGGAGGCCTTTCGACTTCATCTTGTTCGCAAGATGCTTCGTGCTTCCTACTTCGGCGCGCGGCATCGTGGCGGTTGCGCTACTGCGGCTTTTCGGTCCCTAGAAGGATTTTTTCTTCTTCTGTATATGAGGGAATGTCCAGTGTCCGGCCTTCGTTGTGGGTGGCGGGGAAAGTGGGTTGCGAAACAGAGATGTATAGGTACGGAATGTATTGGGCATACTCAATGCAACGCCACCGCTTAGTAACATGATCACGTGACTATCGGCTTTCTCTCAGTATCAGAAAAAGGAACAAGTCCGCTCTTTTGTGATGCATTCAATTACTCATAACAAGAATGTACGAGAGGCTGATTGCAAGAGATTTGTGAAGTTGATAATACGAAGCAATGCCAATTTGGTGAGAATTGTGACCACTCTAATTCCTAGGTACTTCTTATTTCCTATAGTACTTCGTGGATTTTGTGTTCCAATAACTCAATAGTCTCAGCAAGAACTACTCATCCTCCTTTAGCCCAACGAATTTATTGCTCATCTTCCAAAGTCTCTCCTCATTCTCCGTATTGTACGCCCACTTCTCATATCCGGCAATAAGGAGTGAACTGCCTTCCTTCACGGGGGGACTAACCTGACAGTTTTCTAAGTAGACTCCTCCAGCCCCCTCAAAGCATTTTGCTACAGCTCCCCATACCTGGGTTGCTGCACCTTGCTCCGGGCTCTTCATATGGCCTACTACTATCGGGTCTTGTGCCCATTGTGCCATCTGATCAGCCACATGTACTTGCAATCCGGTAGCAATACCCCCAGGGTGCAATGATAGTGCGTGGAGACCGCGTGATCCGTAACGACGTTCGATCTCGTTGGCGAAATAGATGTTGGCAACTTTAGAGTGAGCATAAGCTCTGTTGCGCTCGTACTCGCCATCCAGCATGATATTGTCAAAGTCGATGGAATTGTAACGATGGCCTACTGAGGATACGGCGATGACGCGCGAGTTGAAAGATGGCGTTGACGAGGACAGAAGTGCCGGCTTCAGCAACTGGAAGAGAAGAAAGTGGGCTAGGTGGTTAGTGCCGAACTGCGTCTCAAAGCCGTCCACGGTCTTGCCTTCTGGCGTAGCCATGACTCCGGCATTATTAATGAGAATATTCAGTTTGCCAGCTGTCTTTTTGAGGAAGTCTTCGGCGAAGCTACGGACTGAGGCAAGGGAGTTAAGGTCTAGGAGCATAAGGTCAAGTTTTCCGGGCTCGAGGACGTCAGCAAGTGCCTTTTCGCCTTTAGTCTGGTCTCGGGCTGTCGCGTAAACATGTGCTCCAGTAGCTTTCATTGCCCGTGCTGTTTCAATGCCGATGCCTGATGAGCAGCCAGTGATGAGAACGACCTTGTCAGTCCATTTGCCTACGTCTATCAATCGTCGTATAACATATTTTGTAATTAATCAGGCACATACCTTCGAGAGCTTCATCCTTGATAACCTGAAGGGCTGTAGGGCGAGCATCACCTGGACCATTCTCTTTCTCGTGAGCGGCGGCATATCGCTTGAAGTCGGGGGCGTTAAAGTTCGTCATTGCGAATATTGAGCTGAGCTAGTTGGTAGTAGTGCAGACGTTGAAAGAATGTAGCAAGATCCAATTAGCTGTAGATTCTGCCTAATATGATATAGATGATGAATCAATGGCGGCTCTTATACCTTCATATTACACCCTTTGATAATGAGCTCGTATGAAGTGGACCAGTCTTGAACGCATGCGTCGCTGTCAGCAAGTATCGGATTATAAATGAATTATTGGATGTACTGTCTTGGTAGCCGTCATGCCAGCTCAAGAGTATTCTTAGTCCACGATAGTACCGGCTTAAGCCAATTAGATACTACTTCCTCCATGGATAAGTGCAAAATTGGTTCTCAGGGCAAATTAAATCGGATGATTTCGTGCGAGACCGGCAGTAACTCTAACTGCGCATTATCTCCAAACCACCATTACTCTATTGCCGAACGCGGCCAGAATGTTAGGCAAAAGTCACGATGATTGGTGGTGACAGAGCGGAGATAGGAGGAGTGCAATTCTCGGGCGCATAGTCTTGGCACGCTAGTGCGTTTCTGCCGCCTTTCTGCCGCCTTTCACCGCCTTCAAGTGGAACATTTTCCTAACTCCACCGACCTTTTTACTCCGTGTCAATAAGACCTGCGACCACTCCAACCACCTGGGACGAGAGTCCGATGCTGACACATAGTCGAGCGCTTACGAACATCGCCCGATAGTCGCTTACGCAATTGCATAGGAGAACCGTACCTCGTGTTCCACTTGCAACAATGCCGTCGACGCACAATGTTGAGAAGCCTTGGGACACAGATGACATTGACAAATGGAAGATCGAGCCCTTCAAACCAGAAGATAATGCCGGTGGTGCTTTTACAGAAGAAAGCCGCTTCAGCACCCTATTTCCAAAATACCGCGAGGCGTACTTGAAAGGCAGCTGGAAGTTCATTACCCAGGCTTTAGCCAAGCAGGGCATCGCCTGCGAGCTCGACTTAACAGAAGGTTCAATGACAGTGTGGACGACTTTGAAGACATGGGATCCTGCCGCCATTCTCAATGGTAAGCTCCCAGGCCCAGAGAGATGCTTACCCGAGACTGACAGTCCCTGCAGCCAGAGATCTAATCAAGCTCCTTGCGAGATCGGTGCCCGCACCCCAAGCGGTCAAGATCCTCGATGATGATGTGGCTATGGACATTATCAAGATCCGCAACCTGGTCCGAAATAAAGAAAGATTCGTCAAGCGGAGGCAAAGGATATTAGGACCGAATGGTTCTACACTCAAGGCGCTAGAGCTTTTGACGGAAACCTACATCTTAGTACAGGGCAATACGGTTGCTACAATGGGCCCTTACAAGGGTTTAAAAACAGTACGACGCATCATCGAGGATACCATGGCGAATATACACCCCATCTACAGCATTAAGGAATTGATGATAAAACGCGAGCTTGCGAAAGATCCGGAATTGGCTAATGAAAATTGGGACCGGTTCCTACCTAACTTCAAAAAGCGGACACAGAGCAAGCGAAGAGTACCGCACAAGGTCACAGACAAGTCGAACAAGATCTACACGCCCTTCCCACCGGCACAGGAGAAGAGCAAGGTCGATTTGCAGATCGAAAGTGGAGAGTACTTCTTGGGAAAGCAGGCAAAGGAGCGCAAAGTAAGAGAGGACAGAGAGGCCAAAATGAAGGAGAAGATGGAGGAGAAGCGAAAAGAACGACAGGGCGAATACGTTCCTCCAACAGAAAACGGAGAGAAAAAGAAAAAGAAACGGAAGCTAGAAGATGGGGAAGAAAAAGAGAAGAAGAAAAAGAAGCGAAAGTCGGACACAGGGCTCAACGGCGACGACGCTTGAATAAGACCGGCACCATACTTTATGTGTCCCATTGCGTGCCTATAGTTCAATATACCCATTTCCTTCAGTATCGCTGATTTGATGCTACTCATTTGCTGACTAACATGTTACCTTGGCAAGCCAAAAATAGGCTCCCGTCTCACATCTCCCGTCTCGCCTCTCGAACCCTGTCATCTTAGTAACCATCTCAACCTTAGCATAAAAATGCTTGTCTTGACATCTACAACGACACTCTCCTATCTCTCGCTTTATCGTGCAATATTATGAACTCATCCCTAACCCTGATTGTTCTCGTAGCGCTTTCTTTTGCACAATTGGCTGCGTGTTCCTCTGGTCGCCTGATTTACCAATGCTGGCATGAGTTCCCACTTACATCAGTGGTTCTTCAAACTTCGACTGATGGACTCGTCGAACTTGTTGAAGGCCTCGGCATTTCCGCCACATTATCCTCTAAGATTTCACCTGAGTCATCTGCTATAGGATCAGCTTCCGACTCCTGGTCGTACCCACCGGTGTGCACCGAAGTTCTCGGCTCCGTGGGAAGCAAGCTATGTGTCTACACGAATACGTCCTTCAGCAATGGCAGAGGCATTTCTATCTTCACGACACCGAAGCTAGCTAATGAATTTGCTTCCTTGCCACCATTTCAAGATCCAAAAGCGCTCGAGAACATCAATGTCTTCTCCGGCAATTGGTATACTGAGAATATTCCGGGGAAAGGAGTTGGGATGCTGGCCGCAAAGCAGCTTAAATTCAAGGATCGGCTGACTGCTTACACCCCTGCTCTTCTTGCCTACCTCGAGGACGAACTTCCGACCATGGAGAGGGAAAGATTCTTTAGGACTGCAGTATCACAATTGCCTGATGCTACAAGAAATATGTACCTTCAGCTCGCTACGGTATACGGAATCCCGGAGGTTCAATATCAAGACGTTGTCAAAGCAAACACGTTTCAACTTGAAGTGGGGGGACATAATCATCTCGCCATCTATCCAGAGACGTCAAGACTCAACCACGCGTGCAGTCCTAAGTAGGTGAAATCGAGCTGATGATAATCTTTTAGCTCACTTTTCAGTGCCCAGTACTACCTAGATCCGGCACTGCTAGCTCACTTTGTGCACGCCACCCGGCCCATTGCGAAGGGTGAAGAGCTCACGATCTCATGTATGAGACACAGCCTGACTATCAGTTGCCTACTTACTTCACACAGATACCAGCCCTCTAGATCTCACAGATGCGCGTCAAGATGCTGTAATCCAGGGCTTTCATTTCAAGTGCACATGTTCACGATGCGTCGCGAAGGAGAAGACCGACGCAACAATACGGGAGATTCAAGCGTTACGAGCGGCATTAGACGATTGGTCCGATACTTCAACTGGCAGCCCAAAGAAGGCCGAGAAACTACTTCAGCTCTACCGTAATGAAGGCCTTGAGGGATTCCTGGACATTCCATACGGCTTCGCTGCTCTTGCATACAACGCTGTTGGCAATACCAAGAAGGCGACGAAGTATGCGCAGCTTGCCCAAGAGATCATCTTGCTCAAAGACGGGTCTTGGGCGCCCAACTTGGAGATCTGGAGAGAACTTTTGAAAGACCCAAAGAACCATTGGAGCTATAGAAGAAGGAAATGATACGGCATGTCCTGAGACATTCCATGACCAGATAGTGAGACAGCTTGGCAGCAACCTATTCTCTACCATCATAGTGCGGAAATGCGTCCCGGTCAAATCACTTCCTGGCTAAGATCTACGCCTTTGCTTACGGCCCGCCAAAGACGTGCAACAACGCCTGCATCTGACCTTACGTAGTATAGTGTCCCGGAAGCCGGCAAAGAACAGGCGTGTCTTCTACTATAGCACGTTTGATCAATTTATCGCCCCGTTTCTCACCACCATTACGAGCGCGAGCTTGCGTTCAAAGAGTGCTGGCCTGAGGTTGGTATTCTCCCGGCGCTGGCCCGAGATGGATTTCAGCCAATACGGAAAACACGATGCGGCGGGGATCCTAAACAACCGTTGCACAACAATCTATTTAATGAATGGAACTGGCGCTCCAACGCCTACTCTAGTCTTTACTTAATACTTTGTTTCTGTTGTTGTGCACATACTATCGGCCGCTGTACGATAAGATTCCATCGTTATTTGACCGGTTTGATTAACTTAGATACTCGCAAGAGTACAACGAAAGCATATATCAGTTCTACACTTCTATCCCGTTGCACTGTCCCTCAAATTTTCGTTGGCAACATTACTGTGTCTATTGACCGACTGGAATTTCTGTTGTGGAGCAAACACAATGTCGCAGACTTTCTCGGTCCTCAAAATGCTCTTCATTCTCTTCATTAGCCAGGCGTTAGCTGCTCCACAGATCACTGCAGATCCGCCGCTCTCAACCACCATCTGTCCCTCAGGCTTTACAGCCGACTACCACTCCATGTGCCGCAAAACGAGCACCTCCAGGGCCCCAAATTCCACATTCACATGCTCCGAAGGCTTCACGCCCGACTATCGAGGAGTTTCATATTGCAGACCAACACCACCGCCGAAAACATCCCATTCACTCACTTGCTCTCCTGGCTTTGCAACAAATTATCGAGGGTTTTGCACTCCTGTGACGCCTACGTGGCATCCAACCACGTCGGCTTGCTCGTCCGGGAGTGTGATGAATTCTAGAGGATACTGTACGCCAGTCTGCTCATCAGGCTCTGTTACGAATTACCGTGGTCTTTGTGTTCCCATTTCAACAGGTCCGCCTATGACTTCTACAGCTCCGTGTCCACCAGACCCTACAGACGATGACGACTAGCGTAGCTTACGCATTGATGCGGCATGAATCCTGTTTGAGTGCGGGAAAGGTTTTGCCGAATGAGCGTGAATGAAGAACAGTCTACCACTTCGAAGTCATGAAAGGGACGTCAGTAGCTTGCAGATGTACTTTAGCTATTCTATAAAGGTCTATTATGAATACATATTTTCTGTTTAATTTTCGACTAGATGGAGATGATTGATTGATCAAATATGAGTACCGTCAGGAGATACAGTGTAGTGTTTCCAGAATACGATTACTATGCTATTGGCTCCGCCTTCATACCACCGAACATTTTTCCGAATGAACCAGAGTTCATAACATGTTGCACCTTGCTTAGGTCTATGCCAGAGAGCATGATTTGGAAGTCCGATCATCTGCCAACAGTGTCAGTCACAGTGCCCGCGATTTTGCTACGGAGCCATACAATTGAATCAACTGCGTAACTTCGGACAACTTCTGTTCAGCCTCGAGTCCAATCGGGCCACCCGTGTAAGCCACGAAATCCAAATCCTTCAAGCACTCGACGCCACCAGACTCCAGAGCCAACTGTTCTAGAAGTAACGGTGGCAAATATACAGCGCGCAGATTTTGGTGTGTGATCACTTCTTTGAGGATCTCAACGCTAGGCGGCAGGTGCGGCGGGCCTAGGACGGGACTAGATTTAGTGAAGATGGGATTGATAAGTAGAGAGAGGAACCCAGCGAGGTGGAAACAAGGGTAGACGGTGAAGAAGCGACCACCGCCATCGAAGTCCCAGATAGAGTAGTCGCGGTTGGCATGGCCTGCAATAGTGGGAATGTGTCGTTCTCTGTCTAGCGTGGCGAAGGATGCGTGGGTCATGATGATGGGTTTGGGAAGACCTAGAACGGTGTTAGATAACCTAACGCAATGAAATAGTGAAGGCATTGTTATCTTACCTGTGGGTCCCGAAGATTGAAACACTACAATTGGATCATTCTGCACGTCTGCAAATGACTTTTCGAAAAGATATGGTTCAGGCGTGCTTTCAAGCGCTTCTGTAAATGAAGGTATTTCAAAGCAAGCCACTGCATGGCAAGATACTGCTAAGCTATCAACGGCAGACGTGACTTCGACGGGGTACAACATCTTTGTGCATTGAGTCTGCTGCATCAGCGATATAACGGAATCGGGTTGACTTTGCGGCGACAGAAGCAGAACCTAAGTAATGTCAATTTCGCGAGGCGGGAAAGGGCCCGACGAAACATACTTTGTACCCGCATTTCACTGCTGCTAAAAAGATAGCCGCGTCCCGAAGATCTGATACTCCCATGTATGCCAGAGTCTCAAAGTTGTCGGTCTTCCCCACATATAAAGCAATCCAATGCGACATGAAGTTGACGCATCTCGACATATCTTGAAATGAGACATCGAGAAACTCGTGAGAAATATCACGTTGGCGAGGTATTGACGCGTAAAGATGGGTAGGATTCACGGTGGCTAAGGCATCTAGAGTGTGAGGCAAGGTCCTGTTTCCGCGAGAGGCCTGTGAGGATGCAGATACTGAAGTCATCGGATGAAATTGGGAAAAATTAAAAAAAAAATTTGGGTATGAGAATTAATTGAGGAGAAGCAGCTGGCGACAGAAGATGTCCGCCCAAGTTTTATGTTTGGATGTCCGGAATCTGAGACGGGCTGCTTTGCCGCGCGGATTGAGGCGGTAATGTGTAGTAGCAAATGGTGCGACGAATTTACGCGCCAATACAGAGACAGGCAACAACATGAAGAGGCAGATTCAAATACGCGTCATTTGGTTTCGCCGTGCTGTGCCGCACCGACCGGTGCATTCCCAAGACTGCGGGCCTAAGTCAACCTCGGTGTCTTCCAACTCCATTGAAACCTTTCCGCAGCCGCTTCGAACTCACTCTCAAAGAAACCCTCTCTATTTTCACTATCTTTTCCCAGCAAGTACTGCCCTAGATATTGATTCAGCACCTCCTGCTGCTTACTCGGGAACTGGCAATGACTATGTGAGCTTGCCATACTGAATCCATACGCCTCTTTGACCCCCAGCGCCGCATACACCTCTCGACCCGCTTTGCCGCACAAAGTTGTGGCAAGGGGCTGTAACCAGTCGATATTGTTTTCTAAGATAAGCAGTCCACGTGGCGCATGTAGTCCGATGAGCTCGTGGTGGTCGTACGGAAGGCTTTCGAACCTCCTACTACCACCTTGTGGAAATCCTTTCCTGAATAAGGGCATATCCCACGGGTCACTGCGTTCTGGGATGCAGGCCTTTTTGCAGATAAGCTCGTCGTACAAGCGCCAGCATGCAGGACCACCGACGCCGCCTTCTTGTGCAACTGTCAAGGCAATTCTCTCTTCAAAAGCCCCGGCAACAAGAACGCCTCTTCCGTTGCGGGAGCAGCCTGTCAAGCCAACATGCTCATGGCTTATGCCGGTGGCTTCAGGGCCGAGAAGCTCCAAAGCATCCATTATTCGAGAGATGCCCCATGTCCCAGCAATGAGCGCGCCAGCAGAGTGATCTCTGCCGTAAAAATCGTAAAAAATGCCTCGGTTGCGAGAGTCAGCGCTTTGTTGTGCAGCTACCTGATCATTGTTGTATATTATAGTCGCGATGTTTTTGCTAAGTGGAATAGATGATGCGCCGTAAGCAATAATGGCAGGAAATGGGCCGTCGGCGGCTGAAACGTTATTGGGGAGGTTGATTGTCACGGCGAAACTTGCTTTTCGATTGCTGTTCTCAACGGTAATGTTGAGTCTATTGCCCGAAAGTGCAGCGTTGACTACTGAAGGTTTTGGGGGAAGCGAGCCCAGTTCGATATCCTGGAGTACAGCCGCGAGTTCGGCACGTCGACATTGCCAATCTTCTTTAGTAGTTACCTTCCGCCCTGAAAGAAAGGTAAACGGGTCGGGAGGAGATCTGCTACTTGATAGTCCGGCGCTTGTGTTATACACGGGACATTCAGCGCGAGCTACAATAAACCAACATAGTGCAAAGAATGATAAAGTGTAACCAAGGGGAGCCATGACGCAAATTGTCTTGAGATCCTAAGTTGAAGGCTCGTGCATCAAGGGAACAACTTTAGAACATATAGTTATTCTTTGATCCTTGTACTCGGGTCTGGTCTGGATAAGTATGTTGGTGGTTTGGCAATAACGAGGATGTGACAGTGATATATTTCGCTTGGCAAGGCTGCATTCTTGGACAGAAAGGGTAGACTGTCCAAAGGTGTGTTCTGAATGTCGAAAGTAGGAAATGGAATGACACGTAGAAACTTATGAAAGGACCAGTTCAGGATGCCTCAATCTCTTCGACACGAGCTAGGATATTCGCTTTCCATCTTTTGTAATCGTCGCGCTGGCGTGAGCTCAAGTAGTCCGTGGAATCCTGCATCATGGTGCCTAGACCAATATAGTCGCTCGTTCCAAATTTCATACTGCTGCTTCTTCCGCCTATAGCGACACTAGTGCTCTCCACGCCTTCCATTTCTTCGTCGTCCCTAGGCGGAACGACGTTCAAGAACCACTCCATTTGCAGCCATCCTTCTTCCTGCGCCATGGGCATCAACTGCTCAATCTCAGCTTCGATCTCCGTCTCGGATGTAGCCTTCCCCGGGGATAGATTGAGGAGGGTGGAAAGGGCCTTTTGTCGCCATCCGACATATTGCTCTGGCGTGATGACCTCGTCCTTCATGCGCGACAGGACGTAGAATAGCAGAACAGCTAGCAGGCCGAGAATGCGAGTGCTAGTGAGGTTGGAGGCAGAAGGCTTGGGCACGGCGGCTATGCGGCGGGATCGTTTGCTAGGCGTCTCGGGGGCTGCAGCAGACATACGTGCGAGAAGAGGCAGTATGGATTCTAAGCCTGTGTAAATGTGTGGCGCCGCATTGGGGAACGAGAAAGCTTTGACGAGAATTCTAATTGTAGGCATTGCCCACTCCGGGGGCTCGATCTTGTCCCCATCCTGGCGCGTAGACCGCGGAGTTTTCCTCGCGCTCAGCGGTGTCTTGGGTGTTGTCCGTGCCGAAGAGGCGTCCACAGTTGGCTTACGCGGCGTCTGAGGTGGACGAGCGGTGACCGATGCTGGCAGCGCACTCTCGAGGTAGCTGAAGAGTTTCTTATAGATGCGCGGTGGGCATGGCGGCCGAGGCGTAATTGCAGGGAGGTTAAGCCGTTTCTTCAGCCTGAAATAATTAGCATGCCTTTTGCGATAATTAGATAGAGAAAGTCACCTTTCGCAAGCTAGTTGAGCACAAGCGTATGGCCGTGCGATCTCCTCATCGGCCTTGAGCGAGTGGGCAACGCTGCGAGAGCGCGCGAGAAGCGACACGGCAACATCGATGAGCTCTGGCGGCAGAGGTCCGTTCAAGGTGGGTATGAGACCGGTCAGCGCTGACTCAATGGTGGCTCTGCTCATGCTGGCGTGGCATGGTAATTTGTGTCTGCGCGTAAGGAGCCGCCGTACATTTGTACCATGGTGATGGTTGTAGGAAGCGAGACCGTCGCGTCAAGAAAACTGGCCGCGAAGGCACGTGCTGTTGAGCTCGGATCGAACTTCGACTTGATTTCCCACACCGCACCATCACCACCATAGTACGTCCAATGCGCGATGATATGGCGACCGGTAAGTTTGGATACATCTGGTCGCTCACCTCCTCTCACGTCGACGACGACTGTTTCTTGTCATACAACATTCTGATATACACATTACGCCTCGATTGCATTGGAACCAACTGATATTGCCACAGATTCTACCTTTGCCTCTTGGGGCACAGACCTATGCTCTGATCGGACCTTGTGGGATCGTAGCGCACATCGGAACAGCATAGAGTGTCGAATCAGGATCCCAATTGACTGGCCCCAATGCGCTGATGAGGTCGTATCCAGTACATGTGTCACCCCTTGCCTTCAGAGACCCATTTACATTTCTCTTCGCTGCCTGCATGAACGGTCCCCCAATGTTAAACGCATCCGAAACGTATTCGACGTCTACGCCGACTCTGTTGGCATCCGCAAAGTATTGCTGTAGTGCTTTAATGACTACACCCTGTGTCCTACCAAACAAATCTGA
This sequence comes from Periconia sp. TS-2, assembly GCA_030378425.1. Taxonomy (NCBI): domain Eukaryota; kingdom Fungi; phylum Ascomycota; class Dothideomycetes; order Pleosporales; family Periconiaceae; genus Periconia; species Periconia sp. TS-2. The sequence continues at coordinate 221,420 of JASNQO010000029.1, read as the reverse complement.
GGTCTGTATAGAGGTTTTTGTATCAGCGACAAATTGTGCATGGACAAAAGAATCGGTCAGAGTTGCTTACTTCGAATTCAAATTGATATCCAATGACCGCATCGTATGCGGCATCCTTGTAGAGAGCAAACGAATTTTCAAGATTACCCAGCACGCTCGCCTTTTGCTGCAAGAAATCGGTGTAGAATGCCTTTGCCAATTCCACTCCACTATCATGCCACAGTACGGCAAGACCAGGCACTATGTGTATTGGGCCCAGTAGACGGAACTGGCATCGGTTGGTGCCTTTAGTGGACGTCCATACCTGGACCCTGGACATCGTAATCCCAATCTGCTCTCCACCTCGTGCTGGTAGGGCATGTAGAGAAGATGGTTCGACGTCGCCAGATTGCGTCGGGCGATCGACAATCAAAGCACTAATACCTTGCGCCGCAACCAGGCATGCTGTCTGAGGCGTCTATGAGTTAACATGTCATAAGAGTTGTTTTGCGCTACTCACGAGAAGAGATCGGAACTTCATTGCTCCAAGTGCTGATGAGTGAGTGAAGATATAATGCTGCAGCAAATCGGAAGCATAAAGGATATCAACTCTATCGTTGAAGCAAAAAGCAGGCGCAATGTTGAGGTAGTGCAAACTGAGTGATAAACCGACGCGCGTTACCTTTTATATCATACCGTCAAAGGCTCGCTGAAATAGACACAACAAGGATTAAATTTGGGTCAAATCCACCTCACGCACAAAAAATATGAATGACTAAACCCTAGCGTTGCTCACCCAACGGACCACCCTTGACATCTCATTCCTCCAGTCTGGTTCTCCTGTTCCGTCCAAATGAATAAAGAGTTGGGGCTATTCCGGCCCTGGTAAGTAGTATCCTCTGCGCCAACAATGAAGTGACGATTTTTCTTGTTTCGAATTCCATAGTCTACAATGACTCGAAGGATCATGCCACGACGTCAGCTAGGGAATCATCGGGCCGACCCTTAAAAAGCCATGGAAAGTGACATTACAATGTTGGTTTGAGGAACTTGAAAGGCAGTGCAACCAGCCCTAATCATCGGCTAGCGTGGCATGGATACGCTAAGCGTTCTCAAACCCCCCGCAACCAAATTTCATCCTGAAAACCTACACTAATCGAGGACAAGAGGAGGATTTAGTCTACGAAGGAATTAACCTTTTCAGCCTCACGCCCAATTTTGACGTAAGAGAGAAACGATGCACAGCCAACGGCCCCCAACACTCACTGTCAGTCTAAGCTTAACTAGCCACATCTATTTGGGGAGGATCACGGTAATTTGAAGTCGGTTGCATAACGAGAGATCTTTTTTGCTAGATTCACCTGGCGTATTTAAAGCTCAAGCTACCCTTTAATGGCATAAAAAAACCCTCACGACTCCTCCTCAGTCGCTCTGCCAGCCACAGGCGCATCAAACTTCATTTTCATTCTCGCCGCATTCGCAATGTTGTCTTTCGCAAAGCGTACAGTCGTTGCGGCTACCCTGGGCCTATTCGCTTTAAGAGCATGCGCTCTTTCAGATGTTCTACCAGGGGGAGCGATGACAGGAGAGGCAGACAATTCTACTCTTACCAAGCGCTTGTCAAATGACTGCGATCTAGCACAATACACGTACACAGATGTGGACTGCTACTACGATTTCGGTCAGTCTCGTCTCCCATCTTCGCTCTCACCAGACAGTCTCTAACACTGATCCCAGACAAAGGCGGAAACTTCCTCAACTACGTGGTCAAGATGACGCCTACCGGCCAGGCAAACGACAACAGCGGATGGTGCACAGGCATCATCCAGAACATGATGGGCGGAGATACCTGTGGACGCAGTCCCGGTGGCGGAACCGGCTCAGCCTGGAACAAGGACTGGTCCCACTGCAATGACTACCTCACTTGGAACATACACCATCCAAAGACTAGACAGGTTACAGCAGCCAAGGGTATCGACTTGAACTTTCACTACGCGTGGCCGTGGACAGAAGGCGGAGATGCGATAGACTGCATCACGGAATCTATCAAGAGAGCGACGTGTGCAGGAGCGCTTGTATTCAAGAATGGAAAGTGTTACAAGAGGGTAATATAGCCGACTATAAAATTCCAAATGTACATTTCGAGACGCAGTGTCATCAGCAACGTGCTTTAAATATAATTTCCTTGATCGAGGACTATCGGTCTACGTAGGAGAAGGTAGGAAGTCATGACTAATAGGAAATCCATTCTACCGTTTGGTCTATTGTTGGACTGACAAGGCTTCAGAGCATGTCCTATATGCTCCCCGTCCCCCGTTAAGATCATGGGCGTTTCTGATATATATTTGTCTTCCAGAAATTCGGGCCTTCTTCATCGGTTGTTGGATTGACGTTGATCTATAACTCCTAAGCTTGGCTTAGGGCTTAATGATCCTTTTATCAGGATTCGCGCTAACATTTGTTTATTCTCTAACGTGAGGTATTTCTGTCTATGCCTCCTGGATGCAGCCATCGAGGTCTTTAGCGTTGAATTCCTGAGCTCGATTAGACCGTTATGTCCATTTGCCCCTTTTTCATGTTGTCGATGCCGGGCATGAGTTCTTACTCCCTGGGTCACATGGTGACATTGCCACGATCGCCATCTGTGCACTAGACCCAGGCTTAATGCTGACAACTTCAATTTGACAAGGTTAATAATCGCTTCTCTGCTCATATTTACTCTCTCTCACAGCTGCTTGGTTATCGACTGCACCACGTGCGATGCACTCGCCTAGAATAAAAATGACTTTGGGGCTTTTAATGAAGACCCTGACTCATTGCCAATGGAAGATGTCAAAGGGCCGCCCAACATGACTTGCACGGATATCGCCATAATCTGTTGAACATAGACTTGGGATCTCACGCCTACATATGTGACTTCTTGCCGAAAGCAGTGTTGGTACCCTCGTCATTCTAGCTCTACATGTGGACATGCAATTTCGTGCTTGGTAACCGGAGATTGGAAAGCTGCATGGAGACGGCAATGGGCACAGCCTCACTGCAACCGGTGTGCGAGTGGGAATTATGGTTCAATCACAGCATCCAGGTACCACAATAGAACACCCAGTCTAACCCCAAACTGCGCCGTAGACAAGATGCTTCTAGGTATTGTGCCCGGAGATACGTCCCTGGTGCAACGAGATGTCAGTATGTTGACGAACCGGGGACACGTTCAGGAGATTGGATGCTACTGTGGTGTTCTTAGCAAGATGGGGTTGCCAAATAGGAAGTGGGGGGACATTTCGATGCCACGCCATGCCCACCACGAGCATGCATATTCTCCCCTTCCCGCCGCTCGAATGGCCAGCGATGAATGTATCGAGTCACGTGAATAGGTATACAAATAGCGTCGGATAGAGCGGCGATTCCACCAATGCCACCGCGCGAGGGAGCCGGGGCTGTTTGCATTGAAAAGCCGGACAAGATTGGGCAGCTAATCCGCACTGGGAAAGCTCGCAGGCAAGCGACGCCTCGTTTGGGGACGCGACAATACCGATGCGGCACTGATAAGGAAGCTGACCATAGGGGCCCGCCAAATGGGCGAGCAGACGGGTGTCGCGGCGTCCTGCACAAAGGCAGCAAGGGCGAAAGGCTGACGGGCGTGGCTAGTCGCTGTAGCGGTTGCTTTGGTGGAGTGGAGGCGGGATCGGGCCTGCATTTGCGGAGAACAGGCCAGTGGTGACGACCGGGGCCAGGGCCAGGGCCAGGAAGCCGAAGTCCCGTGCACGATCCTCGCCGGAACATTCATTCAACCTCGTTCCAATCTGCTACATCGCTCCCGTCCGCCACTCTCCTCAAGCAGCGCGTCGTCTTGATATTCTATTCATTCGCTCGCACCTGTCTGGTCTCCTCTGAAGCAGCAATCCGTACCTCTCTTGCTCGTCCCACGCTGCCGCTCTGTCGGCGCAGTTACCCGCAGCCACCCATGGCTACCCCCTCAGACCACCCCTCGACAGGCACGCCCGCCCAGCAGACGCCGTCCGGCTCGCGGCCATCCAGCGCCAGGCAGGATGCTCTGTCATCCAGCCCCGTAGAAATGAAGACGCTGCCGGCATCGTCCACCGACCCTGCCTCGACAAAGACGGCAGATCTAACGACGACCGAGACACCTAATGCCACATCAATAGAGACATCAACACCGGCCGCGCCGTCGTCTGCACCCACAAAACCTGCCCCTCCTGTCGAACTGGATCGCACCGAGACCGAAGCCATTGGCCCGTCTACCGACACGCCTGCCGCGAATCCGGACAATACCAATGGCCCTGTCGTCGTGATCATGCTGCTGCTCACCACAGGCGCACGGCATCCATACAAGATCGATGAGAAGTACCTCAAAAAGCGCAACGTCTCCGTTGACGACATGGATCCCTACAACATCAGCGTGTACACACTGAAAGAGCTGATATGGCGAGATTGGCGGGAAGGTCAGTACCACTTCATGCGGTAACTCCAATGAATCAATAGTAGGACCGCGTGGCTTCATGACGCATGTCCCGCCGGTGGTGTTGCAACTACCGGCCAAAAATGCAGCAGCTCATCGCTTGTCACCCTCGGTTCTACGAGTCCACGCATCCGTTTTCCTCGACTTGTGACAATGCTGACGACTCTTGGTACAGAATGGGAACCACGGCCAACGTCGCCTAGCTCAATACGATTGATTCACTTCGGCCGCATGCTGGACGATAAATCGCCACTCAAAGGTAAGCAGTTACATCTCGACCTTCTTGATCGGCTTGGCGTGGCTTGTAGGCTTGCTGGGCGGTGTCCACCAATAGGCTACGAGTCCGCCTCACAGCTGCTTCACGAAGCCACCGCATGCCACCCCTCCCTACTCTCCTTGCCCGAGGGATGTGCTTTAACCTGCAAATCTGCCTTCGCCACCGCCTTGCAAATACATATGAAACGTGTCATACAGATACTGACTACTGTAGATTGTCGTTTCCAAACGGAGGCACCCAATGTTGTTCATATGACCGTAAAGCCGCAAGAGGTAGTTGACGAGGAAGATGCCAAGACCGGAAAAGGCGGAAACCGGAGAGACGGGGATGAGGATACCCAGGCTGGCTGCCGTTGCGTTATCCTCTGAGATTCTCTTGGCGTGGCTGTACTGACGCAGCTACTTAACAGGGTGCACTATCTGCGATGGCTCCATGGACGGTGATTATGAAGCCATGCACACATTGCTAGACCTTTGCATCCTTTGGCGCATTCCATTGGACGCACCCGAATATCGTCATGTAATCGAGAACTACGACTCTCGAGGAAGATCGCTCGCGGATATCACCCTTGCACGCCGAAGAAGAGTTGCCATCCGCCGTGACTAGGCGTCACACCACAATCCTTATCGCAGGCTGGTGCAATTATCACTTGGAACCCGCGCTTGCTAGTCATTTCTTTGAACCGCCGGATTTTGGCGACGGCGTTTTAGGGCATGAGTGGCCTCCTGGACGACTATTGTTGATATTGATGTTTACCCCATTTTCCGTTTTTCCTGGTGTGCATACACGGTATCCTTAGCTGTACAACTAGAGTTGGTGCGTGGAGAGGGAGGATGGATATACAGGCCTCAACGGTGACTCTTGAGGCAATACAAGCTCGATTTGATGGTTCAGTTTGATCTGCATCTTGCATTTGTGCTTAAAAATGGTCCATGGCTCGCCTTGAATATGCCAAGACATGTCATGTACGTGGGCTGGCCATTAGCCCGCCCTCGCCTGCGTCATCGCTAGGCTCACAGGTCCCTCCACCACCAACCTCACCATCCAGCACCAATCTTGCCAATTGCTGCTGTTCGCATTGCATCGGCTTCTTTGCATGTCTCGTGTCTTTTTGTAACTCACAATGGTCCTTCAAGAAACAGAAACACCACCGGATAGCTTCTCGACATCGGACGACCTATCCTCAGAGAACAATGCATACACAAGCTTGCCTTCAGGCAGTCGTTACGATGCCAGCTCCTTGCCGCAGCCCCTTCCTATCATAGCGCCCCTCCTCGGAATAACTCAAACCATGACACGAATCAAGACCGAGACTACCCTCAACTTTGCCGAACAGCGCATCGGCCGCTCTCTAACGCGCGACGAATCCCAAGCCCTCGCAACACACCTCTACAAGCTTGAACAGACCAAATCATACACCGGCGCCACAGGTGTCGTCTTGGGGGTATGGCGGTGGTACACGACAATGGCCGAGAACCGATATCCGCTGTATAAGCCGAACCCCGAGAAAGTCGACCCAAACAAATTCTCATTCGTGAAGGGGCCGCAGGCGCAAATTGCGCGGCAGAGCTGGAGGCTGATGGTGTGGTATCTTGCCGCGAGTGAGATGGGCAAGTTGCTGGGGCATATATTTGCGCAGCCAGCGCTTGCGAGGACGACGGCGAATGATCCGCGGTTGACGCAGTTGACGGCGGAGCTGAGGCATGAAGTTGATAAGAGTACGACAAGACCTAGGGTGCCGGCAGACCAACAGAAGAAGGAGTGGATGGAGGCGATTGAGAGGGATAGGGCGGCGAAGGCAGGGCAAAGGGAAGCTTGGAGCACGCAGTCGAGGAAGGCGGGAGGTGCGGATGATGATATGAGCCCGACGGCTGGAAATGAATCGTGGGAATCTACTTCGGGGGGTTCCTGGGGCTCTGAGTTTTCTTCCGAGTCTTCTTCACAACCTCAGGCACAACGACAGCAACAACGGCCGAGCCAGCCATGGGGCTCTCCAAATAGAAGAACACCTCCACCGGCTGATGACGACGCGTCTCCAACCGCCGGACTCTTCCAGGAGGAGATGCAGAACCAGTCGAGGCCTGGAGAATCAGCATGGGAGCGTCTACGTCGTGGTGGTGCTCCCTCTTCCGGCCAATCGCGCCCTGCGAGGCGTGAACAGCAAGCGGGATCAACGCTTGGAGACGCATTTACCTTTTCGGAAAGCGAGGAAGAGAGGAGGCGCGAGCAAGAGAAGGCTCAGAGAGAATTCGACGCGCGGATCGAGCGGGAGCGGCAAGGCAAAGATTTCAACGATGAGCGAAGGAGGTGGTAGTCGTTCAAGTTTCGCCCGCAAACAGCATGCATCATTCTACTCCATCATCTGACTCTTCAACCGAATGTACTTGAAAAGATACACCCCTTGTAGGATAAAAGTATGAAGGAAAAGAAATTCCAAACATCATCTATCATCTATGATCTAGGTACCTCACTCGCAAACCTAATCACCAAATGCGCTAAATGCACAAGTAAGCCTACACAAGACCCTCAACTGCTCAAACATTCCCAAATACCCTCCCCAACAAGACCCCCGCAAACTCCTTCCCCCCAGGACTCTCGACACACCTCTCCAACCGATTTCCCTTCCTCCCATCCCTCCACCCCCCAGCATCCCCCGTGACTTCTTCCTCCAAACTGCCCGTCCCCTCCTTGACATCTCTCCCCCTGCGATCCACAATGCAGCATCCCCTCGTCCACTGGCCCGCCGTCTCGACGCGAATGTCCTCGTCCGACGTGAATTTCCAGGCCGGGTGGGAGGGCGAGAGGCAGTACCAGATGGTGAGGGGGTCGTGGAGGGCGAGGGCGAGGGTGCTGGGGTCGGCCGAGGCAGAGGGAACGAGGGAGGCGATCTTGTTGTAGGTGGACGTCAGGAAGGCTGTTGTCCATTGGGTCAGGGGCGAGGAAGAGGGGGAGGTGGAGATGTGGGTTGTGAAGAGGGATTGGGGCATTTGGTGGAGCTCGGTTATGTCTTTTTTTGCGCGTTAGTTGCGTCTGTACGGGGGGGCTGCGGTGCCATTGAAGATGGCTGGGATGATTATCGAATGCAAACATACCTAGTGGAAACAGCTTGACTTTCAACTGCTTCGACAGCTTGTCCGGATACGCTGGTAATTGCCCCTTCGCGCCTCCGATGGGTGGCATCGTTGTCTTGGGATTCGGACTTGTCAATGCGTACACGCGCGCTGCAGCAACGCTGTCTGCATACGTGTTGAACTCGGCTCCAGGCGTCATCTGATTTCTCTCATTTAGCGAGCGACGGAGGGGGGTGTCTGGTTGCTTGATGAGGTTGAAGTTGGGAACCGGTATGGAAGTGATGGAAGGGGAGTAGAGGCGGGAGAGGTCGGGTGGCTGCATGCAGCTCAGAACCACGAGACACGACGACGAAAAATACGGTGGGAAATAGATTAGGAATTGGAGAAACTGGAAGAGACTTACATTGCCGGGCGCATCCACGGCGCCGCCCATTACCACAATCTCCTTGGCCCTCAGGAACGTCTCTGGATCTGTGGCCGCAGCGATTGCGAGGTTCGTCAATGGTCCAATAGCCACGATGCTGATAGTGTCTGGCTCGTTCTCTCGCAGCAGCTGAAGCATCTCCTCATGAGCTGGCTTGAGCGAGGGTGTGAAGAGAGAGTGCGCATCTTTGACTGCTTGAAGTTCGGCTGCTATTTCAGGGGTTAGGTCGGAAGGTGTAGGCTTGAAGAGTGATTTCCATGTCTCTGCTGGAGAGAGGTGCGGATGCTGTACATTCGTTAGCTACCTTGATAAAAGAATGCAAGAGGTGCATGGAAAACATTACGCTATCGTGAATCCCCCCAAGTCCATCAATCCCATCTAGCATGCGTCAGTCAAGACTCTCTAACCAGGAAAGAGAATCCACTTGCGAAAGAAGTCTGCAACCATCATATGCTCAGCAAGCGGTTCCTGTGCTCCAACCGCAACTACCCCACTGCATCAGCAAAACTCCCAGCACTTGGAATCAACAACCATACCAATGGGCTTCCGAGCCATCAACGTCTCAAACCCCTCCGGCCGCCCATTCTCTTTCCGCCACGCCCGCTCCTTCTCAATCGTATGAAAAAGCGTAACAATGTTCCTCAAACAACTACAACACGACGCAAGACTCAGCAAACCGCAACTATCAAAAACTTCGAAAGGCCGCCCGCTCCGAAACGACAAGAGTGGGGGGTTGGGTAAGCATGAGAAGGGGAAAAAAAATGAAATGAATGCAAAGTTACCTCTGAGCTTCCACATTACCAAACGTAATGCTCAGCATGAGAACGTCCAACTCTTCTGGCTTGGCGGAAAAAGCCAGCAGCATGGCGAGCACATCGTCAACACCCTAGCAGACGCATGCATGCATTAGCAATCTACCCACAATCATGACTGAACCCCAAGGGCAAATCTTGAGCCAAAAAAAAAAAGACTTCTTCGTGAGAAACCTACAGGGTCCGTGTCGATTATGATGCGATTTGGTGCCATTTTTCGTGCAGCCGGAGAAGATTGAATTTGAGAGACAAAATTCTGTAGAGGAAATGTGTACGTGGGAATGCTCTTTGGGGAAGGAGGTAGCTAGTTGTGCTAGCATAGCGGGTTGATTAGATAAGATGAAGCTTGCAGGGTTCAAGCTGCATCGTGGCCCGCCTGCAGCGGCGGCCTCCGACAATTAGACAATGCATGACGTTTACTCCTGCGAGGAGCTCGCAGAAGGCTACAGTGTCCACATATGTCTGAATATACAACAGCACTCCAAAAACATGTACGATGAAATAATGAAATAGAAATTGTCCTGAGCAACTGGTAACCCCAATTGCGAATGTTGCTAACGCCCCACTGTTTGACAGTTCATAGTCTACACAAAAGCCGTATGCCACAGGCTTCTTGCTAAGCTTCCCAAGTTTTTGGTCCATCTTACTGCTTCCCTTGCAAACCTGCGCGGTCCTATTTACCGCTACCTCTTGCTCGTTGAGAGGTTGTTAAATGTCAGATATCACATATTTTCGTCCAGTCATGCTCGAATGCTGAAATGGCAAGATGTGTGGTGAATGAGAGGTCGTCTAGTAGACCTTCTTCTTCTCGTCGACGGAGAATTGCCCTGGGCCCATGTTGACCAGCAAGAGGAGACCCCCACTTGTATAAATATTAGCACTACCATATGTGACTCGGTGGGATTTGCACTTACACAATGGAGAGGATCTGGAAGAAGTCGTACTTGGCGAAATCCTTGTGCGGGTGGTGGGGGTGTAGCGTCCAGAAGTTGTTGACCAAAAGGTTGAAAATGCTGAGAATAACGACCAGCATAATGGCGCTGAACTTGGCCTTGAATCCCACAACAACCATGACACATGCCACGAAACCTAGCAAGCTAACGCAGATTCTCCAGAAACCCCAATCGCCGCGGAAGACGAATCCAACAAAGAGGAAGATGAGCAGAACGCGTCCAGCGAGCTGGAAGTACATTTTGCGATCCTTCTCGTCGAGCTGCGGGAGACCAGCAGGGGCGAACCTCTTGCGAACCCACGAATCCGACAAGACCATCAAAAGTCCTCCCATGACGGACAAGTTGCGTAGGAAGAAGTTCAGATCAAAGACCAAGCCGTATCCAATACCCTGGAGTATAACAACACCAATAAGGCCACCCACACCGTAGTCGGAGTGTTTCCGTGCGATGATCATAACGGAACAGACGGTCATAGCGATTACGTTGATGATGAGGAAAAGGTGCGTTATGCCGGTTGGGACTGCAGTACAGGCTCATGTTAGCAGCTACTCGGAGATAGCGTAGAGCCGGGTGTGAAGTTGCGTACTGTGTCTATAATCGCGCAGGTAGGTGAGCTGGTCGCTCCATTGCGTTATTATGCGCAGTGCATCCTCGAGGAAAGTGACAACAATCAAGAAGCGTCCAATTGCGGGCAGATAACTGGAGGCTCTCATTAGCATTCGATTCCAACCCAAGCTCCACGGCCCCCGCGGGGCACGCCTGAAAGCTGCAGCTAGCCGTTGGGGACCAACTCACGGCTTTACGGGCTCGGATAGTGTGTCGAGCATGTCCTCAATTTTGCTCGTGTGTTCTCGCAGCTGATCGAGCGGGCTGGGGTCGTTGGTGGTGCCGTCGCTGCGTCCAGCACCGCCAAAGGGGCTCTGGTTGCCCAGGTGGTAGCCCGCGGTTCCGCGTATCTGCGCCATGACTGTAGAAGACGGAAGGAAAGAAAAGAGAAGCTGAGAGATCGAGGCGTTGAGTGGGCGGTCCGGGGTTTTAGTGTTCTGAAGCTCGTCGCGCTGAAGAAACGGTGTCCACTCGCTGTGCTAGGCCCATTTGGTCAGCACAGACTCTCCGAATACCATGGCGCAACCTACGTTCCGCTTCACACACTATATTAATGCTCGCGGCTCTGGCTCTCTTTCACAATATCCGGCCATTTCTACAACGTAACCCCTGGATGGCTTCCATTTCTAATTCGCCATCAAAGGTCAGTTGTGCATCACGTGCCGGACCAAAACTATTTTGATGCCAGATAATCAGTTCCTTCTCCTCGTAGCACTAACCTCTAACCTCAAATGTCGGATAGTCACTGCAACTTCTTGCGGATCACACGCCGGAATGCAGCTGCGGACGAGCAAGTGAGACTTTGACAGCACGTGGTCATTGTCATAAGGCATCCCAGTGCGGCTACTGGTGATCCATGGTATTTTTGGCTCTTTGTACCCTGCTCGCGCCACCCGTTTGTGGCGTACACGATGCCAACGGTCTCGCCAAGATTTCGGATTACGAGAGCTTGAACTCTACGCTTGTAAGACGCTGGCCTGAATCCATAGCAAGACTGTAATGAATCTAAGCCTTCAACAATGTTTGGAGTGCTACACAAAACAAACAAGCATGCTGGAAAAAGTGCTCATGACTAGTCACTTTGAAGCTATAGAAACGTACACGTAAAAATTTCAAACATAGAAAACGATAACCTCGAAGCTTCCTGCTCATACCATTTGAACACCATGCCGCTTTTTGAGGAAAGAAACAAGGCTATAATAGCCCACCGATGCAATGTATGTCTGCCAGAACAATCTGCAGGTATTCCAACCAAGAATAATGCTGTTGTACATCTCCTTTTCAATCTCTTCGGTGAAGCATCTGGTGAGAAGTACAACCAAAACGATCGTCTTCCAGCTTGTCCAAGGGAAGAATCAAATTCGGAGAAAGAAAAGTGAAAGCGCCGGACTCCGATATTGACAGGCCAAAGTCAAATGGAACACTTCGAGCGCTTCTTCGTACAAGGGTCCGCTGAATAGTGGAAGTTTACCTTCACACTACCGGCCAGTCGGAGTCCAATGGGTGGTTGGCGTCCGTAGTGGGTTGAGAGAGGACTTCATAGCGAGATGTAGGTTTGGCATTCTCCGTTTTCTTCACTGGGACCGGCTTCACAGGAGCGGCAACAGGCTCAGGGGCAACCCCAGAGTCGCTGCCATCCTCAACAGTCTCCTTGTTCTTCCTCTGCTTCTTGCCCTTCGGGACCGTGGTCCAGGCGGACTCCTCCATAGCCAGCCTCAACTGCTCTTGCTCAGATGGAAGGTTTGCGTATGACGTGGAGTCAGGAGTAGGCGCGGTACCGTTAGTAGCGGCTTCGCTGGAGCTAGCCGTGGAGGTGGTGTCAAACGTGTCGAGCAGCTGGCCAGACGAGGGCTGAGCCGGGGCGGCGGGAGCGCGGCTCCATGGATTTGAAGTAGGGGGTTGAGCCACAACTCCATTACGGGCAGGCTCTCCGCGAGACTCGCGAGCAGTTCGGAGTTGCTTCTCGAGTAACTTCTTGCGCTCCTGCTCAGCAGCTTCGCGAGAGGCCTTGGCATCCTCCGCCTTCTTTTTGTTCTGCCTCTGCTTCTTTGTCTCGGTCGGTGTCTCTGCGCGCTGTTGCTTCGGCTTCGAAGCGCGTGCCTGTTTCTCCGAAGCGCTGATCTTCAAGACCGACGGGGCCGTTTGGGGATCGAGCATGTCGGAGACATCCCGGCCGCTCGGAGCTGCTGCGGAGGATGTTGCCCCAAATGCTGGAGACGAGACGGGTGAAAGGTCATCGTCCGCGTCCGCGCCTGCGTTGGAAGAGGCGCCGGAGAGATATGCCTCCACCTTCTCACCGGCCTCCTGCACTGTCTTCTTGACAGACTTGCGAGGAGCCTTGGCTTTGGCAGGCTTCGCAGTCGTCTTCGGTTTGGGCTGAGAATCGTCCCACTGAACAAATTCCTTGACGTTCGTATTGCGCGTGAGGGTGCGTCCTCGTGGCCGGCCACGGTTGGCGTTCTGGCTATAGTAGTAATACAATGCGCCTCCAAGGGCCAAGACAATAGCCCAGCTCAGCCAAGCTTCCATGATGGTGATAGTAATATGAGGTGGCGTCTAATGCAAGACTGGTGTCTGAGATGGGTGCTTGGTCTACGGGCGGCTGCAGCGTACGGGCACGTCGATTGCTAGATAGATAGGCAATCGGCTGGCGAAGGTATATGGTGAGACTGGAGTTTTCAAAGGGGTGGCCGTGCGGCGGGCCCGGCGGGATGTTGGGAGTGGCTGAAGTAAGGGGAGCTTGCGTTGAGGGACGGCCGCGCGTGAAAGCGATGCAAACTTGGCCAGGTCACTCAATGCGAGCAATCTCAAGGCCGAGCATGCGCGTCGTCTCGAATTGGAGTTGAATTCCTCCGCGGTGCTGGTTCGGATAGGTGCAGCTGGAGGTGCGAGGACGGTAGAGGTATGATGAGGTGAGGACCCGCTTTGGGATGCTTGGGATGCAGTTGGCCGACGGCAGCGTGCAGGTGCTTCCGGAGACACAGAAGCTCGAGGTCGATCTCGAGGGCTGTCTGCTGGAGAAGAGAGAGGCAATGGGTGGAAAAGAGAGTGGGAACAGGGAGAGAAGGTGTCCAGGAGGGAGTGGACAGCGGAGGGCGGTGCGTGGAGATGGTAGCTGGGTGGCCCAACTAGGACTAGTGCATAAGCAGGGATGACCAAGCCCCGTCGCCCGCCGATGGATGATGTGCGAACTCACAACGACTATCTTGGACAGCTGTGAAGACAATCGAGGGCTGAATTCGCTGTAACGTCCTTCTCTTTCGATCCGACGGGCCGTGTTTCGCTCGCCTTGAGCTTCAGTGATAGCCGGCTGGTGAGATCTTGGGCGGAGTGAGCGTAGCGATCCGTACCCGAAAGGACACCTTGCGACAGCTCGTTCACGGCCGGACCATTCCCCGCCGCAACGGGCATACTGGTAATATTTATCTTGCGTCCACACGGCACCCGGCACATGTTACACCGTACACTGCAACCCCCCGCCGTCACGTACCGGCATCGTCGTCGTCCTCGTCGCTAGCTTCCGCATACCTGCTAGTGATTTGCTCCCGTTGCTCTCTGTCGGCTTCTAGACTGCCGAATGAAGTTGCTTTTTAATCACCTCCCACGCCCACAGGCCGCGCTGATTCTTTGACTAAGGGGTATATCATCCAGAGTGGCTGTTACACTTGGGGCAGTGGCGACATCATTGATAAACCTTGGGCATTTTCTACTTGCGTCTAGATTTACTGCCCACACTCTTCATTTGGAGGGTGGCAAGCTCTCTGCTCACTTTGAGCTGCCGAATCGACCATCATCGAGATAGACTTCACACCTTGGAGAGGCAGAACTTCCAACGGCGCCACATATTGAACTTGTAGTCTAGTGGCAGAGCTGGCAGACGCTAGCTTCGCGTACATTACGCCAGCCGCTCTGTTGATCCTCTCTCCATTTCCATGCGTGATGACGTTACGTGCCTCCGATCCGCTAGGTCGCATCAACAAATGTGCGCACAATCAATGATCATGAGTTGTATTCGTCTAGACTTTCCCTGACCGCAGTTTGTTGCCCTTGGATATACCTATAACAGATGCCAAACCTAATCCCACAAGAATCCATCAATCAACAATTAAAAATATGGTAACACATGCCCACTGAATGTAAGAAGACAACACCGCCGTCCTAGTACCTAAACACCCCCATACACCCCTTCCATGGATGTCCCAAGTCCAACGATCCCCAGATCATCAGCGAGCCCGCTTCGGAGAACTCTGCTCAGCTCCTTCTTCGACTTTCCTCTTCACACCACTCGAGCTCTCGCTGCCAAAACTCGCGCTCCGACTCATAGGGGGTGTAGGCATACCCTGTGCATGGACCGGAAAGCCTAGTCCCGATGCCTGGGTGTTCGCTACTGACCGAGCGGCATTAGCTGCTGCATTGGTTGCTGCATTGGCTGCTGCATTCACTTGATTCTGCTGAGCCGCCTGGTTCCTCTGCGCCATCTGCATGTGTCTGGCGATATCGCCTAGGCCGGGACCCACGATATTCCTATCTCCAACCACGGTCGCGCCGCAATTGACGTTGATGTTGAGCTTCGGCCAATGCTTCCGTTCCGCATTCTCCGGCCTCTGTCGATGTGCGCCTCCGGCTTGCGGTGCTCCCTGAGCTCCCTGTGCTCGGGCTTGCGCAGGATTCTGCAGCGGCACGGTAGGCGGTATACCTCCATGCAGTAATATGGCAATGAGATTTGCTATCCTCACACTATCCATTTGTGTAATGCTGATAATGTTTCCGTGACCTCGGATTTGCGTCGTAGCATTAATGTTAACTTCTGGCATTTCATCCTCGTCTTTGTCGTCTTCCTCGTGCTCGTACGGATTGAGCAGATTCGCGATTGAAGGTTGTGGGTTTACGACTGAGTGGTAGTCGGGTGGTGGTGGCATTGATTCAGCCTCGGTTGTATCACTCTCTGAATCTGTGGATGCGTTTGTAAATAGCCCTCGCGCAACAAGACTTGGGAATAGCGAGTGCGATTTAGCGTTTTGCAACGCTCCGTTCCTTGATGGGTCCATGTATATCTACTTTGGCACGAGATGGAGTAACGTGAAATTGGATGTTGATTTCCGGGAATAGCTAAGTCACCCCGGTTGTGGCGTGATGCTGGGCTGAGGAGGCTCAGTATTAGGCGAAGATCATGTGAGGTGGTGGTGGAGTCCGACGATGGGCTGTTCCAAATGGTGCAAAATAGGCAAGATCGATTACTGTCGGCAGTGGATCCGGCAGCGGTTCTCGTAGCTGATGAGTTTGCGGTGGTGCTGGTCGGTAATAGTCGGCTTGGAGTGGTAGAAACCGTGAAGTATTCGCACAACGATCCTGGAATACCTCAACCGGATAAACGTAAGGTAGGAGACTGAACAGGCTTTCTCAAGATCAGATCAGCATGCGTGCAACATCTCCCCACAGTCATCTACCTGCGACAACAGCACACATACCTAGTCGAGGCGGACCTTCACCAAAAGCTAAAGACCACAATCCAGAGGAAGAGTGACCTTCACATCAAATATACTACAGAGGTACTATATATACCCAATAGCCGGATCTCAACATATGCCATCCTATTGACATATTCTGAAACGCGCGCTCAATAGCACACTCATGCGTCACCTATTGTACTACAACCACAATAAACCCCCTCTAGCCCCAAACGGCATTCCGCCCCAGTCAGTCCGCACCGCATCAAGCCAACCAAGGACCGACCCGCCTCAGAGCAAACAAACTTTACGCCGCATAATCCGACAATAGCAGATCATGCCGCACAATAGCAAATCTACAAACGCCTCGCGAGCGCACCATTCGCTGGGTATTTACACAAGTATACGCGGATAAGAGTGTTCAGTGCGCATAGTTGTTTTGGGTACAGTGAGCGGCTTGCACACTGTGCAGAGCATGTCAAGGTCTGTTTTGGGCGCACAATAATAGTGGTTCCTATTGTTGCCGAGTCTGGACTTGGACTTGGGTGTGCGACATGGTGCACACATGCGCGTAGATGGTGCGCTAAGTACAAAGAACAATATGAGGGGCGAAGTGCCTCTCGAGAAGTGGGCCCACTGCACAATTGAGGCGTGACAAGTCATGCGCGGATGCCTCTGGATTTTCGGAGGTACATATTGTTCCTCAGATGCGCATGAATCAGTCGCTGCAACTGATCTACAATATTACGCAATGGGGATGGTGAGAGATGTCGCTGGTGTCACTCTCCAAAGACACTTAGTATTGTGTGCTGAAGACTCATGATGCCTTGACTTAGATTGTGCCACCGTTCCGTGATCATTGCATCCTAGTGAGCCATTCTTACGTGATAAGTCCTGCCTTGGAAGCTTTTGGTGCTGAGATGCGCGAAATGCCAACATTCCAGCGGACTAGCTAGTATACAGACATAGCAAGCCGTTCCGGCCATTCCAACAACCTAGGTCGTACAAAATACCAATCCAACCGACGCCATCGCTGATGCTACAAATAATATGGACAGCATATTAAGAAAATGCTCGTCGTTGGTCCGATACCTCAAATAATCTTTGCGCTGCGTAGAAAAGGAAAGATGGAAAAGAGCTAAAAGTCTTCTAAAACATCCGCTCTATATAGTCAACATAGGCATACGAAAGAAGACCTGAAGCCAGCGAGAGATATCTCACCGTTATCTCTGCTGCTGGTAGGATCGAACTTCGTGGGATGGGCGATCAGTGAAGAAAAGGTTCAACGACCAAGGCGGCAGTTTCTTGTCTCGTTCGTAAATATACCCGCAGTTGTTGCAGAGTGTTCGCGGCCCTCTAGGACCATCGCGAACGGCCCAGACCGCAGTGCCCCATACGTAGCAGTGCGCGCATCGCCAAGTCTGACGTTCCCTATACACCCCGTTAATTCCGTATCTCTCAAAACAATGCTAGAGACTTACCAGTCCTGCAAGCCTCCGCCTTGGCCACCGTATCCTGAGCCAGTTTCCGGAGTCTCCCTGCCAACGGGACTCAAGCTCCGGAATCGCCTCTTCTTCTTACTTCGCTCGCCTCGTCCCATGTTCTCTACCTGCTCGGGATTGGCAAAGAAGTCATTTTGTGGTGTACCAGTCATGTTTGCCGTTGATGAAAAGCGTGCTGTTTCTCGCCTGAGACGTCGAATCTGTCTCTCGCGGTCACCTTCTCGCTTCTCGATTTCTTCTTGCGAGAGAATCTCAACCTTCGGTTCCCACTCATCGCACAGGTGTTCGTGATCATATCTCCAACCGGCACCAACGACAGGGTCAACAGCATCGTTGTCAATGTCGCCGTCCCCGACCAGGCCGCCATTCTCACAGGCCTCCTTCTTCAATCGTAAGACAGCTTCGTATATTGCGTGTGTCATGGCAGGTACCCACTCTCCTGCCAGGCCCAGATCTGCACAAGTAACTTTGGCGAACATTTCGGCGAACCCCGGGGGGTGTAGTAGTGACCACTCGAACTTATCGCTGTATAACCGGTTCAAGAGGTTGATATTGAGCGTGATGATACATCGGTATGTATCATCCGGATTGTGGAGCTCTTCTGAGGGCAGAGCAGTTGCTGTAGCGCTGATTCCTTTGGGAATGGCCGCAGGTGTCGCCGCGCCGTTCACTTGTGCGGTGCCATTGGACACCGGCGTTGAAACGCCATTCGTGGCTGGAACCACGGGTGTCGACGTACCGTCTCGTGAAGGCAAAGGTTGGCTTGGTTTAGCAGTTGTGCCCTCAAGTGTGGACGACGCTGTCGAATGAAACAGGGGATGTAGCGCAACTCCAGCGTATTCTTCCAACTGCTGTCGAATTTGGCTCGCGATGGTGAGAATCAGCTGGGACTTGCGTTCTGTAGGCATATCCAATTCATCCACAAACACCTTTGCGAATTGATCCGGAGTCGTCAGGGCCTCGTGGAGGTTCCACAAAAATGTGTCTTTCAATCGGTATGCAGGTGTTATTTCGGGCTGTTTGTATGCGGGCAGGCTCTCATCGATCCCAAATTCGCGGGCGTTAGTGGGGGTCGGCAGTGGTGCATCCGGACGGAATGGCTGAATGTCCATATCGATGCGTATAGGAATCAGAGTAACTGGAAGTGCGGCTTGTACCTGGGCTTGCTTTTCGGTCCTAAAGCCCAGTGTTAGCGAGACGTCCAAGGGCGTAATCAGAGTACTCTAAATGCGCATACCGAGTCTGTTTCGGTCTTCCCATCCAATCTCGCCAGATGCCTTGCACATCTACCGGCCCTGTGAGCTCCTTGCCCAGGGCTGCTATTTGCGCAGACTTGTCCAGAGCCGAGTCGTCCCTCCGCAGACTGCGAAGCCCCGTTGCGCGTCGGGGACCCTCGCTATCCTCAAAGTCGTCATCGTCGAACCCATCTTCGGCGTAGCTGATGACTGCGGTTCCGCGTTTCGTGGTCCGCGGTGCAGGCAGAGTGTTTGAGGGGGGGACGATGGGCGATATCAGGGAGTTCCCGTACGAGCGCAGGCGTGGCGCATAGCTCGAAATGAAGGCCTGGGGAGGCGCCGTCTTTCCTGTAGTTGTAAACATTTTTTGCGACAGGTGCGCGTCGACGAAAGTCTAATTCGTGAGGGAGCTGAAGAGAGCTCGCGAGCACCGTACGCGTCGCAACGGCTTGTGCGCGGACGCGATGGCAGCAGGATGTGCACAACGCTTATGAACGCAGATTAGATATCGATTGATGCTCGGTCGCCCTTTGCCTGACCACCTGTCAATGTAGTGGATGCTGGGCCGCGTGCCTGTACCTACGATGCGATAGACGTGCACTTTCGTCGGGAGGTGTGCCAAGAGCACTAACCCCTATACAGACTAGCCGTGCGCTAACCCCTTCATAGATTGGTGAATTCTTTGGCGCCTTTGTGTTCCACTCCCTTCGTTCAGCACCCAGATCTGGACTTTCACTGTCGGTTCGCCTGAAATCGGATTCTTCATGGTCATTCGTCACCGGTCATGTGTCATCGCTTGTCCGATGCAAGACCTTCAAGGCTGGTTCATAGGAATCGAGGTCTTATTGTTCACGCAACATGCCATGATGAATTACCAGGCAGCAGCAGCGGTTCTGTCACATCCCATCTCGTAGGTGAAATGAACAAGTACGACGAAACGGGGCACCCGTGACGCTACTGCAGAGTCAGGCCTCATTGTCCAAACGCTGCAGGTCGTCCAGAGCGGCTACGCGCTTGCTCACTTGATGAGCGTTTCAGGTTAGTCATGATTTTGCACAAATGCATTTTTCACCACTCATTACGCCCACTTGGAGGTCCTTTCGAAACTTTGTTCAGAAACCCACCTTCACCTTCATTCAACCGTTGTGCATGCAAGTTTCATCGTGACCTTGTCCAATGAAGCTTGACAAGGCATACATAATACCCTGCACGTGCTCTGTTCTTTCATGGCGTTGGCGCGTGGTTGATAGTTCTATATAGAACGCTGTATGACAATAGCATTGTGTGCGGTTACCTCACGACCTTCACTTCTCTAATGCCTGGAGCATTCTATTTCACGTGAATACGTTCTTTGTCTTATTGGTCTCATTGTGGCTACTCGTCATTGCATTATCTTTCACTTCACAACGCTCTCAGTCACGAATACTTAAGCACTTCGCTCATTCTTCCCACCCTCCCTCATCACACCCACAAACTCAAAGCAACATCCCGAGAATACAAACGCTAGCTTTCTGGTAAAGCTTATATACTCTCGGCAACCTCAAAGTCAACATATACCACCACATAATCAACATGAAGTCCGCGTTTCACTCAGTCGCGCTAGTCGCACTGTCCATGGCTCCCGCTGCCATGGCTCACATGATCATGGCTCAGCCTGTTCCCATGGGATCGCCTAACAACTCTCCCTTGAGCCCGGATGGATCTGACTACCCTTGCAAGGTCGGCGCCGGTGGATCAGGTTCGTACGACATCAAGACCATGAACCAATTCAAGGTTGGCGAAAAGCAGACCCTATCATTCACCGGTACTGCCGTCCACGGAGGTGGCTCCTGTCAGCTAGCTGTCACTACGGACAAGAAACCCACCAAAGACTCTAAGTTCAAAGTCATCCATTCTATCGAAGGTGGCTGCCCGGGTGTTGACGGTGGCCCGTCTACCTTCGACTTTACACCTCCCAAAGAGCTGCCTAATGGTGAGGCTGTCTTCGCCTGGACGTGGTTCAATAAGATCGGAAATCGGGAAATGTATATGAACTGCGCTGCGATTACCGTCTCTGGGGGCTCTGACGACACGTCTGGCTTTGATGGTCTTCCAGACATGGCTATTGCAAACATTGCAGCTGGTGACGGTGCTAGCTGCAAGACCTCCGAGTCATCCGACTATACATTCAAGAATCCTGGCAAATCTGTCCAGAAAGTTGGATCTGGTCCATTCAAAGAGTTATGTGGAGGTGCTGCCTCGGGTGGCAGCGGTAGCGGCAGCGGTAGCGGTGCTGGTCAACCAAGCCAGGGCGCTCCTAGTGGAGGTGCTACTCAGACGGGCAATAATGGTCTATACACCCCTCCAGCATCCCAGGCTCCGGCCGCTACGCAAGCTCCCGCAGTCTCTTCCCCAGCTCCCGCAGTATCATCGCCACCTGATGCTGCTACCTCAACGACGCAGACCTTGGTTACCGTTACTGCACCGACTGGTGGAGCTTCTGCTCCAGCTTCCCAACCCTCTGCAGCTCCAGGAGCCGGTGCCGGCGCCGGTTCTAGTGGCACATGCACAACAGACGGCGCTATGGTCTGCAACGGTGAAACCCAGTTCGGCATCTGCAATCAGGGCAACATTGTCTGGCAGGCTGTTGCGGCTGGCACGAAGTGTGAGGATGGAAAGATTGCGAAGCGGGGATATTCCCATCGAATTCAACGTGTGACTATCTGAGACAGTAGTCGAGGAGAATCTTTTTCCTTTTACTAAGATACCCCTTAGCATGAGTCTATTTCAGAGGATGCAGCGTTGAAAATAGACATATAGAGAAATTATTGAAAATGGAATTGTACGAGAAAGAAGAATTCAGACATGCTAATTGAACGATTGTGATGTTGATGAGTCGATTGTGAATAGGTATTAACGTCCATCTGTGCGCGCCGGAAAACTCACCGTGCTGAAATATAAGGACTAATTTGACTTTAAGCGACCATAACTATACATATATATTTATACTAAGTACTCAAGGTCTTACAAGATCTAACTTTGAAATTATAGCTCTATATTCCTCGGTAGTTACTATAAAGAAGCCTATTGAATAACTATACTAAGCTATAAATACTCAAATTTAAAGTCTTCCGGCACAGTAGATTTTCCGGCACGCAGGGAGGGACGTTATTGTGGCACGAAAGAGAAAGTATGCGTGGAATTGTGGCGTGAACTAAGCTCAGACACTTCCACCACAAAGAATAAAATCCTCTATATCGGCGATTCAAGGGAGTATATATTGTATAGATGTAGATCTTGAAAACGCATACGTCAACCTTCACAGACCATGCTGTCTCTTGTCAAGTACCTAACCAGAGGCATTGGTCTCTTTGCTCATACCTGCGCTCGCCGTACTTGCCACCACAGAAGTCTGCATTGTCGTCGTTGCTACGGATGGCTCAGTCACAGAGATAGCGGACCAAGGCCCATGCCGCGTTACCACGGGCCCATAACTCTCCGATTCCGTAATTACCCATCCGTTCGCCATCTCTTCCGGAAGAAACTGGCAATCTGTGAAGACCTTATTCTGGCGTGCCATTTCGGTAAGTGGTATCCCCACTGTAGGATAATACGAATTTTGATAAACGGTGTAGCCCTCGCATTTTCCGCAATTTGTCAATACCTTGTCCGCCCGCACAGTCTGCAGATCGTTAAGGTTGAAATCGTTTTTGTAGTAGTATACGCAGTGCTTGTGGGAGCCGGATCCTCCGCATCGGATATACTCGTTCAAGATTTCAGACTCGCGTTGGGCTACAGTCAGAATGGAGGGAGAGGATGTTGGTGAAGAATGCGCGAACACAGACTCTGGATAGATGTCACCAATACGAGAACGAAGGCCGACGAAGCTATCTACAGTGACATCTTGAAACAAGTGGTAGGCACTTGGACTCGTAAAGGTCAGGCCTGAAACGGTGGCTGTGTTTGGTTTGCCAGTGATGGTTGGAGTGCCAGGAGTACCCGTAGCATTGGCTTTGCAAAAGTCGGATCCGGTAGGGCCTGCCGTGGGCCAGTAGTACGCTTTGTAGTTTGCAGTAAGTTTGCAGATATGTTGCGATGGCGTTGGATTGCTGACGAAAACAGTGCAAGGGGGTGCTTCGAACGAAAATGTCTTCAAGGTTTCACTAGTGGCGTCCCACCATGTTGGCATAGGCGACGTTGACAAGAACTGCGACGTGCGCCATTCCCATGCCTCATTCAGTCGACTGCACAGCGTGCCATAATCGGGCGCCACTGTGCAAGTCGGCGAAGGTTTGATGATCCCGCTCGACCAAGGCAGTTCCACGGTACGAATTGTTGTTGATATTATGGAGGTAGAGGTTACCGTCTGGACTGCACAACTCATTCGGTAGCCTGTAGCTCGTGGATGTCCGTCGCAGAGCGTGGTCAGTCCATAAGGCGTAGTTACGCAGGCATTGGGTACGGGGAAGACAAAGGTACCGCGCTGCGTGATCGGTGTAGCGAGGGTCTCAGGGGAGAAGGTATGAACTGAATAGTAGATTTGGCCAACGTAATTATCAGTGACGGAGTAGTTGGCATGCGAGTTCCAGCAGTCAACTACGTCCTTCGGGATATCATTGAATTCGGGACCAAGAGAAGGTAGAATCGTGGTCGGGACGGGAGGAAGCGTGATTGCTGGGGGGCTTGAACTGTTTGCACTAGAGCTTTGGTTTGAAGATACAGTAGACGTAGGAACTATCGGGATCGTTAGCACATTGTGGTGTATCGAGAGGATATGTTCTTACGAGATTGCGCTCTTGCTAGATAGCAAAAAGAGACTAGGGAGAATGTGATTAACAAAGCCATTTCTTCACAAGAGGTCTCGGAATAGTATGTGATGCTCTGATTCAAGTCAGATGCACACCTTATTAGCCATGATGTTTATGTACTTTTCAGTCGTCACTACATCCTAACATGTACGCAGGCTAAAGTTCGCTCACACAGCACTACGACGCGCGTATGCATCAATGTTATTATAGTAATTCACCATTCAAGATAAACTCTTAAATTAAGTCCGACTGTTCACTGATACCATCAAAGGTTTTCGTTACCTTGCATGTGAGTATCGTAATTTGGGTGAAGAGTGGAACGGATGAAAAGGGTAATGCTGCCGTCTTTGAGCTTCTTATCCATACCAAGGTAGTGACCCAATGCATGACCTGCCACATAACATATTGAATACGGCGTACTCAGGTCCCGGCCCCATCTCATGTGACTGCATGGCGAGACTTTCGGCAAAGAAAGTGTGCAAATTCTGATGCTCTTTGCGCTCATACATTTCCCGTAGAGGTATAGCTGTGGAACATTGTTCGATTACCATCACGCAATTTAAAACGGTGATGTTGTAGATAAAAAGCGTGCTGCAGAAGAACCTATGCTGCTTATAGCTAGTAGACACGTGATGGCGTGGCAGCCTCACAGGCAATCGCTGTCTCCAGCAGTAAGCGATCAATTGATGTTTACTCGAGCATGTATATCTTATAAATGCGCAGCCTAAGTCTTTTCCTCGAGTTATAGAAGGCGCTGAGGAACGAGTAGGTAATAAGTCGTCCTCGACTGCCCTTGTCTACATAGTACAAGGAGTCGACCTTGACCATCATCTCATTCGCTGCGTCCATTGACGAGAAAGGCGTTGAGATCTTCAGTGAAACCGGAAATCACTCTCCCCTTTAGCCTTTGGAATTCAATGGGGCCAAAACCTTGCAGTCTCGATCATTATTCGCCCATTTCAGGCGTAGTAGCGAAAATCGAAAGGCGAAATGCAGAACGGGGGCGTCTATCAAAACATAAGCTGGGGCGCAAAATGCTGTATCACTGCGGGGCCTAAAAACAAGCTGAAAACCCCCCAAGTTTACCATGAAATGGCTTGCTTTCCCCTCCCGTAACTGATGCATCTCGGATTCCCAGGCTAATCGTTCACGTCTTCTCGAGCGAGCATGGCCGCGAAAGCGCAGACCGATTTCCTTGACGACAGCGATGTTTATACCGGCCTGTGGATGAATCGCGCAGTTGGCCCTGTACATGGAGCGACACTCACTCTGGATCGCCGTAGAGGGGGATTTTTAATCGCGTTTCTCGCCCTCTACGTGGGCATGACGGGAAAATCGTTCTGGAGAATTACTCGCTTTCTCCTACACTCACACTTTTCTTCTACGGCTGTTTCAGATGGCATCTATCACCAACGGCAGGCCCTTTTAAGAAATGCAAAGACGGGCCCGGACGCATTGGAGACCTCGCTCCACATTATGTTTGCTTGGCGAAATCGAGGAGCAAGGGCCGTAGTGCGCCTACTTCCAGTGCTTGCACTATCTTCGATCGTTGCGGCGTGTTTCGTGGTCGCAGGTATGTTGAAATATCCAGGTATTCGTAACAGGACACCGAGTTCATGTTCTCTAGGTATTATGTCATCGCGTGTCGTATCGGACGGCACAAACGAAGTTCTCCTTGCAGGATCCGGTTGCGCAACCAACATATCTGGCATAATAGGAGAACAAGGGACGTCTGATTTTATACTGTACAGGAAACGGAAGTCGTTGGCATACTTGAATCACGCTCTCGAGTGCTATCAAGTGGCCAACGCGAGTCTACCTCAAAAATGCCACATCTACACGAAGCCAACCCTCCAATATTCCTCAGACCGCAACGCAGACTGTCCTTTTTCCGGAAAAGTCTGCCAGAAGTCCTCTGGTAACCTTCTGCTGGAAACCGGATACCTTGATAGCATTGATGACCTTGGTCTGAACGTCAACCCTCGGTTCTTAGTCCGAATGAAACATCACTGTGCTCCTTTAGCTACTCAAGGATTCACCGAACTGTATACGAATCCTTCGAACCCTTCGACAACTTTTATGCGCTACAAGTACGGTCAAGTTAATCCGCTAGGCACTGGTATGAATGATTCTTGGATTTACGAGGTGCCGGTCAAAGGAACCAACGATGCTCTTGAAAATTCAACAATCTATCGCCCCGATGTATGGGACTATCAAACGAGGTAAGTACAAGCATCCCAATATGATCAGTGGTATTTCAAAAAGGCCTCCAGTCATTCAAGAATACCATCTTGATAGCAGTTGATAGCCGGCGTTCTGATCATGGCACAGGGTTTATTTTACAAGTCCCGAAGATAGGTCATATTTCACCCCCATCTCGGAACTCAATCTCCCAGAAACGATGCTTGCGATCAATTTTCTAAGTTCTGATGGCTTGGTGTACCGCGCCAAGTCCGAAGACCCCTGGTTTTCTGCAACACAACCGCTGCCGTTGAACGAAACCCTTTTATTTATGGGCAGAGAGCAAGCGTACGCTTCGAGTGCACCTGCTAGCGTCATGGGCTGCGCATTCCAGGTTTGGTACTGTAACCCCAAGCTCCCAGAGGAATCTCGTTGCGGCAATTTGTATGCGGGCGGCAAACCGATTCTAGAACGACTCCAAGAGGCGTGGCCTGATCCTGGAGACTTTGCTGCCACTGCGGGATACATGTCCTCCGTCAATGCCTTCATGGACACGCCTGACACTTATTATCAGTATACCGGTCTACCCAATCTCCTCGCAAAGTTCAGTCTGAACGGTCCTATCCAAATGGACGCTTTGCCGTCTACCAAATGGCAGGACGAAATGGAGTATACCTTCCAGGCCTTTCTAGTCTCGCTGCAGTCAGGTGTGGTGGAAGCGACGCGGAAAGGTGCTTTCTGGGCAAATTCGACCGTCTGCGGTACCCCAGAAGCATGTCAGAAATACTGCCACAACCAGGTAGGTTGCGAGCGGACCTTCTCTCCATGATGCTAACGGCTGCTCTGCAGAAAATACGAAGTCCTCAATACTATTCCTTCAGCGTCCTTGGAATCGGTATAATCCTATGTACTGGACTCCTACTCATGATTCTCGCCGCCTTTGCCGAGTCCATCGGTCATTGTGTCATTGGACGCCGCCGTAAACGGACGGACGGCAAACCTGCATATGCCATGTTGGAATGGGAAACCAACTCAGTATTCCAACTACAGCGACTGGCCCACGATGCAATCGGTATGGGTTCCTGGACTGATGCGACGGGATCCGTCCCCGTCACCAAGGGGAATGAGGCTCTCGGCATCCTAGACTTGAGCAATCCAGAATATCCACGGTTGAAGCGCCACGGATCAGCAAAAGAGCTTAGACTCTTCGACACTCATACGTCCTACGACAAAGCAAGAGAGTTCGGCACCTCCGTGAACGTAGAGAGGTCAAACGAGGATCTCATCACCCCGATATCCCAAAGTCCCTACAGTCCATTTGAAGATGTCAAACCAAATAGATTTAGTAACCGGCATACTCCACGGCCTAGTCCGGACCACTCGATTTTTGCTACCTCGCGCCTTGGGCAATCAACTGTGTACAAGAAAGTTCCATTGAATGACCATGAATGAATTCTTCATGAAAAGACAGACTGAATAATGTCTAATAATAGAGCATGCTCTTCCGACCGAAAAATAAGAAGAGACAAAGCCACTGTTACCACCCATCGTCGCCGCTATCCACCCGACCTCGATTTCAGCCAAATTGAAGGATTCCTCATCACCAGAAGTCCGGCAAGAAAAGCTGTCCCGCAAAGCATAATCGTCTGGGTGCTTGTGAATATAGCAATCTGCTCTCCTCTGCTACCCCATATTAGTCGTTGTCTCGCGGCTTCGAGCTGTCGCTTTGCATATTTATCGCCCTTCCTGCTCTCTTCGAGGAGATATTCGAACATAAGCGGATCCTCAGAATCCGTCAAATCAACCAGGGATCTACTCCTCCCACCTTGATCCAACGGATTCTCGAGATTTAGTGGACCAAACGCATCACCCATCTCTAAGTCACAGGGTAACCATTCTGTCAACGTTGATCGTGGCAGGCTCCGGAATACAAGTGCCATCCACAATTCAAGTATGTTGACAAAAAGTTCGGGGCAGTCGGACCTTCGAAGCCTGAGATCGCTGAAGCAAAAACTTGGGAGTTCAACAATAGTACCAATAAGGTTGGAGGTGCTCTTCTCCAAGGCGTAGTAGTGGAATGAAGGGTTATCGCGTCTATAGCGGAAGTACCCGTGGTTTCCGATGCGGGCGTGGATGTTGTTCGCTTGGCCGATGTGGATGCGCACCTTCTTATCCAGTCCTATAACGCAGTTGAAATATACGCCTGGACATTGGTGATTGACATTACCGCCGATAGCCCTGACCCTAGAAACATGTTAGACTAGATAATTGTGAGATGATTGAAGGGACTGACGTACCGGTCCACACACCACTTCCCGTCCAAAAACTCCCAGACAGCAGGCCTCACGCATTTCCAACAAGACTCCTCAAGCTCGGGATGTCGCTTGGCCCACGGCCCGTATCGCTCGTAATACCTCGATGCGGGGTCTTTCAGCTTCTCTATCACATTGTGAAGAGTACTCCGCACTTCTCGGTGTGTCTTCGATACCTGGTCACGGTACTCGACCCCCACCTCTCTTAGGAGCGGTGCGTTCATAGGCATGCGAGCCTGAGCCGCCGCCATCGAATCATTCATGTTATATCACCTTGCTCAAAGCGCTGTACTCGAATTAGGCAGCGTTGCCTGATCTGGGTCCAATGCTGAGGCAGTAGGGGGTGGAGGGGTCTTCTTGTGTTTCGAACGATTAAAGTGTTTTCTGCGGCCTGGGGTTTGCGTGAGTGGCTGCTGAGATGAGCGAGTGGCTAATGATGTAGCATGAGGAGTGAAGGAGGATGGGTAGTGAGGGAAGGTGAGGCAGAGGCTGGGGTGACACAAGCTGCGATTGGGTGAACCGAATGGCGGCTTCTGGACGCGTTTTGATGGAAGTTGCGAGCAACGCAAAATTTTGTTATGTAGAAGGCACTATTATGTCATGTGTGACTGGCTTAGATTGACGGTTATTTGCTTGTGTGCAAAGCGGACGTTGTCAATCATGAAATAGGTCACCACAAGCACCGCGCAAAAAGTAAGAGTTGCTCTACGCGTGAGTCTAGACATCAAGCAAACGTAAAAACAAGCAGATCCAACGAACTCATGCATCTATGTACATGCTCTCTAATCCCGCTTCCCCTGCGCAGCTTCAACGCCTTCCCTACTTGTGCCCCCACTACCACCCCTACTAAAGCCCGGCGTCACAGACCCAAAGCCTTGCCACATCATGATGTCCCCCTCAGGATCCACATCCATCAAGTACTTAAAGTCCAGGCCCTTTAACTCATCTTCCTCCGTCGCTCGCAAGTGCAGTCCGGGAATCTTGTCGATGATGAAGAGCAGCACGAGCGATATGACAAACGACCATAGCGCACACGTACAAGCGGCAGCGAGTTGGTAACCCATTTGCTTCCAGTTGCGATCCCACCAGCCACCCTCATACGTGTTAGACACGCCATCGAGGGCAGGGATATTTGACGCCGCGAAGAAACCGGTCAAAATGTCACCAACAAAGCCGCCGACGCCATGAATGGCGAAAATGTCAAGGCCCTCGTCGACACGGAGTAGGTGCTTATACTTCACAGTAAAGTGAGAGAAGCAAGATGTGATAGCTCCCACTAGAGCGGCGACGTAGACGGGAACGTAGCCTGCGGCGGGCGTGATGCCGACTAGACCGCTGATGATGCCAGAGCAGAAGCCGATGATACTGAACTTACGGTGGAAGAGGTATTCTAGGAGGACCCAGGCGATTCCTCCGCCGCATGCGGCGAGGTTGGTATTAACGACGACATAGATGGAGCGGATTGAGAGATTTGCAGTTGAGGCACCTAATTACGAACGAATCAGTACCATGCTTCATAGCAGCGTCAAGGAGGGGTCACCATACCATTAAATGCATACCATCCAAACCAGATCAGAATAGTACCAAGTCCTACAAGGAACGGGTTGTGGGGTCGGAAATGCGGATACTTCTCATGCAAGCTTTCCTTCTGCGGGTCCTTCCGATGCCCGAGCATGATGGCCCATGCCAGCGCCGAGAATCCACTTGCGATGTGCACTGGTCCGCTTCCAGCAAAGTCGTACACGCCCAATTTATACAGCCACCCGTTCGGATTCCATTCAAAGTACGCCAGCACGTAGTACACAAAGGTAGTCCAGCAGAGAAGGAATAGCATAGAGGGCCAGAGACGACCACGCTCGAGCATAGCACCTGCTAGAATCATGGCTGTGCAGGTCACGAAGGTGAAGCCGAAGCAGGCGTAGAGAATGTCCGGAATGTCGGCATTGGCGAGGGATGGGTAGCCTAGGACATTGTGTAGGCCTGCTAAAGAGAGGTCGCCGAGGAAAGGACCGGTAGTATGGCTTTGATACAAACTATAGCTATAACATCTGTGAGCGTGTGTTGATGACAAGACGAACAGGAAATGTACCCATAGACCCAGAATTGGATACCGCAAGCGCAGGCGCAGAAGAGCGATTGGAATATCATTGTCAACGCAGCCTTTCTACGATGCATTCCTGCATACAGAAAACCGATAGCCTTGGGCAATGTTAGCTGTGAAGGATTGCATTGGTCTGATGTAGCTGACCGGTGTGATTTGCCTACAATCAGGTCAGTCTTGCTCAAATGAAGATCCAAACTTCACTCACCAACACAGAATCGTAGCAACCAACATCCAGCACAGGTCACCTTTGTCATACGGCGCATTGAGATCTTGAGTAAACACATCTCCGCCCGTAGGCGCGACGCTGTAGTCGGGCCATTCAACAATGGGTGTAGGAGCAGGTACTTCCGACATCTTGACGTCGATTTTGCAGTTTCGCCAAAGCACTGAGAAAGTGGACCTCAGTACACGCAGAAACCCACGTTACTCCCACATGGCCATCCGTCCCGCTTATATCTCCACGACCCATCGTTCCGGAATATGTCCTATCAGTGTGTTCGGATCTCAGCAGGAGATTGGGGTTGTAACCCGAGTCCGTGGGACTACCGCGTAACCAATCCATACACATTGCCATGTACCCAAGACACGTTTAGGGACTCTCGCACCGCAACAAGTTAGAAGAATGCGCTCACCAAGGCTGTTATCTTCAGCTTCCCGTCAACTCTGGGGTGGAGTGGGTCTACGCCAAGGAGGCGGAGCGGAAGCCAAGTGTACATACCGACTTGGCGGGAGATAACGGAACCACAATACGTTGACATGTGGGATATTATCATCGCGTTCACGTTATTATACTATCAGAACGTTCATTTGCTGATGTTCTTTTGGATAGCACTCCAGCAGCGACGCATCCCGGTGGAGAGAGTTTCAGCGTCCATGGCATCCGTACTGACCCATCTTCGCGCAGGCTGCCCGTCGCACTGGAGGTTCTCAGCCTTATCCGCAATGATCCGGAAAAGCTGGACGTGCATGGTGAGCTTGAGGTGGCTGAAAACATGGACTAGCGAATCAATTTCGGCGACGTGTGTGGCTTTATCCATATCAACGCGTCCTGCGTTTAGACCTGATACGAACGTCTCCGCCGAGGACTTCCGGTCTGCAAGTGAGTTCTTGGATTCGGCAATCGTGGACTGAGGAAACTGCCACAAGGACGCAAGGAGCCCTAGATGATTGGATTAGTGAAAGGGGACACCACTGGCGGAGAAGATTACCTTTTGCAGGTCTCTGCTCAATGAGCCATTTGCTATCAGTCTTGGAAAGTTGAAGTTCAATGATACACACAACAGCCTCCTCTTCAGCGACTTTCTTCTTCGGTATCTTCTTTGGGAAAAGCGAGCAGTATGTTGCAACGAACTTGATGTTACCTGCAGATGTAGTAGCTTTCCTCTTCTTGGAGCTGTTCATCTGTGTAGGACTGGCGTTCTCATTATTTCCCTTTTGCTTGACTTCCCCGGAGGGTTTCTGACTTGGCGTTCTGACGGTGAAGTAATTTGATATCGTGTTGGAAGCCTTCGGCTCGGCTTTCCTCTTCTTCGCTGGCTTCTCGGCTGCTTGATCTTCCTCGTCCTCATCGGGTGCAGTAGCCAGATCTTCGGTATCCAATTGCTCGCATAACGTGCATGCATCCTCAATGTCTAGTGACTCAGATGATGTTTTCTTCTTCGCGAGCGCCGTGCCTTCAGCAAAAGCTCTACAACTGTTCTGGACTGGACACTCGTCACACTTGGGGCGGGGAGTACAGATTGTAGAACCCAACTCCATCATGGCTTGGTTCCAATTTCCAGATACCTTGCTCTTCTCAATGTTCGGATAATCGGAAACAGCTTTAATCAATTGATCTGCAACATCCCAGAGAACATCAGTCGCCTTCTTGTCCTTGACATCAACGTACAATCCCAACTGCCTACTCAGCACCCTAGCCACATTGCCGTCCAGGACAGGCTCGGGCTCGCCAAAAGCGATGCTCGAAATTGCACCAGCTGTATATCTACCAATCCCAGGAAAGTTCAGAAGATCCTGAGCTTTGCTGGAAATTGGACACGACGATGGGTTTTTAGCAATCATATCCTGAGCACCCTGGTGCAGGCGTGTTGCTCGAGAGTAGTACCCAAGCCCTTTCCACGCAGACAAGACTTCATCATGGTCAGCTTTTGCAAGATCGTGTATCGTAGGCCATTTTGATATCCAATTCTTGAAATAAGGTATCACGGTAGAAACGCGCGTTTGTTGGAGCACTGAAGAGCGTTAGCGTGATATTCCCATGCACGTGATTACGCGCTGAACGCAGTTCGAACGCGTTAACTTTTCCCCAGGATAGATTGATGTGATGTAGGATACATGGAAAAAGTCGTAGGGAACTCACTAATTTCTGAGACCCAGACTTCATATGCTCTTCTTGCCAGCAACTCTCCCAACTCTTCTTCACTCCCCTGGAACCCCTTCGGATCAATCCATTTCTTGCGCCAAGGCATGCTCCTCGTCTCTTCGACGCGTTCGAACCATTCTAGCAAAGCACCAGCACTGTCCCTGTCATCCAGAAGGAGCGGATAATGATACGTCGACGAGTGTGCACGCGCTGGAGGGACAGCAGCAGGGAGAGCATCGCTTGGCTTGGAGAAACTACCGGAGATGACTTTGGGAGACCGAGATGGTTTCGAAGGTCGCTTGGACCTCTTTTGGGCTGACATGATGAGCCGGAGGATGTTGCTGGCCTGAAGACAATGATGTTGAGATGATGGGGGTGACGGGGCAAATCGAATTGGAGGAGCGTGAAACAAATCGGGCTAACTTGTTCGCGTATCAAGCGTGTTGACCAATCGGATTCGCTTTGTACGAATGTCGTTTCTATTCCTCGACAGCGGCCTATTCTATTGGTCAAGCTGCGGCACATCGTTGATGCTATGCTGGACTCACGATATCCACCATGTCCCTATTTTCGAGAGATTCTTCAGAGTACATATCTCATGATCAATGGCTACTATCAATTGCCTTCCCTTCCTCCATCCGTACCTACTCCAATCCAACTCAGAAGAAAACAACAAAAGTTTCAAACGTCACCACCATCCATCAACCAACTCAACGAAAGCAGAACCCAAAAAAAAAAAAAAAAATCCCACCGGACCCGAACAACACCCGCTCTCGTCATCAAAGGCAGCATCCAAAACGCCCAAGCTCCAGCCTTACAACCGCACGTTCCCTCCCAACCCCCTCCGCACAATCCATCTCACCCATCTGACCCCAAGAAAACAAAACATGTGCGCCGCAGTCCGGATAGGGGGTCGTGCGGCGGCGGCGAAAATCCCCACCGTCATCATCACCAATCTCCAGACAGCGAACAGGAGAAAACAGGAAAAGAAACGGGGACGCGGAAAACGTGATTCGTATGCGTTGCCCGGTTGAAGAAAGCACTGACAGGACCGTTGACGCTAGAGGGAGAACAGGGGGGAGGGGGGGGGACTAAGCCTAGTATGTGTGTGTGCAGGTTTTGATGCGCGATGGCAATCTGGAGCTACTGCAAAGCATGCACATGTTCACCCGTTTTGCATATGGAGGGGGATCCTCTCCCGGGGGTGAGGTGGGTGCTGAACAAAGCAACATCAAAGCACATCACATCTCCGCAGCAGCGCCGGCATCACTCCACTGACCCCACATGACAAGCTGTGCAAAACCCCAAAAAGGGAACCAACCCCCCCTGACGTTAAAAGGTTTCAGTTAATCATATTCCTCGACAAAAACTTAATAACTAATGGTATATGGTCCCTTCCTATAGCTTACAGTACAATCGCCCCGCCGCTTCCGCGCTTCCGCGTCCATGCCTTGGGCAACAAAGCGCAGTTGCGCTTGTCCGTACCCTTTCGTGAAAACCCCCCCTTGATCCCTGATCCCCGGTTCCCATCCAATGATCCTGGCCCGAATCCCAGTAAGAAAGTGAAAAAATATGTAGGCAACTCCCGGATATACCATAGAGTTTGTTTTGTGGAGACAAGAGACATGCAGCACTACGCCGTGTGTGTCAACTGCCCGACCTGACTCAGGTCTGAGGCGGGAGGAAAAAGGAAAGGAGAATTGGTATGGACTTGCTCCTCGAGCTCCCAAACGCAACAAACCGACAAAGATGACCCGCTTCATCGACGGAACGAGCGGAAATACCAAACATGAACAGCGTAAAAATATAATAGTACAATGAAGTGAAAAAATACGACTTCAAACAAGGATATCTGAAAGTGATGGAGTGCAAAAGAAAAAGTATAAAGCAGCACAGGTATCATGGGAAGAAATGACAAGAAAAGGGAAATAAGAACTGCGTGGACACGTGATAGAACCCGATGATGTCTGACCGATTTCCAAAGTCCCTCCGCAATTGACGCCGATTTGTCGCACTTTTGATGGATATTGTAAAGGAAACTCTGTATGGTAATGAAATGATGGTGGAACGAATGTGTTGATGATTATACCGCGACCGCTCTTGGTGGAGTGACCGGAGGAGGTGGCGGTAGAGGCATATTTGGCGGAGGAGC
The DNA here is from genome assembly GCA_030378425.1 of Periconia sp. TS-2. Taxonomy (NCBI): domain Eukaryota; kingdom Fungi; phylum Ascomycota; class Dothideomycetes; order Pleosporales; family Periconiaceae; genus Periconia; species Periconia sp. TS-2. Next base: position 186,736 of record JASNQO010000029.1, on the reverse strand, counting down.
AGGCGGAGGTAAGCTGATAGCTGGCATACTTCGTCTCGGTGCAACGGCCTTAGGGGGGGCCAACTGCGGACTTGGTCCTCTCAGAACAGGGTTGCTGGGGCTTGAGTGCAGATTCGCAGCAGGTACTGTGGAGGCACGCTTCCCTGGCACAAAGGAAGGTGTACTAGAGATGGCACGAACGGGCCGCGACGATGAAAGGAAGGGTGCAGGATTGGAGCGGATTTGGACCGAAACCGGGCGACGCAATTGTTGATTGTTTTGCGTACTCTGAAGCGGCGCCGTGGTTTGGGATTGCGGCGCCGTGTTTGCTGCAACGGAAGGAGGTCTTGCGGGTGCGGTGACAGACCGGTTGACCACTACGCCTAGCGGCATAGGCGCGGGGCCAGTACCACTAGGTGCAAGGGAAGAGAAGCGTCGCGGTACGACGACCGATCCGTCTGTATGCTGGGACTGGGGCCGTACTGGGAAAGGTCGCAGGAAAGGTTTCGGTGTTGCTGAGATGCGGCGTTCAGAGTATTTGCTCTGAGGGATAACGGGAGGTAGACTTCCAAACGTCGACTGGGGGCGAGCAGCAGGTGGGGTCGGCGCAGGATCGCGCGGTGGTGGTGAGATGGAAGTAACCCTAGAAGGAGGCGCGCTGGCACTTCTCGTACTGTACCGGATCGGGGCCATCGGTGTTTGGAGTTGAATTTGGGGTACGGTACTGTATCGGACATTGCTTGTGGGGCGCGCTGGAGTCGTGGGGTTTATTGACGCTGAGAGCGGGACGCCGAGCTCCAATTTCTTGGACTCACGGAAGGTGGGGGAGGTAGGCCCGTAGATGGAGTGGCGCTGTATTGTTGGGGTCCCGGCGGATGTAGTGCTGTCCTCATTGGTAACAGGTAGAGGCTGCATGGATCTTCGGCGAGTCGTGGTGTTCCCTGGGCTCATGTGAAACGACCTGAGGGACGTTGCGCTTCGGAGCGGCTCTGCATCGGCAGGGGAGAACCCCTCTTTCAGCGGCGACGTCGGTGCAGGTGACGAGTCCCTCGACGTGTTCCTAGTGCCAGTGCCGGATGCTGTCGTCGCCGTAGAGACGTACGAGTATCGTGATCGCTCACGCAGCTGGTCTAACTGTATCTGCTCGTGAGACACGGCAGTCGCGATGGATTCACGCTTCGCGTCGTGACGGTAAGATTGAATACTGCTTGAGTCGGCAATGCTCACCCTCTTCTCACTGCGATCGCCTTCCCAGTCAGATGCGACAATCTTGGGCGAGTCTGAGTACTGCGACTGGAGAGGGGAATCTACCGGTGCCACCTTGCTAACTCGTTTCGGATCGCGTTGGACAAGATGGTGATGGGTAGGGGACTCGGTTGACTTTTTCTCTTCCTCCTCGACAATTGAGGATGATGGCCTGCTAGACTCGTGACTTGTCTTCATCCCGCCCAGATTCTCAATCTCCTTTCGCACAGCCGTCATCCAGGATTCCATCTCTTCTGCGCTTTCCATGACCAGGAGAAAACTGGTGGCCGTTCTCCTAGCGCTGTTGCTTTGGAGTCTGAGCCTTGAAAGTAGAGAGTGCTTCGGTGCAGCAGTAGTGACGGTGCCGTCTTGATTGACGCTTTGCAGGATTTGCAACACCCAATGCTTCCCTGGGATCAGGTCGCTCGCGAATGCTGCTGATTCCTTCCCGAGTTTGAGGACCTTTTCCGGTAGTCGGTCCAATGGGCCGTCGCCAGAATACTGAAGAATGTATCCGGCCGTAACCAAAGCGTAGATTTTGTTGGTTAGCTGCGGGGCTGCATTCATGACGGAATTGGATATGAGTCGTCTGTGATTCTTCTCCAGTTTCCTGTGCTCAGTCCCACCTTCTAGAGCTGACGGCAGATCACGATGGCTGTCTATCCTTTCCCGAAGCGCCTCTGCTTGCCTCCTCTGACTCTGTGTCCTGAGTAACACTTCTGGCGAGAAGACGCACGCTTGCACGGTTGCGTGTTTGATGGATTGCGGGTACGCTTGGAATAGTGGAGGCGCCTCAAAATGTTCATTACAAGGCGCCCGTTTCGTGCTCGTAGGTCGGATTGACATGGGCCGCAGCATCTGGCTTGATCGCATCCGCTGTGCCTGCTGAGCCTGAGGCGGAGGGTTCTGCCTGAGGGAGGATTTCGGGGGAGATGCTGGACGCTTCGGCTGTTCTTGTGGTTGCATTGGGATCGCTAGCCCAACTTCGGTGTGGCCTCTCGCCCTCTCCACCTTTGGCTTGCTGAACAGATTGAAAAGAGACATCTTGGACGGCGTGCGCTCGAGTTTTGCCTGGGCTTTGCTGCTCGGTGCATTTGCTGGTGGTGGGGCGGGTTGCGCGACCTGGTCGAGCAAATGTGCGCTGGACCGGTTGCGCCGCCAGCGAGACGTGGGAGTCGAAGGGTTGTCATTCGCAAGGTTGCGGATGCTGTGGCCGGGATTCAGCCTAGACTTGTCGTAGAAGGCCATGGCGTTTACAGCCGTATATATTCGCTTCGACGATTTAATACATGAACGTGTCCTAGGCGGTGACGGGCCGGCAAGATAGAAGAATAAATTGAGCCGCGGATGATGTGTGTAAGCGCAACGTGGGCAATAGGTCGCTTGAATATATTTGTAGGCTCGTTTCTTCCAGTTCCACGAAGGGTGATGGGGTGATTACGACCGAAGGTTAAGGACCCTGTTGGACCAGGAAGTTGGAGGGTCTATAGCTGAGATGGTAGATACGAGCGAAAGAAACACAAGGAATGACTGTTGGGCAGAGGAGCTTTGACAGCGTGAGGACTGGGTAATTCCCGGATGGGAGGGCAGGGTAAGGCGACGGAGATTTTGCGCGGTGGAACGAGCGTGGAGCCGGCGGGGCTATAGCAGAGGAGAAACCGAGATCAAACGAGAGTAGAGGACATGTGTCCCTGGGGCGGAGGGAGGGGGAGTTGAGATATGCACGTAGGGAGAGAGAAGGAGAAGGGAAAGACTGAAACGTCTGGAGAAACGTCGATTGAAGGATGGGTGCGGCGAGCGAGCGTTGGGCGCCCCGGCCGCGATGTGCTCTAATCATGGGCTTTCCGCAGGGGAGGTTCCCAGGGCTTCCGCGCTGTGTGATTTGGGTCTCGCTCGGGCATCAGGGAGGCCCCTATTCTGAGGCCAAGCTGGCTAAACGTGTGACGGCGCCGGGCCCTTGTCACACTTGGCCGGGTTGGGGCTCGCCAAATCGCCGAGCGGCGGGCGTTATCACGGCCATGGGCCCTGGGCGGTTTTGCTCGTGTTTGACGACTGCCGTGGTGACCTCGAGCAGCACCGACGCCGCCAGCGAGCCTGAGGCCGGTCTCTGCGCGGGCGGCGCCGTCGTGTATCGTGAGGCTGCCGCAGCAGACGAGGACAGCCAGCGCACATCGCAGAGGGCAGAGGGCAGAGGGGCAGAGGCCATTGCCATTGCCATTGCACATTTGCAAGGGGCGTCCCAAAACGGTGGCTTTGCAGAGATTTGCAGGGCGACCTCTCCGCGTCGCTGTGATTCGCAGAGTCAGCAATCCCAACGCCATCGGCGGGCGGACGGGCACATTCCGTGTATTGGGAACGCGCGCTGGCGGCAGATCATGGGTGATGAGAGTTGCGGATGCAGTTTGTCTGTATGTACTTGTGCCTTTGCAGCCGTGGCTTGGGGGGATCCGAGTATGGGCCCCGGGGCACGTGGGGGGGGGCCAGAGTCTGTGCCGTCGAGCAGCGGCATGTGGCTGTGGGACTTGCAGTGCAGGCCGTCCGGGCACTCGGTGCATACGCAGGACTGCACTTGTATACCGATCGCATACACAGTAGCCGTGCGACGGCCCAAGTCGAGCGTGCGGTGCGCCGTGGAAATGTCAGGACGGCTCGGGCGCGACGTCTTGGGCACGGACGCGAACGTCTGCAGGCGTTCGGCCCATGACGCTGACTGCCGGCTGGCCCTGCAGCCCGCACCGACACCCCAGGGCGCGGCGGCGTGTTCCAACGCGTGCACTGCGCGTGAACACGGAGCAAAGACTGCACCTCCACACGCGCCGGCATACATACACCCATCCATCTACACATGCATTCTTGCGCAGCTGCAATCTACTGCACTCTGCAGCGACGTCGCTAGAGATGCGGCTAGCGGCGGGGCCCGGCGTGCTCTAGAGCGGTTCCTGCAGGTCCTGGCTCGGCGGCCGCGCCTGGAGGCCATTCGTCACCCCGCTTAGATGCCTCGAAGCGGGGTGCGTCTCTCCACCGCAGTGCGACAACACGAGATCGCGGAGGTCACGCTCCCTGCCTGCGAACAGCAGACACCATCTCTCTTGTCCCTCTCGTCCCTTTATCTCGTCCGTCCCCACTCTCTTGAAATGCCGCCCGACCTCAACTCGCTGCCCCCTTCTCCCTCCCCCTCGGCCACGCCCCTCCCCCATCGCCCTTCAGCTTCCGCAAACGATCACTCCAGAACCATGTCGCAGTCACCCCCCGCCTCCCATACCCCTCCCCACTCCCTCGCTGCTGCTGCCACCATGAACGCTGGTATTCAGCACGAAGACATGCATCGCCAGTCCTCCGGCAGCATGCGGAGAGAGGTCGAGCGCGCCCGCAGAAGGTCCAGCATCCGTATGAACCTCAACCTTAATGACCCCGGTCTACCAGCCCCAGGTGAGCTGCAGAGTCCATCTAGATCTCGCGGAGGCCCCTGGCCACCCAGCCCGCATCACGAGCGCACCCCTAGCCTGGGAGAGCTCCATCAGGAGATCGAATATGAGCAAGAGGGACAGGTGGTAATGCCCCCCCACCCATATCCAGGCAATGTCGTAGCGTAGGCTGACTTTGCTTCCAGAATAGACTTCTCAACATGATACGTCAGCAGCAGACCCAGATACAGCAGCTGCAAACTTCCAACCCCCAATACACTTCAGCGGTCGATGACAGCACCCCAACATCGGAACGGTCCATGTCGCTCAACCCCGCCCTAAATAACATGCCTCCACTGCCAAATCCCACGCAATCTCGCTCTTACTCGCCCTTCGCCACAAACACCCGCGGTAGCGTCAGTCGGCAGTCTTCCATGGCGGACCGCTCCCGAGACAGCAGTCATGTAGGCTCACCCGCTCTTCGACCCTTGTCAAGTCATAGCCTTGCCCCTCAGGATGGTAATGAAGTTCTCCCTGGGTCGACCGCCAATACACGCGACGAGAGTGCCTTTTACCAGGCGGAGACGCAAATGCTCACGAGGGAGAATCAAATGTTGAAATTACGGATACGTGAGCTTGGTGAGTCCTTTCTCATCACTCTGACGCTTGCCCCAATCTAACAGACACCAGAGAGACAACTACTGGAGCTCAATCCCTCCAGTCCAATCACCCATTCCCCAGCCACTTTCTCCAACTTGCACAGCAGTCCGCCCGTCAGTCGAAGACAGACCCTAGAACAGGTAGACATTGTCGAAGCCCCAGCCTCGACTCAGTGATTCCATGTCTCCTGAGCCCCCTTCACAAGCATCTTTAAATGGCGTTTTCACTGCATCCTTATTGGCGTTTTGATCCTAGGCGAGGCACGGTTTGGCATAGATATCTTGGGCAGGGCTATTTTCTTTGTCTCTCAGTCTAGAATAGCAGTCTTCGATGCGAGTCGCGCAATTGTGTGGGGATTGGACTTGCGTCATGTTTTGTACATCCGGAGCTTGCCAAACACAATTGCCAAAAACATACTTTTGATCATACCATGCTACAAGTCTCTCGCGTGCAACGAGCATCTGATTCTTTTCCTACTTGAATTCCCACATTCCCACGACAAAAGAAGAAGAATAGTCATGAGCCGCACTCGCATTCAATATCCCTTTGTCTCTGCCTCACCACATACACCGCTAGTATTAAGGCGAAATCCCGCACAGCTAGATGAACTCCTCCAACCAGCCCCAGTATTCACCTCCAAAAAGAAAAGAAAAAGAAAAAGAGAACAACCCATGATCCAAGCCCGTTTCCAAACCGAAGCACACATCTACCTACCCAGTATCCAACCTCCAACCTCCAACTGAGCAGCACCTCATCTCTCCCAGTCGCAAATACCACCACCACCCACCTGCCACCCACCATCAACCATCTCTCGTCCTTGCACTGCACTGCACACACCTCTTTCCTCCCTCTTTCCATACAAATAAATAGCTCAAAGGCTCTGGGTCTCTCTGCTGGGTAGTGGGTAGGTGGTCGAATCATGTGTATCATCATATATATATATATATATCGATGACAAGAGGCAAGAGGCAAGAGGCAAGAGGCAAGAGGCAAGAGGCAAGAGGCAAGAGGCAAGAGTTGTACTATAAACCAAGGGGAAGAGAAATAAGGGAATTTTTTTTTTCCAGTTTGGAAATAATAGGGGGAGTGGGAGGGAGGGAGGTCTGTGGAAGGGTTGAAGTGAAGGGAGCTGCTACTGCTGCCATCATCTAGTTTTGCCATCGTCCAGTTGGGTGGATGGATGGATTGATTTTTTTTTTCCGTGTGCGCGGTGGTGGTATTGCTGTCTTGTCGAGGGAAAGGGGGGAAAGGAAAGGAAAGCTGCGGATGTTCTGTAGAGGGATGGGATGGTGAGGAGGGTCGAGGGGGGGATTTCATATCCAGCTGGGTGGTTTTGTCTGGGTGTGTGGGAGAGCCTTGAGGGAAAGATTTTCCAGCATGTGGAGTGTAATGGATGTTAGAAACATTTACCATTTACGTTGTCAAGTAGTTTTTATCATCATGGCTATAGTGGGTCAAATCAACCATATGATTCAACGTCGATTGTTTTTTTTAAGGCTAATATATTCAACGGCGTTCAAAAAGTTGTTTTGTGGCTCATTTCTTCTTCCTTATTTGACTCAATTTATATGCACACACGTTCAAGCAAGGCAATGATAGGGGAGGTGGATATCATACAAAAAACATCAGATGAGTGAACTATGCTCATCAATTCTCCATCTACTAAAGGACCCCCAAGTCCCCCCAATATGCTCCGCGCAGCACCAAAACGCCTTGCATGAATGCTAACGACAAACATGAAACAAGAACACTACACTTTTGACCTCGTCTACTCGTCGTCGTCTGCTTCCTCCACTGTCGCACGCTGCGGGCGTTGCGTCACTGTTCCTGAGGACGGGGCAGCTTCTGAGCCGGTCGGCTGTGGGGCGGCGTCTGTGGATGCTGGGGCTGGAGTGGCGGCTTCGGGGAGGGGAGAAGTACTACCTTTCTTTGTCTTTGCAGGCTTGCCGTTTGCTCCTGCTTTGGCGGCGGCTTTGGCGGCTTTCTTTTCTTTCTTGGCACGCTTTTTGGCTTTGATGTCATCGGGGGTCTGATGTTGATCATTAGCATAACCCCTTGGTAGACTTGAGAGAGAGGGCTGTGACTCACCTCTTGCCATGCCCACAACGGACGGAATGAGTCGAAAAAGCCCACGTCCTCGAATAGATTTGGGTATAGCCACAAACCCGGTGGGGTTGTGAACATGGTGATGATGAAGAGGATTAAGCGAAAGATTGCCATGGCAAAGAAAAGCCCAATGAGGCCGAGCATGCCCATACTGAGGTACCATACTCCTTGCCGCATGAATAGCGGCCACAGCGGGAATAGCACTACAGCAAGTATGCCGATCAGCGCACCGACAGCATACAGCTTCTGCTTCCATTGCGAGCCCTCGTACAGCCAGATGTAGTAGCAGTCGTCATTGGCCTCTTGGTGCTGCTCGATGCGAACGGTCCAGAGGCCCTTGACACGCTTCGGCTTTGCGTGGTTGTGGCCTTCGTGGGCATGAGCGGGGTCAACTTGAGAGACGCGGAGGGCGAGAAGGGAGAGTGGTAGCAGCTTGAAGGTGTTCTCGGCGCTAGGGCGGTCATGAACTTCGGGGAGGAGGGGGTTCTTGGAGCGGGCTTTCTGGTAGGCGGGGGATTGAAGGGCACGGATTGCTCGCTTGACTATGGTCTCAGTTAGCCATGTGCCAGGTACCTTGGGTGCACAGCAGATGCATGCCTCTGAACATGTCCTTGCGTTTCTCATCGTGGATGACGGTCCGTGGCTTGAGGTCCTGGCCTTTGAGGAAGTTTGCAACGGCAATCGCCTCCGGCTTCGGAGGGCCTGGCTGGATGGGTTGCTGCTGTTGCTGTTGCTGCTGCTGCTGTTGTGCGCGCACCTGGGCTTGGTGCTGTTGCATGGCCTGCTGCTTGAGTTTGTTGATGTAGTCCGGCACCGACATGCCGGCCTTCTCTGCCTCGGCGGCAAGCTGGCGCTGCATCATTTGGATCTGCTCGGGCGTGGGCTGCTGGCCCGGCTGCGGCGGTCCTTGGGGCATGCCCTGCGGTGGTGGTGGAGCGCTCATGGTGGGCAATGTGTGGATGTGGTGATGGTGCGTTGGGGAAGCTATCCGTGCGGGTGGTCCCAGAACCAGTCGACGCGTGCTATCCGGCGGGGCGCAAGAGCGGCAGCAAAAAGAAAGAGACACAGACGATGGCAGGGCGCGGTGGTGTCGGCGCGCTGGATGCGTGGGCTAAAAAGTAGTGACTGGCCACATTGCCAGATGGCGTCGGTCGTCTGGTAGCATCTCGCTTACTTGGCTAGCGGGCCGGGCGTGCGCGCTGGCTGTACACGGGGGACGGCCCTGGGGCAGATCCCAGAGAGCAACAAACGCCGGTTTCTTCGAGGCGATTCCCTCGCGCAGCCCTCCGCTCTCTCCCACGGCCCGCCTGGCTGCCTCTCTCCATCTCATCGCTCGCTTTGCCTCGCTCGCTCAGACATGCCGCTCGCGTGCTGACTGCTGCCCGAGCCCTCTTTCTGCGTCGAGTGCCCTCTCCTCTCTCCCCCCTCAGCCCGCGTGCAACGGAGAACCGTGGTCGTCCGCCTCGAGAATGCCATAATGCCCCCAGTGCCCCGTCCAAAGAGCCCTGCCCGGCGGCCCCGTCTGTAATCGAGAATGAAAACTGTCCCGACGGTAACTATCTGCCTTTCCTCCCGTGTTTTTCCCGTGTTTGTTGTGCCAAACACTTCCATGTGGGCGCGGCCTCAGGCTGCAGCTCCCTTCCCTTGCTTGCGGTCAGCAGCACCCGCTCTGCTCTTCCGACAGCGGCGGCAGCTTGCCCAACACAGCTCTTGATTCTCTTGGTTCCAGTTCCACCGAGTGCCATGACTGACGCACTATCGTGACACAGCTTTGTGCTACTTCCACGGTCATTGGTGCGTCTGCCGTAGGACTCTGTTTTGGGCGCGAGCGCCCCTTCGACGCTGCAAACAAACGCGAGCTGGACCACCAGCCCATACCCTCCGTCGCGCAGACCACCACGCCTCGCCCGTCGTTCAACGCCCTGCCTGTCCGTCCAGCCTCCTCCCGCGCTCCAGTCTCGACCCGGCTCAGTCAGGATGGCCGTTCGCACCGCCGCTTTGTAAGGAGAATGACGAGCGCCGACCCGGCTCTGCAGCCACACGGCCATCTGGTCAATGGCTACGTGCCTCCCGGCGGTGAAATCGACACGGACGAACTCGACCCGCACGCGCCCGCATCCTCACGCCGGGCCTCCTGGCTCAAGCGTCTCTCCACCATCTCCAATTCACAGCCCTCGAGCAGAGCAACCAGCCCAGGCCCGCTGTCCCCCTCCGTCTCGTGCTCCAATGGCTCAATGGCCTTCTCTCATGATGGCTCGACTGCTCCCATGATCGGAGAGCATCCACCGCCCCCGCTGCCGCCAAACAAATTGGTCAAACGGTCATCGTCCCTTCACGCTTCTCGAGACACGTCAAACCAGGGCTCTGGATCTCGCCTACCGTCGTTTCGTCGCCCCGCCACGAGCCATCAACGATCTGCAACGCTTCAACATCAGACTGCATTTTTGGAAATGACCATCGAGGACCCTTCAACCGACGAGCAACCGCTCCCGCCGAGGATGGAAAGCGATGTGGAGTACGCCCACTTCTTCACCGCCAGGGTCACAAGGGAAAAGACGCTGTCCAAGCGGCGAGCAGCATCCGCCAACGCAAAGGCATTGAAGAGAATATACCCAGACGAGACGCATACACCTACGCTACTACTAGCGAAATCCGTGTCGCCAAGTGCAGCTGCAGACGAGGTCGACGGCTCGGCCAGTGAGGATGGTGAAAGCGTGTATTCTGCAGTCCTCGCACCCCAGTCCGATTCCCCCAGATCCGCCGAGAACAAGGTCTCGCGCGGCCGGCTATCTGTCGACAACCCTGGCGATGCAGCTCGGCCCAGACGCTCTTTCTCCATTACCGACTTTTTGTCGCCAGGCTCAAACGCCAAGAAGCAGCGAACTGCTAAATTACCCGGCGCGAAGCTCACACGTAAATCCAGCCAAAAAAGAGTCGTCTCTGCTCCGCTTCCCACCATGGCCAAACGACAGAGCATCACGGCGCACGGAGAGCCCACGCCGGTCAGCGCCCGACGAGATCTGTCCGACCCCGCTCTGACTCGACGCCAAATCTACACCTCTGCCGGACCTACCTCATCTGGAAATCGACACAATGGCCTCTCTGGCGCGGGCGGCTCCTCTTCTTCACCATTGCCCGCATTGCCGCATCGCGCCGTAATGGTAGAGGGCACCCTAGCGTCAATGCATCGAGGCGACGTCAAGCCGGCGGCCTCAGCAGGCACCAATCAGACCCCGCCATCGCCAACCCTAACTCAGACGGCACGCCCATCCCGCCATTCGATGGCACCGTCGGAACAAGCATCTACTTTGGTTGGCTCTGACACCGAAGCTCGTGGCCAGGGAACTGGGGATGAGGACGATGCGGATCTACAAAGTGAAACAGTCTTTGATTCGTTGCGCACAGGCGCAACCAGATCCACGTCGGGCGCCCGCGGTCCTCGCATTGAGACGATATTTGACGAGTCCCCCCCGTCCAAGGTAAAGGTCACTGCCTTGCGCGACTTACTTCCCAAAGGCACCTTCCGGGAGCAGACGCCTGATGCTGCTCCCGGGCAGCAGGCCATCGCCGAGGAAGAAGAGAGCATCTCCACTCCCGTACGAACCATCGTTCCCGACAGATCTCTCCACGATTCGCCCAGCTTCTCGCGAGGGCACAACCCTCCTCTTTTCCCTCTAATCCCATCGTCGCCTCCGGACATGCCCAACTCGCTCTCCCTCGGACGACTCGAATACGACTCGCGGGTTGAAGACGACGACGACAGCAGCCGCTGGTCTGCAGACGAGGACGACGACACATGGGCTGATCTTCCAACCCGTCCGCCAGCCACGATTCTCTCGACTCCCGTGTCACTCGCGCGCCACAACCCGCGTTTGCTCGCTTCGGGTCCTAGCCTCAAGCCGACCACCCCACAACATCTGATCCTCGACGATAGGGACGCTCGCAGTAGCATTTTTGATTGGTCAGAGCAACAACCTGCCGATAAAAGCTCGGGCAATCGTACACCGCCACGTCCGAGCACAGTACACGGGAAGAAGGATGCAGACCGCAGAGGAAGTCGATCAGTTGGTCGACGGGCTCCCAGCGGGTTGCACGCTCGCAGCCAGAGTGTGCCCGTTGTCCCGGATGCTACAGGCAACCGTAGCACGGTGGTCACCAACAAGTTTGGCACCTGGGGTGTAGGAAGCAAGGGCGTCACAGAAGATTGGAACGACGATTTTGACTTTTCCGAGCTCCACGAAGAACCGAGCACAAACGGCACGGCCGACTCCCAAAGAATCGACAGCGGAACAGCTATGGTGGTACCCAAGAACATCCAAGAACAGCAAAGCAACGTTCTTGCGAACATTGGCCTCGTGCGCGAGTGGGGACTTCTCATCGAGGAACTCAAGGAGCAAAGAGTACGCGCTGCAAATCTCGGCATCCTCGAGGGCCCACACGCCGGAATGTGGGAAGAGGTGGACGCTATGATCGATCTTGCAGACCAGGAAGCCGAACACGAGGGCCTCCCTCGTTTGTCCCCGCCATCCTCTCCCAGTTTTGACGTGGATCCGTTTGATGACGTGTCGGGCCCTAGTCCCAATCACCATCGAGAAGTGCGCAAGTTGGCGTTAGCGAGCGGAGACCTTGGCAAGAATGGCGTGCATCCCATCTCACAACCAAGCCGCCTGAGAAGAAAGTCAATACTGCCACCAAATCACCGAATATTCGGCGGACCCCAATCATCACCTATCCCCGCCAAACCCACGTACAAGTCGCCCGACAATTCCGAAGATCTCAAGACCATAGTCACTAGACCTCGCAAAGACTCGGAAGCTAAAGCGCGCTCGGTCATTGAGGCGCTGCAAAAGAGAAGGAGCACGCACGAACCACCCACCGATACCCAGCCGCCCGCAGCCACCAAAAAGGTGCCCTTCGACACGGCGACGCTCCGACGCATCGTCCCCTATGTGAACACGTTGACACGGAAAGTCAAGGATGCATTGCGAGAGGCAGAAGGACTCTATTCAAGCCCGAATGCGAGTCCAACCAAAGAAACAGATCCTCCGTTCAGCAAGATCTTTCAGACGGACAAGGATATTTCTACGCAGATGAAACTAATGACTGTCATGTAGATTCGACATTGGCGACGACACGGAGACGCAACACGTGAGGGTGCTGGTCTCCGCTCTCAACTACATTTACACTCCATGAATACCAGCAAAAAGTTCGGATGTGCGGGCACGAAAAAAGATTTGTTTCCGAATCTCTCTTCCCTTAGTTCTGGATAGCGTTCGAGCAGCAGGCACGCGGATCGGTTTTACCCTTCGACCACTGTATATCTTATGCTGCCATTGGCGGTTCTACGAACAGCCATATTTGCATTTGGAGCGGACTTGCATATCTCGATTTCCGTTAGCATCAGCCCGCGTTTGCATGTTCCTCTATCCGCGCCCTGGTCGTTTTGAGACGCCAATACACAAGGAGCCGAGAAGGCGAGGAGGCGGGGGTGCTCCGACACGGTGCGGCAGCGGGACGATCCAGCATGTTCCATGTTGGATCTGCCAGCTTACATTTGCTCTTGTTTTTTTCCTTTCTTGCTTTGCACGCTTGCAGCTTATCAGAGGTGCCTTACACGGAGTTTTTCGCGGAATAGGCTCTTTGTTCCGGGTTGGAAAAGGCAACACCGGCACTTTTTTTTTTTGGAATGTACAAAAAGGATTGGGTTTCTTGTTCATTTGCCAATGATTGTTCTCTGGGCTTTTTTGAATGATTATTGAATGATGGTGCGATTTAGACGACGGCCAGGCCCTTGCATTGAGGAGAATTGTAATGTCCTCTGCACGAATAATACACACGAACATGCCTTAACCTTGGTTCCACATGCTGCAACGTGCCCTATTATGACGGCGATGGTGCTATAGTTGGGCTGGATGGGTGTTCCTTGCCTTGCTTCCCGGCTGCCTCTCGGGCGTGCCTTAATATGGAAAGACTGGCTGCGAAGCCTGAACGCCAGGACGCGGCGCATGGTTGCTGTAAGGCCTGGACGCGAGAGCTTTGACTGCGGAGCAGAGTTTGCCCTAGCTTACGGCGGGTATGGCCAGTCTGTGCTGCTTATGGCTGGCGGTCCGCGTCCGGTCTGTCGAGGCAGGGCAGGGCAGGACGAAGTCGTGATCTACGCGGCTGCAGTGCTGGACGGGCAGACGTGGATCGAGCAGACGCCAATTGGCCCCGAGATGCAAAAGGATGCATTTATACATACAAGCACGCAGCACCGATTCCAGCACACATGACCTGTTCGCCGGGCTTTTTCTATTTTGCCAGCCGGCAGGGGTGCGCGCGAACATGCACTCCGCAAAAAACGCGTCGGCGCAGATCCCCCTCCTTCGGACGAGCGACCGCGATGAAACGACGTCGCCCGCCATCCCAGCCCGCCGGTTCGCATCGCCACATTGCCCAGGCCGACCGCTCCATTGCCACCCGCGAGACCTAGTGTGTTTTGCATCCTCGTCATAGCCGCAAGGTAGAGAGCACAACAGGAGGCCAGGCAAGCAAGAATGCATCATCGAAGAGGGGAAGGCGCGGGGACGCCACGCCGCAGGACCAAGAGGAAGCGGCGGTGCTTGAATCCGCATCCTGTCTGTCCCCAGACGTAAGGACTTAAAAAGACACGACTTGACACGCTTCGCACGCGTTGGTGTTCTCGGAGACGACCCAAAACCAGGCCGGGATACGTTTACCCTCCCAATTTGTACCTGCAGCGTCCATATACCGTACCCTGCGCTCTGTCCCGCCCTGCAACTAAGCTGCCGTTCCGGTGCCAGCCCTTTGCAGCTTCATCACGCCCGCACCGTCTTCCGGATCCAAAGCATATAAGCCATGCCTGCCTTTAAAAGCCTACTGGTCCTCCAATATATCCTTTCGGCCCTGGACGTAAGGGTTCGCGCTCAGACTACCGCGTCACCGCCCGCGTCGTCTGTCACTGCATGTGCAAGCTCCATTGCACCCAAGAATGCCGCGCCAAGCGTTGCTTCGGGCTGGAGGGCGGAGGTGGTGGCGAATAAGCTAAAGAGTCCCAGGGGAATCTTGTTCGATAAGGAGGGGGGCTTGTTGGTGGTGGAGCAGGAGCGGGGGATCTCGAGGTTGACGCTTAACGACGAGGCTGGGAGCTGTGTTCGGCAGGACGGCAAGAGTACACTGATCATCGACGACGATACTGTAAGTGAGATTATCACTAATACCCGATGGCGGATCCAAGCTTGGTCTTCGCCGCCAAAGATCCATATTGCGGCTCAAAAAGTTGCATGTGTCTCTGACAATGGTCCATAGTTGAACCACGGTCTTCAGCTGTCGGACGATGGGAAGACACTCTATGCCTCGTCGCTTTCGAGCGTCTACACATGGGATTACGATGCCAGTAAAGGTCGCAACACTTCTAAACCCCGTGAAATCATTGGTCAATTGGGCGGCGCGGATGGTCACGTCACCCGGACGCTGCTTCTATCCCGCAAGGTGCCCGACTTACTACTAGTCAGCAGAGGGAGTCTGGCGAATCTAGACCCCTCTGCTCTGGATATTTCGTCAGGCGTGTCAACCATCAAAGCGTTCAACATCAGTAACGTGACAGATACAGCTTACAACCACGCAAAGGAGGGTGTGCTTTTGGGATGGGGCCTTCGCAACAGCGTCGGCGTTGGTGAAGAGCCAGTAACGGGCGCCATCTACTCTGTCGAAAACAGCGTGGACGAGTTCGAGCGCGAGGGCAAAAATATCCACCAAAATAATCCTGGAGAAGAAATGAATTTTCATGGATATCTTAATGGTACCAAGTCAGACGTTCAAGGTGGCAACTACGGCTACCCATCTTGCTATGCTGCTTGGAACGTGAACGAGATCCCCAGTAATGATGGGATCAAAGTGGGAACACAATTTGCGATCGGGGAGCAAAATGCTACGGTCAATGATACTTTCTGCAAGGAGGACAGAGTACCGCCAAGGTTGACATTCGGTAAGAAGGCACCAGCATCTAAACGCAACCTTCCAAAGCTAATTGATATTGCCAACAGCCGCGCACATGGCACCCTTGGACATCAAATTCAACGACAATGGATCCGCAGCTTGGGTGACGTTCCACGGTTCATGGTATGTTCCCAACCATCCAAACCTTCCTCTCAACAGATACACAACCACTCATTTCCACCTAGGGACAGAACAACCCCAATAGGCTATAAACTTGCCGTCATCCCCTTCGACGGCAATGGCTCCCCTACTGCTTCCGCAGACAGCAATTCCTCCACAATCGACATCCTCACCAACCCAGACCTCTCCAAATGTCCCGATGAGTGCGTCCGCCCTGTTGGCCTTGCATGGGATAGCAAGGGCAGGCTTTTCATGAGCAGTGATGCTACGGGAGAAATTTGGGTTATTACGAGGGAGGATGGGGAAAGCGCTAACGGGACTGCACCGACTGGTACGGGTAGTGGATCGGCTTCTGGGACAGGGTCTGCACCGAGTGCGTCGAGTTCAAGTGCTGCCGCTGTCGCTATGGGTGCGGAAATGGGGTGGAATGTTGCTGAGTTTGCGGCGCTGTGGGCGGGGATCATGGGGATGCCGTTGATGTAGGATGGTAGTAAGGGGATCACAAAAACTAATATATAATATAGAATTATATGTCTATCGTTCAGACTGTGACATGTCTCTCCCTCCTGTGCGTACGAAGACTGATCGCAGAGTCTTTGCTTGGCGAAGATAATGCTTGCTTCATTGAATCCCTATGGAGAAGTAACGATGGCCCAGAATCGTCGAGCGGAACTGGACAGCTAGATCGGCCAGGAACCACCGTGGAAGGCTCGCCGGTACTTCTTTCCTTTCTTTTGGATGACAGGCCCGACGAAACTCTTCGGTCTTCACTAGAGGCGTACCACTCACTCCTACACACTCATTTCAACTTCACGTCGCTCTCTCAGTTGATAATTTGGAACATACCAGCGCGACGGTGAAGGACGCCGGCTTTCACTATTGCGTGCTCGTTTGCCCAGGGAACCACCTTATCGTGACTACCCACCGCCCGGGTTCTCTCAGTATCTGACCACACTCTGGGCCTTTTTGCGTCTTGGGGTAGCTCTCACTTCCGACTTTGCACAAAAAGCCCTGCCCACTCCTATAGTCCTCTCGAACAATAGGGACTAAGCAGGGATTCAGCGCGACACACGAGTCTTGAGGTAAAAGTTCGACATCTTCTATACCCACGACTGGCCCCCGTTGCGGTACCTTTGGCAATCTTTAAGCTTCTAAGCTACAGCTTGCATTGTCGGACCATCATTCTCCCACGGCCACCGTCCAGTCATCCAGCAGCCATGGACCGCCATTTGCCGTCCACGAACACCGCTTTCAACAAGCTACCTATCGAGGTAAGCTCAGATATAACCACTAGGTCACTCATACACCATCTAAGCACATGATATACAGATCAATAAGGAAATAGCACACTATCTACAGTCAGACCGGGACATCGCCAACTACAGCTACATCTGCAAAGCCACGTACAGTGCCATCGATGGCGACTCCATGTCCTTCTGGCGCTCCGCATACCGGGAGAAATACGCCCTCATGGAAGGCTTGAAGAACAAGGAAATCAAGAGGGAGTACAAGCGTCGTGCACGGTGTATGCGTGTGGGCATGGGCTTGACCTTCGTTCGTGGTCACACTAGGGTTGAGCAAATCGTTCTCGGAATGCTCAGGGATTTGATCGTTGGTAAGATAAGCATACTCAATGTTTCCTTGGACTTTGTCTTTATTGCACTGAAAATGCGTTATGTCTGCCCGCTTGGTATTTGAAATATCGTCCACTGACAGCCCAGAATCGTTCCGTGGGGAAGTCCGAACCAACGAGAACGGTCATCCACAGTGCCCGAACCAAGGTCGGCTCACAATGTTCCTCATGAATTCCCAACTTTTGCTCAATGGCAGACGACCACCGCCACCCAAAGGAAATGAGCACAAGACTGTCACTCAGCTCTTAGCTGCCGTGCGTCTAATGTGCGCTCACTTCTTGTTTGAACTCGAAGGAGCTCAACACAACGTGTTTGCCATCGAGGAGTCTCAGCAAGCGGTCTATTCGTCATCAAAAGCTGGTCCAATCTTTCTAGGAAAGAATGGTTCCGAAGTCAATATGGAGTGGACTTTGCATTGCTTGAACTTCTTCCGCTACCACATGATGACCCCAGAAGCCTCCCAACTCTATGATTCCATGGAGTGCTTGGATGCAACACAGAAACCATCATCATGGCGAGAGTCTCTCAAGACAGGTGCCTATCCTCTAGGAAAGTACTGGAAGGGCACATATGCCTACCTCGAACACGATGACCTAGATAGGCTCCGCTCTCTCTCGGCCTCGAAGAGGCCGCTGCGTGAAGAAGACATGATATTCACCGACTTGAACGTCGACGAGGGCAAGATTCAGGTGAATCATCGTCTTCAACTTACAATTTCAACGTTTCATCGACACTGACCATACTGCAGACTCTTGAGCTTAACTTTGCGCAAGACAAACCATTTTCGTGGCCCCAACTCTTCGAAGACCGACTGAGATCCTTACGTGATACGCTTGCCTCTACTACTCGCGCTCAGCACAGCAAGAAGGCCAAGATGGATCCAGCAGATGAAGCGACATCCAAGAACATCCAGCTTACTGGCACAGGCGAGGATCTTGAAGACAGTTTCTATGCCACAGGGTGGCTGAACCCCCTTCCCGAACAATGCGACATTCCGGGTTGGCAGCGCATCACATTCATGAAGCATTTTGAGAGAGATCTCGATTACATTGAGGCAGACAACCTTTGGGCGTACGAGGGTGTCGTCCTGCCAGGTGGTAGGATTATTCTCGGCCGGTGGTGGTATGCGTCCGATCCGGTCGACTTTGATGTAAGTACTTTCAAGTCCATAAGTAAAGAATTTGCGAACAATGCTGACACGAAGTAGAAGGACTACAATGGACCATTCATCCTTTGGGCAGTCGAGCAGGACAACACTATCATCCCTGACGACGAATTTGAGCCATGAGGTCTAGTTCCGTGAGCAGCACTGCATCGATACTTCCTCTCTCCCACAGTGAGCATTCTTCCCTGGTCTGCTACCCTCCTGGGTACCAAAAAGCTGCTCTAGACTATGTTTTCTTTCCGAGCGCATACAAAAGCCATTTGCGCCTGAGCCGGCACCTTATATTACATCATGACATCTCTTATGGATTTCTGAGCACCTCGGATTCAGTTGGTGGGGCCTATTTTGGTATCGTCACCTCATGAATTGGGCTATGGCCTGGGTATCGGGCTGGTCGCCCCAGATTGATCATATCGACATCGATCATAGGCAAAACATCTCAAATAGCTATCTGATACTTTGGTTAAATAAGTGTAGCTCTTTGAAACTACTGGAGCTTCGACAGACCACTGATGCAAACTCCTCTTAGATGCAACATCGAATTCGCAATTCAGGACAGAAGAACGTGAATATGACGGATTGTGATTTGATCTTGTAATGTCGCTCTAGCCACTCGCTATCCAGCCCCCCGAACCTTTCTTCATGGTCGAACGCCTTGCTTAGGTATTGTCGCTAGCTTAATCTCCACAGGCTCTTCTCCCTGACGATAGAAAGTGAAGCATCCAGCCCCTCGAAGTCATGCACCTTTTCTATACAGTTGCGGAATTTCCGTGCTCGCGCCCGCTAGAGTCATGATCTACTCCTCAATCGTCTTGACGCACTCCCATCCGCCGCTCAGTCTCTCCTTCCACAGGCTGACGCGGTTATCGCCAGTGCTGACGGCGAGAACATTACCGCTCAGACTCCAGCTCACGCGCCACGCGTTGGCCTCGACATTTAGAACGGTCGACTTCCACTCGCCTGCCCATCATTAGCATGTTGCAAAGCCGCATTTCTCTCCATCCACTTACGTAGATCCGAAGACGTCCAGATGCGCACCGTCTTGTCTTGACTCGCACTTGCAATATACGACTTGGACAAGACGGTCGGACTCCACGCCACATCCCTCACCCAATCCGTATGCCCCGGCAGAATATTCGTGTTCTGATATCCTCCCGTCTCAGGACTGAACTCCCAAAGTTTCACCTGGCAATCGCTGCCGCCCGTAACGAACCTCCTCGCGGTGCCCGCAGCGTTCCCACTCGCGCTGATGACTTGCCCCGGCGCGACGGCCGGCGCCCAACTCACGCTGTTGACGCCGGAGCCGCACGCCTGGAAGATCTGATGGGACCAGGCATTATCTTTGAATTCGAGGACCGAGACGTTGCCGTCCGACGAGGCGCAGGCGAGGAGGCAGCCCGCTTCGTGAGGGGCCCAGGCGACGAGGTTGACCGAGGCCGTGTGCAGGGCTACTTCGTAGATTTTTTGCCACGTGGTGGACTGTTCGCGCCAGATGAGGACTTTGCCGTCGTACGACGACGAGGCGAGGATGTTGCCGTATTTGGGGTGCGCCTGTACATTTGCCATGTTTCATTAGCACCGCACTACTTGCATCGTGTAAAGCTTGGGAAGTCAGGTAGGGAGGAGGAAAGGAGGGGGAAAAGACGTACCCATGCCACGCACCACACTGCGCCTTCATGTCTATACTGCGGATTAGCACAGCAGCTACGAGGGTTGGTGGGCAATATGTATACCCTTTCAACGTCTCCACCAATCTCTGCGATTCGCCCTCCACCTCGTAAATGTTAATCGTCTTGTCCGAAGAACACGTCGCTAACCGTCTGCCATAGTAATCCAGCACCGCATCGTGCTGCACATCATTAGCCTCAATGGACAGCAAATCCACCATTTCGCCCGCCGCCATGGCTCCGTCTCAGCTTCAAATCGCGCGCTCCGTCCCGACTCGACTCGGCTGGTCTGGGCTGAGGCTGAGGGCTGGACGAGGCGTGCGTGTGGGGAGGAGGTAGAGGTTTTTGTGGAAGTGCGTACAATCATTTCATCATGGCCGTTCGCTATGTTCGCCTGGAATGAAGCGGGCGCGTTAGCGGGTCTGGGTCTAGTTCGGGAGACTACCACTACCGCCCGGGGGGGAAGAGTACTTGCCATTATTGTGGTGCTGCGCGGGGAAGGCGCAGTGTGTGTGTGTTTGAGGGGGGGAGGTGGGTGTCGGTGTAGGGCGAGGGAAGGCGCAATGGAGAGGTGAGGTCGGTGATGTTGGAAGCTTTGGCTGGGATTGCTGTGTGGCCTCTTGGTGCAGGGGTCTGAGGGGTGCGGAGATGAGATTAGATTAGATTAGATCGGATCCTTGTCGTTTTCGAGTTTGGGTGATTATGTAAGAGGGTGTTGGGGGAGGGCGTTTTGGGATGGAATACTTGTACTTGCTTTTGGATCTTTGTCCTTCTGTTTCATTAATTCATGCTTTCTGTTCCTAAAGGATGCTTCCTTCACACTGTTGTTTCTTCGGATTGATGCGTTCTCCAGAGCAGCTATGCAATCAGACATGGCTCTCAGCTAACAAGCCCCAAGAGCACTCTTCCATGAAGCTTCATCCCATGCTCGCAGTGGATGAACACGACGGGCCAGCCCTCTATTGACCCAAAATCTTGAAAAACCACTCTTTCTAGTCCCTTCGCGCAGACTCATCTCACCAGAGCATCCCGGTGATCCTTTTCCGAGCTAATGAATCATTAGCCAACGCGATGCTCTACCAGGAGATTTCCGCCAGGAACAGAGAGCACGCTCGAGCTTCTTTTAGCATCAACGGCCGTCCTTCATGCGGGGATGCGGGGTCAGCTGGAGATTGTGGGGAGATTGTTTGAACGGCACACGGTCCATCATGACTCTTAGAGGCATGGTAGACTGCGTTACCCGGTAGACTGGTATGGTTGGAGACTGGGGGGGCATTCTATAAGGATCTCCACGCGGCCAGAAGCATAGTTGCTGGATTGATCGACTTGGACTTTCAATATGCGTCTCGTCCATATCCTCTGGCCCGTCTTTGTATCGGCGTCGGTATCGTATAGTCATAACGAAGATGATTTACACTTGCGGACGCCATCATTCTCTATATTCGGCTCGCTCGCATCTGAAAATGTGCGGAGATTTGCGGGCATCCCATATGCTGAGCCGCCTACGGGTGTTCATCGCTTTCGTCCGCCCGTGACGAAGCCCTCGACAGAACTTGTGAATACGACTTCGTTTGGCCCATCATGTCTACAATATGACACAGGTGCCCCGGGCCTCAGCGACTACTTGCCTTCGGGTTCACCACAGTCTGGACAAAGCGAGGATTGCCTGAGCCTCAACATCTGGACTCCACGAGCTCGGAAGCTGAAAGACGGTAAACAGTTACCGGTAATGATATGGATCCCCGGCGGTGCGCTTCTGAACGGCGGTTCCTCAGCACCAAACTATGACGGAACCTCCTTTGTCGAAAATCAAAACATCATCCTCGTGAGCATAAACTACCGCGTCAACATCTTCGGTTTTCCAGCCGCAGCCGCTCTAGACGGCAGACATCACAACGTCGGCTTACTAGACCAAAGAATGGCCGTCGAGTGGATCTACAACAACATCTACGCATTCGGCGGGGATGCAAAGCGCATGACACTCTTCGGACAGAGCGCTGGAGGCAGTTCAACAGACTTCTTCTCCTACGCATGGTGGAACGATCCCCTCGTAAGCGGCCTCATCATCCAATCCGGCGCCGTAGGAAACAGCAAAGTCACCTACAGCGACGGCACAAGCAACTTCTCCTACGTAGCAAGCCAAGTCGGCTGCGGCTCGCCTTCGAAAGACGACGAGCTATCATGCATGCAATCCGCAGACGCCAACCAGATCCTCAAAGTCTACGAGACATACAACGCGACCGAGAATCAAGGCCGCAGCCTAGGCTTCGGCGCAAGCGTCGACGAAGAAACAATCTTCTCCAACTTCTCCGATCGCCGCGCAAGAGGCCTCGTCGCCAAACTCCCCGTAATAATCGGAAACACGGACAACGAATATGCTTCGCTGTACTCCCCCTTCACACCCTCGGGCCCCAACCAAACGGAAATAACACAGCTCTCAAACCAAGTCTTCGCCTGCCCCGCAGCCGTATCTTCAGACTTTCGCGCGAGCCAGCTCAAAGTCCCAACGTGGCGGTATCGGTACTTTGCTACGTTTCCGAACCTGAACCCGTTTGCGTGGCTGGGCGCATATCATAGCGTTGAGATTGCCATCGTGTTTGGAACGAGTCATTTTAGTGGCAAGGACACGCCGTTTGAGAAGGAGTTTAGCAAGTATGTGCAGGGTGCGTGGGCGGCTTTTGCGAGGGATCCGGTCAAGGGGCTTGAAGGGTATGGGTGGCCGCGGTATGAGGTTGGAGAAGAGAGCCTGGTGGTGCTTGGGAGAGATAATGTGACGGTAACATTGGAAAGTGCGGCAGAATACGATGCTGTTTGTGAATAGTGAGGATGAGGAGAAGGGATAAAGAACCTGAGATAGATTCATCATGAAAATCATTCAAAGTCAAATGACGTTTACGTTAGCTCACATATTGATAGCACCTACTATGTTCGTAGTACTGCCTCGCCATAAAATTGTACTCCTAAAAGTAGGACCGTGAAATTTACGCATCTTATTCTAACTAACAAACACGTCCCCAAAACTTGTCTCAAAACTGGCGAACCTCCAATATCTTTTGCTGCCTGCAAATCTAACACTGCCCCATGCCATCTGCTCATCTCGCAATGTCAACTCGTTTCTTCAAGTGCCCACATCCCCTGGCTCATCTTTGATATCCAGTACCTCATCTCCAATAGAAGCGCGGAGTCTTCAAACACGATGATGGCATAGAGTATCATTCTACACCCGCTCTTTCTAGCCGATATCCTTGCTCTGAATCTTTAGCGATCGTACAGGTTGACTTGGGCAGTGTAAGGCAACAGACGGGGTCATTCGTAGTGGTGATGGTAGCGGTTTTTAGATGGTGAACTTTGCGAAACGTATCGTGCCTCCTTGAAGACAATACTTCCTAGTGTCATGGCGCGTTAGCTAAGAGTTTGCGAGTAGAATAGCAGATACTAACATCTTAACGGGTTGAATGGTGATAGGAGGATGAGTGTAATACAGCAAAGGAGACAGCAAAGAAGGAGACAACATAGCGTCTATGTCTAGACTATGCATCTGCGTAGGTGACAATACTTATTACAGATTTGAGAAGCTCAAACACATATTCCGCTTCGGAGGGAGAGGATGCGCCGATGTACGATTCAACGAGAACATCTTCTCTCAACGTCTACATGTCAAATGTAGAGAGGTTTTCGGATATAAACGCCGCTGATAACAACAAGAATGACATCCACGCAGCCTGAAGCGCAGACATGTCTTTCGACACTCATTATACTGTCTTCCATAGACAACATAGGCATCCGACGCCACGTATGCCACTTCACACGGCCCTATTCAGCTGCGTCTTTTAATCTTGCAGCTAAGACAAGAAGCCAAACACTGACGACAGTGTCCTACGATAATGGATCCCTCCAAGTCGAAGTCTCACTTCTACAAAACCCCCTTTCACTGCGCTGTGACTTCTCCACCAGCAGAGTAGACATACTTACCCATATAGACCTCAGCCGCATACCTCGAAGGGCCCCATGAGACCGCGAGTGAAGACCAAGTATCCCAACCCCCTTGTAGACTCCTCACTACCGCACATCAAAACGCGTCTAACGCGGACGTAGACACCAGGCTTTTAGTCTCGCTCATCCACCAGGCAGACGGGG
This sequence comes from Periconia sp. TS-2, assembly GCA_030378425.1. Lineage (NCBI taxonomy): Eukaryota > Fungi > Ascomycota > Dothideomycetes > Pleosporales > Periconiaceae > Periconia > Periconia sp. TS-2. Next base: position 162,621 of record JASNQO010000029.1, on the reverse strand, counting down.
CCAAGTAAAGGCCCGAAAAGAAAGCATACTATCCAACCATGCTACCGCGCCTTACATTCACGCCTGATTCATGGAACTGCATTTCTCGTCGACGCGAGGCTACCGGAGTGTGTTCTACGGGAGGGCGTGTCGACGAAGTGGAGGGGAGGCCCAGTCGATAAGTCTAGGAGTAGATGCGGGAGTAGACTAGAGATGGGTTTATCAGTGCAGGCAGGATGTCATGGATGGGTTGATGCCCTTTTTTGGGGGGATGGGAGGAAAAGGGGCCAGGATATGTTGATGGAGCAGAATAGAGAGAGAGAGAGAGAGAGCGAGAGGAGAGCGGTGAGATCTGCTTTGCCTCTCGTGTATAGGGGGGAACTCGAGTGCCCGTAACTAGAATGAATAGATATAAAGAAAGAGAGAGGGGGTATGTGTGAATGTGTGTGAAGAAGATGCGTTGTTCGCAGTGAACGACCAAGGCCACGATGTGCCGGTGCAACTGGAGCCAGACGCACAAGTCTTGCTGATGCTTGCTGATGCTTGCTCGACATTAGTGCACGACTGCACGATGGAGAGTGACACCTCAAGATGAGTCTAGATACGCAGTTTGCTCGAGCAAAAGACTATGGAGTATCGTCTACATGTGCGGGAAGACAAGACCGCTCAAGCAATGTGTGCCTTGTCCTCGCTCGCGGCCTTGTTCTCCTGAGCGAGCGCTAAGGGTGACATGTTTCCTTCTCAACTGCGATACAACGGCGCAGTCCAGCTTCCCACTGCCATGTCTCGACCGCTAGACGCCCGAGAGGCAGCGAAAGGGCGACTTGGACTTCTCCCCTTCGTATAGCCCGATCGTCCCTCGGTGAAGATGCTAGCTGGATGCAAATGCATACATGGCATCTCATCCACTACATGGCCTCGCCCCAGCAGCACGCAGCAGCACGCAGCACGCAGCACCCTCATCATCACTCAACTAACCCCCCTTAACACAGCAGCACAACTCACCGCCCACTGCCTAGCCGCCGCCCGTCAAATCCACACCACCGGCGCGCAAAACCCAACCTCAAGGCCTTCGCCTTACCTTACCTTACCACTCACCCTTCCCAACGTCGGCCTTCCGTACTTAGCACATCCCGCATACACACTACAGCACCCAATAAACGCCGTGCCAACCGTCCCGCCACAGTCCGAAGTGCACCGCAGAGCCCCAACAGCTCAACTGCCGCCCTGCCGCTCGCTCGCTCGCCGGACTGCCTCGGACAACGCATTGCGTTGCTGGATCCGGCATCGATCGGCCTCGGCCGAATCGCGTAGCCATGAGTCGGATTTAAGCTGAAAAGGACAGGCTGTAGCGAGGCGAATTCGGCGAGGCGGTTGCTACTCGCGTGTCGGCTAGACGAATTGAGCATGCAAAACGGGTATCTTCAGCTCTCCACTGATGAGGGTTTTATGGTGTGTGTTTTGTATAAGGTAAAGTGCATGTTTATCTCAATATGAAACGGAAAGGGAGATTGAGGATTGGATCGGGCGGCGGATCTAGTAGGATGTATGCTGCGAGTAAGAAGTGTGATAGGATAATCCGACTAAAATTTTACTACTGAGGTTGCATTTGTTGAGATTGTGGTCATAGACGAATCACGTTCGCCATCTTGTAGATGCTTCAGCTAACCATGGGCAAGAAAATCTTCTCGGCCGTGAGAGCAGTTACGTTGACACATGAAATGGTCTTCTCGCCTGAGCTTGCTTGCCTATCTGCATCCTGACATGTTCAGCCTCGATAGTGGTGACATTGCTGCTGAATTGACCGGTTAGCATCCTAGCTTCATGCCCCTACGGGCCGCCTCACGCTCACCGCACTCGCAACCTTGCGCGCGCGTCGGCCCTCTCTCGCCGCTGCAATCCGGGCAGAAGGCTGGAGGCTACTATACTCGCCGCACAAGCAAGGGACGTTTACCAGCAATCACTAGTCTTTTTGCCCCTCGGATATCCGCACCTGCAGCCTGCCCTAAGAATAGCCCCATTAGTGTAACCGAAAGCGTGCCTTGTATCCCCCACGGTATTCCCGGTTTGCATCCGCGTCGCCGCATCCTAGCCCTGCACGTCCGAATATGGAAATCGGTATACAACGTCGGCGTTATCGTGCGCGGAGGGCAGGTAACTCAAGAGTAAGAGTAATATACTGGCCGGCGTGGGCAGCACACGAACCCCGGGAAAGATCGACGGGCGCCGTTTGGGCCGCCATGTACAGGCGCTATTGTCAGCCGTCGCGTGGCCTGCAGGTAAGCACCTTCGTATTTGTCTGTGTAAGGTGTTTGTTGTTAGGTCGACGTGTGCTAGTAGAGGAAGCGAGGGCCTGGTAGTAAGGATTTGGGATCCTATTGAGGGACCGGTTCGGTAAATGTTACTGACGTTAGGTGGCTAGGTATTTGCTGCTGAGGAGAGGCGTAGGCACGTCCATGCCCGAGCTGCGAGGTAAGATTGTGTGCTGCACCGCGACGTGAAGGTAAGTCGACGCGGGCGGCGCGTTAGGCGAGACCGGCAACCAACTGTTTAGGATATTTGATGATGGGAGAATTGACCGTGCTGGTCGGGAAATTCTTTCGTCCATGGGCAGCGTGCAAGACGCGTTTCTGGCTTCGTGTTCATGCAGAGCGCTGCTCTTGCAGTATTGCGCAAGGCACGAAACATATCGGGTATGCAGGCCGCCTAGAAGGTAGGTACAAAGGAATGGGCAGGATCGTTGTACCACCAGGTACCAATATAATTATATTGCTCGCAATCAAACGGCCCCATTGTGTTTCGTGAAGGAGAACCATCCATGGCATCGGGAGAACGCGATGCCAGTGCCACGTGCAAGGTCACGACGTTTGGGGAACGGAGCCAGTGTCGCGCATGAATTGCGGAAATGATGATTGTTGAAAACCGACCTGCACGTACGTCAGCAACTTGTGCACTTTTCAAGTCTTCGTAATCCGATTCTTTTCGCCATGATGACCATTGGGTTGTGATCTATATTCGGTCTGTTTATGGCGTGTGGTAAACAATAGCTTGTCTCTCGAGTTCGTGTACTCCTGCACCCCACGGTGGTGGCAAACAAGGCAACCCTGCGAACGGCCGTCGTGTTCACCTCAATGCACCTATTTTAGGATCCTACAATCCAAGTCCTATATGTGCGCACCGACGACGTTTCGCCGCATTGATGTCTAGGAACGATTGCCCATAGCACTGACCGGCTCGGTGAGCCACAACGTGGTAGCCACAGGTCAGAGCACGAACATAGGCACTGTGCGCGAAGAGCTTGGAATCTACCTTGCGATCAAGGCTATGGAACTCAGGGGTTGTTGGTCCAGCCAAGTGTCGATTTTGTCCGTGAGCTTAGAGGAGAATCCCAGAGCGGCTCTGCTTGCCATTAGTTCAGTGCTCTTCAATGGCTACAAGGTACAGTGTCTCGGAATGTTCCATGTTCGGGCTCTCTTCCTTGTCAGTGACAGGGCCAGGCGGCTCAGACAGATCGCGACGTGAAAACAAGGGCTGCAAGGTGGCTGTCAAGGCATCAGCAGATGCGCATGTTGGGCAGGGTATCGACAACAAAGGGCGGAAACAGTGGCAAGAGGCACCGAGTGTCAAAAATAGCACTGCTGTTTCCATTAGCAATGAGCGCATTAATGTTCTCGGAATACTGAAGCCTGAGGGCAAGGAGATGTTGCGTGGGTGTTGATACTCTTTCTCACCAGCTGCTGGGCCGGGCTGGCTGAAGTCCAGGCAAACAGGCCATCTGAGCAAGCACAGCGAGCTGACTACAGTAACCATCAGACCGCCTGGAAGGTAGAATGATCGTCGTCTCGCCTGAACTCATTCAACATGAGCGAAGTCATGCTGTGTGATCTGTCCCAGATCACGAACAGACCTCGCGGCGTCACAGAGTCTCTTAGACTAGTAGATCATGACACGATCGGATCTTCATATGTAGTGATCATATGTGTTTCAGGAAGCGTCAGTGATCGCCAAACCTTCAAAGGTCGATGTCATAGTGTACCACATACTACAACCAACGATCAACAGTGCCTTCCCAAGAGGCTAATGCGATCGGCTGCGAGCCCCTATCGTGGTCTTTCGCTAGCCAGCTGTTAGTTCAACGCCTTCAGAAGGAGCCGTCTGAACTATCTCTTGCCAGACCGTTGCGACTACTTAGAGACGCTGGCTAAGCAAAGGCACGTTCGGCATGCCCGAGTTGCAGTCTTCAGAAGAGACCGAGTAATACCACAAAACGGTTGCTTCTCCTAGTTCTATCTCTAAGTAGGTATGTGGTGACAGAGAGGAGAGGGCTTTGGAGTGATTCACAGCATCCTCATCTCAGATGCATCTGCATCTGCGCAAATCCTCATATCGATCTCAACTATTCCTCTTCACTGTTAGCGGACGATGATGATGTTATACATCCCGCAATAAGCGACCGGCTCATCAGAACGACGTTGTAGTGGAGTTCCCACTCATCGCCTTGTCCGTACGCACCACTACATCTTGGTGGGTCTACTTTCCGGTGTGGTTAGGCTCGCCAAATCAATGGAGACCCAGAGCTCTGCTAGCAAAGAGCGCTAAGCAGGACTTTGCGCAATTGGCGGGGAGAGACGAACATCCAGCCAGAAGAAGAAATGATGTGACGCCGGACGTGTGCAGATGAGTGGATACGGCGTTGTAGTGGTGTCCTGTTAGCTACAACGACTGGTGGCCGCTTGCCGTTACGCCGGCCCACCAAGTTGCTCACTGCTTTGGCGTCGCCAACTCACGCTTCCTGGCTAGCCCTCGATCTTGTGCATGTTTCGTGCAGGATCTCACGAAGAGAAGTGTTGCTCTCGACGTCGTGCACGTATCGCTGCATTGGCTTGAGGTTGAAGTGGGTACTCCTGCACTAGAGGATTGCTACACACCAAGTGGTCGGCAAGTGGCTTGAGCATGTGACTTACACTCTGCTGTATTTCATGACTGTCCCGGAAGTTGTACACATCATCGGCTTCCAAGAAGCGGTGTAGTCGCGGACTGCGAAGTGATACCGAAGTCTAGAAGCCTCGATCGGTATCACTCTCCGTGAGAATCGAGAAAGTTTTCGCGAATCAAGCAGAATATGAAGCTAGACTATGCAACAGGCTCAAATAGGCACGACTACTTCCAGACCCAAACATCGTCTCGCTGACGCGTCTAGACTTGATCGGTGTTATTCGAATCAATTCCTGACATGCACGACGAAATCACTAGGTAGCTGGGAAAGAGTCAAGACAGGATTTGTCACGACGCCTCAATTGACTACAATAGCGTCTGTACGTTGGAAGGGATATGCTGTCCGGGGGCAGCTGTCATGGGCGCCGTGTATAGCGGGTTCTAGGCGCCGAACGGCGGGCGCATCCGGGCGGGCGGTCTATTCACACGAAGCACGGCTGTCGTTCTCCCATCATGGGGTATGAATCGTGTGCGGCGTTGGCGGATAGTCAATGTAGATGGCTGTAATAACAATTCAATATTCAATAGCAGCGTCAACGAATTTGGAGATGTCGGCGAGGTCGAGCCGTGTTTGGCATTCACCCAGAATATCACGAAGCATGGTCGCAGCCAATCACAGTGATCAGCCACTGGAAGGGGAAAGCGCATTTCTCGGCATCACAGAGCGGCCTCATTTGTGGTTGACTGCGCAACACGATCGCCCGGACGCACAGCTACCCGAATGGCATGGGATCCGATGGAGATCGTATTGCAATCTTGATGTTGGCATCCCTACAGACGAAGGAAGTGTCTGGCATGGGGTCGTGATGGCGATCGCTGCAGGCTCGCGGTTTGGCTGCCTTGGCAGGGAGCCTGAAACGTAGGTTTGTCGTCAGGAGCGGGTCGATACAGCTCGTTGCTTTTGCGCTGTACATACATGGAGGGGGGAAGGGAAAGGGGGCGACGTCGGATTCGCATTTAGGTGTGGGGCACGAGGATCCGATTCGCGTGAATCAGATCTAACGGCCGGGGTGCTGTATCGTGCGTAAAACTTGGCCGAGGGTCAGGCTACTGCACACGAGTTGCGCGCTAAGGCACCCAAAGCCTCTCCAACGAGTCAGATTTGGCCTCAAGCACACCGAACTTTTCTTTCTCTGCGTCGTGTGGCAGCCGTGTTCTGCAGGCCGCGCAAGTGGATATGCTTCAACGATGCTTCTGGCCTGTGGTGCTTCCAGGCATTTCCAGAGTCGAGGTCGGGACGGGCCACTGCGCGATCGGAACGTCAATATGGGCGCCGCGTGCCGCTGTCAGCGCCATGAGCCACAGAGCATCAACGCGCAGAAGGAAACTCCCGCATCTGAGCGCGAGGTAGCACTACCGACTGCCGTTTATAGCGACGGAAAATAGGGGCGCGGGCCAGCAACAGCTTTGGCGGACAGATGAGGGCTGGGGAGCTGGGGAGCTGAAGAGCCATTGGCTCGGCGTCGGATGCGGGATGCGCTCGGTAATCTGAAATCTGCGACGATCCTGTCTGGGGCCCCTGTTCCTCTCTCCAGCCGCTTTTTCTTCCCGCTTTTTTTTCTTCTTTGGAGCAAGCATCTGTGACGCCGTCCGCACATCCACACCCCTACCGCTGGGTACGAGGGACTGGGGGAGCGCTGCAACGAGATCTGGAAATTGCAAGCTGGGAAGCCCATGCAGCAGGCGTGCAGCTTTTGTGCCAGCAGTTCGTGAAGGAGGTGTGCTGACAGGCCAGCTCGGAGGGGCTCGCTCACCCCCGTCGTGCGCTGGGCCTCGACGCTATTGGTGCCATGGCAAGTCCCGTCCATGTATTTCCTTCATCACCGAATGCAGGTTGTAGCAAAAGCAAGATGGAGGTTGCCCTCCTTCTCAACTCCACTGCGTCAATGCTGGATGGTCGCCGACCTGTCACACCTGTGTTGTCGTACGACCCAGCGACGCGGAGGTACAGCAGCTGCGTCAACCACCACAACCACCGCCGTTTTCGTTACCTTCGGGCCGGGGCCTCGCGGGCTGCCCGTCTTTGCGTTGTCGGGTCAAGGGGCGCTCTACTGGCGGTGCGCTAGAGGCCGTCGGGGCCTTGACACCTTGACCCTCGGAAAACCTTTGGACAGCCTTCTGCAAATCTTAATCCTGAAGCAAGTTTGCTCTTCCCGTGCAAATCCTTCAATTCGCCGACTCTAGAGGTCATCCTTGCTGTAGTAATAAAATTATAGCCTCTCGAGCTCACCTCAAGCCGCGTCCTATTTTTGACAGCTGGAAACACGGCATGTAGAGCGGGTGGATATTCGCTTTCCGTGCAAGGCTGCTCGTTGGGAGCGGCATGGTCGCAACGTCATGACTGCTGTCTGCTGGGTTGTCCGGATATGAGATGTGGTGAGAGAGGCCGGATCTGTGTCACCTCCCAGGATCTTTGAAGCTCTGCGACAATGGAACGCGGTGGTACAGTGCCGCAAAAGAACACAATCCATTGGCTCCTGCCACCCTGGGAGCATCCCGCGCACAATTAAACATTGTGCCGGAGGGCTAACTACTGCTCAGACACCAAATTGGCCACAGCATGAGCCACATTTGGATCGCTGGAACCACCGTTAGTCCCAGCCTGCGGGAACAGCAGCTTGGACTCGCAAGATGCTTTTGTCACTTCCCCGTCGCGGCTGACGCGCAGATGCTCGATCGAACAGGGCGGGTCTACGGGGATGGTGAGCTTGTCAACCCACCATGCAGAGTGCCAGCTGCACCGACAGACATGCGTTGACCATCAGAAATGACTGTTTGTGCTTCATCGGCGCAATGCATGTCGAGCTCCAGACACCCCAGCGTAATTTCCCCCCACCACTCGACGCCTCCAGCAAGCGTAAGGGAGACGGAGGCGGCTGTAGGGAACGCATACGTACGGCTGGTGCTCGGCGGGATGTTTCTAGTTGTGCTCGGCCACTGCATTTAACCGTCAAGTCTGTGTCAAAGCCTGACACAGTGCTCATCAACGCACCTGCATGCACGCAGTTGCATCACCAACGGTGAGTTGCCTTTTGGAGAGGCGCAACATTTCTCCGGGCCCGAAGAGGGATCGGCTCTGGTGACGAGTGAGGTGCAGGCGATGGTGGTGAAGAAACAGGATCGCGCCCGAGCAGCGAAATCGCCGGGGTTGAGTGGCCAGCGAGGACGCGCATCGAGCCAGGCATGCACGAGGTCGTTTTGAGCCGATGACGGCGGAAGTGGAGCAGAGTTGTTCAAAGTTGTGACGAGATAGCAGGCAGAGGCCCTGGCGATTGGGATCCGGCGGGCTGTCTGTAGGACGCTGACTCGGGACCATCGCAAGCAGCGGCGGCGGTTCAACGCTTGCTCCGGCGAGTTGGGAGGACGCTTGGCCCCATGCGGGCTGCATAGACGAGAGGCGGGCCAGTGGCAGGCAGTTGTGGCGCGCCTCGCCAGCAGGCCGGAACTGTGCAACCCCAGATGACAGCCACGGCACCTCTCTCGTCACGGTCCAGGGCTCGGAGACCCCGCCGGGGGGGGGGGGGGGGCGCCAGCTGTCCACCTCGACAGGTCCTGCGACGCTGATATTGCCCGACCAGCGGGTGGATTCTGCCTGAATAGCGGGCGGCGTCGGCAGACAGCATCGTGGGCGTGGGGCCCGGCCGGCGGCCAGGGACGCGATGCAGTCAGACGAGCGAGCACGAGGAGGAGCAACAAGGTACGACGGCGGTCTATTTTTGCAGTGGCCGGCCTGAGGCAAGAGGTAGCCGCGTATCGCCTATAGTGGAAGTGGGTAGAGCACATTACCTACAAGGAGACGAGTAGGCCTTGTAGCGGCCGGGAGACCCTGCTCGGTGGTCAATATGATGGCGTAATGGGTCGGTACATGGCATGCCTGCGATGCTGCAGCGACGGGGGAGGGGGGGTGGAGGGGAGTATGGACCAAAAGAGAAAGCCACGCTGCCGAAGGGCTCTAGCCTGCACCCATCGAGCAAGTCGGCGGGCTCTCGTCAATCATGCCCATATCGGATCGAGCGCGCTGGATCTCGCCAGGAGAGCTGTGGATGTGGATGTGGATAGGCGCGGAGGGCGGGCGAGGATGCGAGCGGAATGTCACTCGCTGGGCGAAAACGTCCTGGCGTGCCGTGGATTGCCAAACGGGTCTCGTCATCTCCCAAAGCGGCCGCCAGCCGCCAAGGACGCGCTAGCCCGGGGGGATTTGTATTTAAACGGGCGGCGCTGGTTGGTGGACGCGCTGAGTCAGCGTCCTGACCATTCCGAGGACGTGGATGCACGGCTCGCTTTCGCCTTGCGGCCCGGTTGATCGGTGTCGAGCCAAGTGCCAGTCCCCTCGAGTGCCTCCAACGGCTGTCCTGAGACTCCAGCAACGCGCGAAACGGGCGGCCTGTCCGGGGCCAGCGGTGTCGAGCGCGCTGGCCGCCGTGCCTCTGTCGCGCTGGCAGCGACGCTTGTTCTCCATGGCCAGCCGCCGCGTGTGCCAGAGCCAGTGTATCGCGCGAGGCTGGACCCGTCCAGGACAGCGCTCGGAAAGGAGGACGTACACAACGCCAAGCTCGACCTCGCCGACCTCTCGTTCCTCCCTGTCCGTGGGCTCGATGATCATTATCTGGAGCTTGGTCCGTCCCCAAGCCTCAGCGCCGTTTGATCGACCAAGGCCCGGTCGAAACCCCAACGAGCCAGTGGTGACGCCGGCCCATGGTGCCTCTGTTTCGCAGCGCCTGCTCGACTGCTGCTAGACGGCCGTTGCGCGCTCAGCACCAGGAGCAGCCCACTGTTGGAGCCACTGGAGCCATGGGAGCCATTGGAGCCATGGCGACATCAGCCGCCGTCTGGCTGCTCCCGGTCCTCCCACCAGGCGCGGGTTGCCGTCATACTACGCACAAAGGTAATCTCGACCACGCCTGAGTCCGGAGGGCTCGCGCGGAGCTTCACTGTCCCGACTGGCGGGAGCAGGCCCTATCCATGGCGCGCCAGACCCAGTCGTCCACACTGCCTGACCCTGTCGCCCGCGGTCCATGATCCCAGCGGCGGATGCCCAGCTGCGTGCTGGACCGCAGGGCGTGACGAGGCCGCGACGGCGACGGCGGGTGCAGAGGGCGAGTGGCCGCGAAATGAAGCTCCCCCCCCGGACCCTTGCGGCTGTCGTTCCCTCTCTCGCGGCGGGCTGGCTGAAGCGCTGTCCAGGGCATGTCTGGTTCTGCGCAGGCGTGGACGGCATGGGCTGCAGCGTCCATGGCCAGGGAGGTGTGCCGCGACCGAGTGGGGGTAATTGGTGAGCGAGCATCGTGACTGATATCCCAAAGCGGGCGTCGTCGCGCACCGCCGTCCATGGAGCAGCAGCAGAACCGCCAGGGCTCCCCCCCCCAGCCGCCGGGCTGCTGAGGCGCAACCCAGCCTGCGCAGAGAGCGAGTGGGCCGCGGTGGCTGCAGCGTCTACGAGCAGAGGCGTTGCATGTTGCAAGGGCTGCAGCAATTCACCGTGCCCGAACCGCAAGCATTTGCGAACTTGCGACGCCAACCTTCGTTTTTTCCCGCACCGAGGGCGGCACAGAGCCATGCTGAGATGTGCTACAAGGGGGATCGCACAGGATCCGACGATCTGGCTCACAAGACTAGGAACAAGCTGGGAGGTCTTTGCAGCGCGGGCGGAGCTAAAAGGGTACTGGCGACAGAGATACATTAGGTGCGGGCCATCGCGCTGCTCCATTGCACAAGCACACGCATCCGTCACTCGCCAGGGCTCACCTCTTCTCCGGATCGCCCAGTCAGCGCCCGCGCCATTTTGCTGGTGTGGTCCCCCAGCTAAAGACGTCGAGCGCCGCATGACGGTCCCAGCACCCATTCGAGCACCCCTCTTGCCACTGCCTTAGCTGCATCTTTCAAAACCAGACGCTTCGCACTTCACCCCATCCGTCTCGATCAAGTCAATAACTCTTCTTGCTGCTTGGCGTTTAGCCCGAACCCATCCACTAGTAGCCTCCCGCACCGTTGGAGTATATACTACTCCTCAGGAACCCGCCGCCTCTCTGGGTCGTTACCACTGGTTCACATTGCCCGGACTTGAACGCTACTGCGCTTTACATTGTCTGTTCCAGACTGAGAGCTGCACCACTGGAACTCAAATTCCAATAACCAAGGTTCGTAACTACATCTTCTTGTCTTTTCCATCATCATCATCATCATCATCATTATCATCATTGTCACGTTCCCCACAACACTTCTTCCCATCCTTTGTTCTTTATAACGAGCACTATTTCTTTCATTGCATATTTATTTCTCTGATCTATTCCGCTTTCAACTGTACACGTCCATTCTACCCCGTGAGAAACGTGTATCTGTAGCATTCCATCTGCTTTGGAACAGCGATCCTAGAATCGCCAGCGCTTCAATCACACCCTCCTCCAAAGCACGTACTTACTGCAAACGCAGCACACAAAATGGTTCACCACCGCCGCGGCCCGTGGTCGCAGCACGAAGACCGATGGCTGGTTGACTTGGTCAACCGCAACGGGCCACACAATTGGGTCCGCATTTCTCAAGAAATCGGTTCTCGATCACCAAAGCAATGCCGGGAAAGGTATCACCAAAATCTCAAGCCAACGCTCAACCACGAGCCCATCACACCCGAAGAGGGCGAAGCGATTGAGAGGCTCGTGGCCGACATGGGCAAGAGGTGGGCGGAAATCGCACGACGACTCAAAGGCCGCAGCGACAACGCAGTGAAGAACTGGTGGAACGGTGGCCAGAATCGACGGAAGCGCAATCCTGATCGTCCCGAACCACGCACCCAGCATCACATGCATCCGTCGCAATCCTACCACTACCCCCCCATCGCCCAGACGGTCCCCCACCAAGACGAAGATTCTACTCACCACATGCCCCACCTCGGCTCCTATCCTCAGTCAAGACGACCGTCGCTGAACCCTCCAATGCATTCTCCGCACATACTGAAGCTCCCTCAGCCTCAGAGTTTCGAACCCTATCCCGGGTCACGACCAGCGCCGCTTGAGCTCCAGCCATATTCGGCCACACGGGGACGAGGGTTCGAGACACCAATTCCCTCGCCCTCGGGCTACTCAGTCGTCTCGGCAGACGGTGCGCCTTCACTGATTACGGACACCGGCTCAGAGTCGCGCTCACCGCGCGGTGCAGCCTCACCTCTTGACCTGACTCTTGCGCCCTTGGTGGGCGGAAGGGACGAGCGCAGGAACTCGTGCACTCGTTATTTGCCTCAGACTGGCTTTGCAACCGAGGACGATGACTACTCCGCCATGGACCCGTATCGGCGGCGAGGATCTGTTCAGCTGCCACCTCTTCACCGCGCTGAGCCTCATGCGCCTGCTTTCCGGGAGACAAACTACAGGCAGGAGCACAGGACTCAGAAGCCGCAGCTACTCACGCAGCCGGCTCACCAGCTCGTCCATCACCACTCCCTTCCGCAGCCTGAGCAACGAGCTCTGCCTCCGTTCCACACGCTCGCGGAACCCGGCCGAGTCCCGCTGCCTTCACCTGCCACTGCAAGCCCAGCGTCCAGGCAACTTCCGTCGCCCTTTTTGCGCCCTACGCATCCAACTGAGACACGGAGTGCGCCTGTTTCACCAAGGGACAAGCCTCAGGACAAGCCTCAGGACAATAGGATGAACCTGAAGCATATCTTGTAAAATGCATCACAAGGGCTCGCAGCATCTGCCTTCGGTCGTATGGCGTCACACCAAGCCTGTGCGGGCGACTTCATTCAGCACGATATCTTTCTTGTTCATATGCAAAGCTAAACTATTAGCGTTAATGATCGACCTATTCTAGCTACGGGCATTTCACTCTGCATCATCTCGTCTCACTTGCTCCAAGGTATTCATTTATGTAACCAAAATCGGAATTGGGGCAGTGGGGCCTCCATTGTCCTGTCACGGCCGTCGAGAGATACCCAACATGTAAGAGCTACGGGAAAGAGGACTTTGGGCGGATGGCCTGCTTTGATTCTCGGGTTTCAATTTTCTATCTTGTTTCATTGCTTAGCGGATGGGATCAGCGAGTTGGATTTAATGTCAGGCGTTCTACCCTTGGGGAAATCAGTCATACGGTAGACTGCGGAGTTGTATGGGGGCTAATAGTAGCCTCTCTATTGTATCGACTTGATCTTTGTTCATCGCTACTTGCTTGTCCGCACCCTTTTTTACGGTGCAGAAACCTCTCCAAATACCCAAAAGCGATCATATATCGCGAACCAAGCAAATGAAATGTGTGCAAAATCCTTACCATACTCTTTTGATCGTGTCTACGCCGCAACCACTTTGAAATGTCGCCATAGTCACTTGGTTGTATGTAGCCGCCCGAGAGATGTGCCGAGTAAGCCCATGCGTGCTGACACGCGTTCTGCAGCTACGTTAGACTTCGTGTTTGTTGGGCCTGGAGCCTCTAAACACACCCCACCATCCACACATCGTCCCAGCTGGGCACTCCGGCAGTCCAGTCCAGTCCGCACGGGCAGGCCCGGCCGCGCACGCCGCACAGTCTCTCTGCAGAACGATAGCCTCCTGCTAAGGCAGGGGGGGTTGCCCAGATGGGGTGTTCCCAGGGAGTGCAGAGTAGGTGACGGCGCGCCGGAACGTACGATGATGAAACGGGGAACGGACGGGGGGAATCATCGGCATTGTTTCCCTCGAGCTTGGAATCAAGATTGGGGCCTGGGGGGATGGGTGTAGTGGTAGCGTACGTGCGTGCGTGCGGCCAGGCCCCCCTTGGCTGGGTTTCGCTTGAAAGTTTGCACCGGTGTTGCGATGGTGGGAGGGGAGTGCTGGGAACATGTCACGGATCGAACTATGGTTCTGGGCTCTGCGCCTGGCGCAACATGGGGGAGGGGGGGGGGGTGGTGTGTCAAGTGAGCCCACATCTGCATTCTCTAATAGTGCATTTGCACCATGGAGATTTGAGATGCATGGTATGCCCGTTTGGGCGCCTGTCTCAAGGACAAACAAGTTAGCATGGCTGAAAAAGACCGCTTTCGTGGACGTTCTAGCTTTCTTCTGCCCGCCCTCGGCGCCTTTGTTCGTCGCTTCTTTTTTTTTGGGCTGGCATCCTCAGCTCATGGGTGGTGTATGACTTTTTTTCACGCAGACTATCGACGGCCACGCCGAAGCAAAAAAAAAAAAGGCCCCGCCTGACGAAGCCGGATCGTTGCCGAAGAGACGAAAGGGCTCGCAATCGCTTTGCCAGGGCGGCTATGACCACCCACTCGGACGGAGAACAGCCCTCCGGATTCCATAAAAACGTGGCACGAAACGCCTCTTTGTCAACCACCGTCCGTGCTCACACGTGTCTCTGGCCGTTTCTGCTGCATGCCATGCATGGGGCTCGAGGCTCGAGGCTCGAGCGCGCCCACCAGGCTCGTGTCAGGTCGAGGCGTGCGAAGGGCATGCCGTGAAGGGTTAGTTGGCTGCTCACTAAGGAAAATAGGCACAACTCGTGCGGTGGCCCCAGGACGCGACGGTAGATCGTGGGCGGGCCTGACGGGCGTCATGCCTGGTTTGGGGAAGCGGATGGGTGGGCCCGGCCGCCGTGTGTCCTGTGGGCAGCGGCCTTCTCCACGCCTGTCTGGCCGGTCGCTTTGGGGGTCGAGAGGCAGCGAAAGGAGTCAAGAGTACGCCTGTAGCGCCGGCTAGTCGTGTTGGTAAGGCCCAAGCCCAGCGGTGCGGCACGGCAGCGCAACAATGATTGACCGCGGTCTTGGTATGTACGCGGTGTACTTGTACAAGTCCACGATGCAGGTTTGCAAGTTGGAAAGCTGCAACTCTACATGCCATTACGACTGTTTTACGAGATGGTTCGTATGGGCCAGGAAATGTCCGTATCTAGCGTATTCTCCGGAGGAATCCTCCGAGACATGCTGGACCCCCCCAAGGGCCAAAAGCTCGCACAAAGTTCCTCATCTGCCCAACCGCCTTGCGCCTGAACCTTGCCCTCTCCACGCAACCTGCAATGCAGCAGCAGCGCACCACTGGCACGTTCCCTACCCCGTACCCAGCACTCAGGGCAAGCGAGATGCGATGACGCTGCCCTAGAAGAGGCGCATTTCGCGCGTTGCGCTCCGTGTTGCAATCGGCAACGGGTACCACGCTTTTCCTTCCCAAAATACACACCGCGTGCGTCGGCATCTGTGCGGAGCAACGGTCGTCCACGCTGCATCCCTTGCCGCGGGATCGCAATCCATGGCTGTGTCTCCAGCTTCCTCATCCGACGGGCCTGCGCGTCTGGGGGGCCGTCGATTTTGCGAGGTGATAGGAGGAATGTGCGAAAGGGTCCTGCGCTTCGCCTAGAGGCTAAATGGGACGAACGCGCTGTCGGTATGGACTGCGTAAGTGTGCGTCCCAGGAGAGTGAGGAGCCAGCGGCAGGATGAGATGAGCGGCCTGGGCCGGGACCATAGCACAGGCAGGTGACATGTTTTGGGAAGTCCGAAGGAATGCGCGCCCTCGAGGCGGTCGCTGAGAGATTGTCCTGGCCCTTGGGAGCGAGCAAACTTCCGAGCGGAAAATACCAGGACGAGAGCATCGCAACAAATGCTGCTGATTGGTCGCTCTGATTTACCCGCCTGCCAGGTCTTGCCCAAATGCTGGTTAGAAACGGCGTGTCACGTGCATTAGGTTTCGCTTCGGCGTCGATCGAACAGCCTCATCATCATTCATCTTAATCAACCTTACTCGGATCCATCGGAAATCATCACGTCTCTTCGGCCTCATTTCGTCTAGTTGTATTCGGATTTGCATCCCTCCTATGCTCGTATCTACGGTGTGAGTAGCACGCGGCGGGCTGTGGCGGCGACGCGGGCATGTCGGACTCGCTGTACAACCCGGACCAGGCCGCTGTTGATACACAGACGGAACCCTGGAGTGAGGCTTTCAGGGTACGTATCTCCACACTGCTTGTTCCGCAAATATCTTCCCCATGTCAGAGACCTGCGTCATCGTGTTGGATTTTCTGTTCGTCTGGCGTATTGCTCTGCCCCATATTCTGCTCCAGTCGTATATTCGGGGATCAAGATGACCCGCTCGGCGGTTTGCATAATGCTTTATGCGGGCGCATCGATGACCCATTCTGGTATTCGATAAGCAAAGAGCAGTCGAGCCCCGCAAGGCAGCGGCACAGTCATGGGATAGCCACCATGTCATCATCCGTGATACCTTGCACGTTTTGATACTTCAAACCAAACAGTATGAGAAGGGAAACTGTTTCGTCGGTCGAAACAAGTTCTTGCATGTCCTCTGAATTGGGTCCTTCCTGCAAACATTCGTTCCGTCAAGGATCTTGACCCACCCACCGCCACTCCGTTCACGATACCGTCAAGCTGATTAGTTCTCAAGGCACAACGCGATGTTGGACTCTTAGTTCCAATCAATTATCTTACCACTCCGGCGGTATCACTGCGAGCAGCCTGCTTCAGTCGGAATCAGTATGAAGATTCGGCGTTCCAAAAATGCTTCTCCAATCTGTTGGCAATCGGCCTTCGAAGATTCAGAGTAGATGTGTACTGGGATGCTGGTCGCTCCGTGTGGAGTCTGTGCCCGGCTGAGATTCCGCCTTCAGAGTCGGCTGCGCAGACGACGGCTTCAGCGACGTCGCCTCCTGGACCTTCGGGGTCGGGAAGCAATGCACGTAACGTGAGGGAAGCTGTTCCCACCGTGGGCTCAGCAGATGGAGTGAAGGGTTTGAGACATCGTCAAGAGGAACCCAAGTCCAATCTGGCAGTCCCAGCAAGCCCAGCATCTACTGGATCATCAGTAGCTCCAAGTGCCTCGGGCGAATCTTCGTCGACGCCGTCCGCGTCACCTATCAGCTTTCAAGCAGATAGCAGTACTTCATTACGAGAAATTGGGGATTACAAGTGTACTTCGACTGTAACGTTGAGTCTACTCACAGGATTGTTTGAGGACTTTCTTGATGCGACGGCCACGACGACTGATGCAGCTTTTATGTTTCTACTTCTTGATATCCACGCGGCAGCGTCATGGGCGGTACGTATAGCCCACAAATGGATGCCATAGCCCGCCCACCCAAGCCACGTTGTCTTGGGGGAGGATGGCGACTTTCCCATCTTCAACATATGCCGAGGACAAATGCTAATATAACGATTAGAGGCCGAATGATCCCGCACAGCAGCCTCCTTCTAATCAACTCCCCGCAACAGGGAATCTGTTGCGTGACATCATGAAGGGCAATCTATCGGATGAACTCTACGTCCCTGATACTTTACGAGACCAGCGCGCGAACCTGAACGAGAGTTGGTACGATGTTGTCGATAACAATTTCCCTGCCCTTGGCTACTATCAGACTTCCAAAAACTCCGACGGTACCTTGAAGACCGAGAACGGTTGGCCAACCGAAGCTTTTATAGAGTTTTCGGAGCTTCGTAGATTGATATCTGGTTTTGGTACCATTGATCCGCAGATGGCAGAGTACAACGTCACAGCCGACAGCGATGTCATCTTCCCGCCAGGAGTCATCCTTTCAGAGCACGATGTAGCTTACAACGATAAGGGGGGTGTCTCGTCCGGCTGCTTCTTTGCGCAAGAAGAAACGGTGACAAGCTCCACGAACAACTCCTGGGCCTTCACAACTGCTCCAAAAGTCAATATCGGCACAAAACCCAACCTTACTGAACCTATCACGGAAGTCACGAAACTCACCTCATGTGGACTTTCCTTTCTTATCAACTCCACAATATCAAACGTCACAGCAGATGAAAATCCGCTCCCTTACGCAGCATACGTGCATTCTCAGCTCTGGTCTTGGGCACCCGGCGAACCGCTAAACGCGACCAACATCGCCGGATCTGCAACAACCCAAGGCCGGTGCGCCGCCATGTACGCAACCGGGCAAGACATAGGACGCTGGCGTACGGTAGACTGCAGTGCACACTATCACGTAGCATGCCAGGACCCCTCACAGCCCTTCCGCTGGACAATCTCCGAAACTACCACCTCCTTCTTCTCCGCCTCATCCGCCTGCCCCACCCCGCTGGCCTTCAGCGTCCCCCACACCGCCCTCGAAAACGCACAACTCCTCGCCGCTCTCCAATCCGCCCGTCAAGCTCAAGACTCCCCTGTCCTCGTCAACCTCAACAGCCTCGACGTCGCCGCCTGCTGGATCACCACCGTCAACGGCACATGTCCGTATCTCCCTCCCACGGACACGAATCACACGCGCTTGGTGGTCGTGCCGACGGTCGCAGCGGTCATGATTTTTGTGCTGGCGGCGCTGACGTTTTTTGTCAAGTGTGCGGCTAATCGGAGGGAAGACAAGAGGGGAAGGAGGAGGAGGATGGTTGGGGGGTGGGAATATGAAGGGGTGCCCAGTTAATGCGTTGTATGTGTGTTTTATATTCATACTTGTGTATATATATATATTTCTAAAGTAAATTCAGGAGGGCCGGAAAGGTCTTGGGTAATCGAAACGTGGGGTGTAGAATAATAGGTCTCACGCAGTATTATTATCACAAAAGGATGGTGGGGTATACAAGCTCCAATCGATGAGCTCGCAACGTGCAGGCTGGTCTAGGAATACACTGGAAATACAAAAAAACATTAATATATACATGCAAATCATCACACTTTCAGAACCGTGCATAACCCATGGGTCCAATTCGATCAGCCTTCGTTCATTATCCAGACTGCATGAAAAATTCGATCCAGTGTGCAGTCCGAGCGAAAGCGCGCGCGAGAGAGAAGGAAAATAACCCGATATCTTCTTTCTACACATCTGATAAGTAGGGGATTAATGCGGTCACGGGTATAGGTTAGTATGGCGATATGAGCAAGGTACGGTGTCCATCTGCAAAGCCATCGTAGGAGCATGAAGTCAAAGGAATCGCATTAGACGAATACATTATAGAAAGAACCTGCATAAAGCACTAGGAGAAGAATGATGAGGGAAGGGGTAAGCCACCACCCCCCTTGCCCCCTTGCCCCCGCCCCCGCCAGACCAGCCAGCAAACAGAATCCTAAAGTTTTTCCATGACCAATCAACGTACGCTCATAACCAAGGCCACTCAAAAAAGGGCAAACGAATCCATCCCGCCAGTCCCGTCGTCTTTACCCCTCCCTTAGGTATAGATACTTTCGGTGTAGGCATTGACCTGCAATCCCTTCTCCGCCATTTCCGCATTCTCCAGGAATTTAAGCGGCATCCAAACCAGATGGCCCTTGATCTTGTCCAGCTCTTTCCGCACCTCTTCGACAGGTCTGCTCATGTCGTACAGATGGCCCTGCTTGTGGTCCTTGTCTTGCTTGGGATTCGGCGTGAAGGCATCGTAGTCGTCAAAGCTCAGAATCTTATCGTCGGGGTCGGCGTGGAAGAGATCGCGGAAGACGTCGGTGTTGACGGTTGCACGCTCGCACCATTCGTTCCACAGCGAGTCGGATAAGGGGTCGGTGACGAAGTCCTTCTCCTTTCCGGGGAGGACGTCATTCGAGGAATCGCCCGGAGGCTGGGCATTGGGGTCGTCACTTGCGTCGAGGGTTTGCGGGGGAATGAGGCCGAGGTGCTCGCGCCAAAGCATGCCGCGAAGATCATGTGCAAGGCGAGCGGCTCTGTAGGGCTTGCCATCCATGGTGGAGTCGACCAAGTCCGTGTCCCGCATGACGATGGAAAGTTCAGAGTCGTGGAAGCCTAGCTGGCTACGGTCGTTAATATTCGAAGAGCCACAGATGACGTATTTGTCGTCGATGATGCAGAGTTTGGCGTGGATGTACAGCTCCTCCTGGAAGAAGTTCTCCTTCTCGGATTCAGGCTCTCCATCCCATTCTTCAGTGCTGGGTTTCTTGTCTGTAAGCATTGCGTCGTCGGCAATAGAATCCGGATCAATGATACCACCCTGGTCTCCGCGCCCTACATCTTGCTCGTCACCGAGGAAACGACGTCGTTTGTCGGCAGCCCTTTCTCTTGCTTCTTGTCCATCATCCGCTGGGGCCTCTAATTCCTCAACCTCGGTCTGCTGCAGTTCTCTATATGTCATACCCGACTTTTGCTCCGCCTCCTTAAGCTTACGGTTCGCATTGATTCGGTCATATGAGCGGAGATTGAAACAAAAGACGTGCTTCTTAGGATCAACACCCTTCGCTTCAATCTGTCCAAAGATGCTATTCTCCCCTCTACAGATACTCTTATACTGATAGTCCATGATAGCTCTCGTTCCTGTCGCCGCGTCCTCTCTTAGGTCGCCAGCAAATCCAGGAATTGCCGGAATCAGGATCATTACCCTGAACTTGCGGCCTTCCTGCCCTGCGCGTACGACAGCATCGACGATAGCGCGGCCGATTTGATTGTGAATCGGGCTTTGGTTTTCTCCAGTGGCCGTAATAAAGAATTGGTTCTCAATGTAGACAAAGTGCTCGGCGTTGCGAATCAAATCGCAATACGCAGTCTGGATACTGTGTTCCGCTGGCAAAATGCCGCTACTCCAGTCTGCGCTACTCCGAACTAACTGCGCGTGTACAGTTCCGCGATTGTCGAGCTTCTTCGTGCTGAGCGGGCTAAGCGGATGATGAACATAATCACCGACGGGGAACTTGGGCCTCTGGACTCCCACAAGGTCCTCATCGTCGCCCTCTCGTCCTTCCAGGGTAAGCCAGTCATATCGAGAGTCGCGCTTGTATTTATCTCGCTTGCAGAAATTCCAACGAAGAACGAAGTGTTCCGCGATGTCGTACACACACGGTCCAATGACGCCCATTGCTACGTCGTGCCACGGCATTCGGCCGTACTCTGCCTTGCTAAGCTGGTTTGACTTCCAATCATCCACGGTCTGGAAGTCCATGATGCGATTGTTGTTGAAATCCTGGCCTGGGAAGATTTCGTTCTGCACTCCCGAAGGATGCACATCCGCCAGCGGATGCTGTTTTTCGTCCCATCGACCATAGCAGAGATCCAGTCCACCGATAAAAGCCAGGGCGTAGTCGATAACAATGAATTTTTCGTGATGTGCCCAGTAGAAAGTCATGTCAGAAGCATTTTCAAAAACGTTGTGATCTGGGTGCCGCATAACTTTGATATTTCCAAATCCAGGCTTCCCTTCAGGAATTAGACCCATAATGGCCTTCTTAGTGTGCTGGCTGTTGCAAGTAAGAGCTGCAGATACCTCCTTGTACACAATGATATAAATTTTTACACCAGCCTCTGCCTTTCTCTTTATGATCTGATCCAGACGCCATTCTTGATTGTAAAAAGGCGGTCGTCGCAAGAACTGAATGCGTAAGCGTTTACTCCACAAAGACATCTAAGACCACTTACAAGCTCAGGAGAAAGCCACCAATCCTCGATATAGATGGTCTCCTTGGCCCTTTCCAGAGCCTCCGAGACAGCCTATCTTAAATTAAGTATATTTCAATTCTTTCCTGCCCCAGGTCGCGCTTACCCAGAAGTAATCTCTTCCATCAACATACCACTTCACCAAATTGCCATCCCGCTCGGGGGCAAAGCTATTGAACCGATGGTTTTCGCACACCCTGGATCTCTTCTCATCCGTCTTCTGCTCATGCTCCTCGTCATGGCGATGATTCTGATTGAACAGATTACCGAACTTGCCGACCTTGTTCTTGGCATGAACGGCTTTGATTTTCGCATCGTACAAATGGGTACCCTTGAGCTTCTCTCGTAGATGCGGAAACGGATGTGCGATCTTATCCTTCAGACCACGATGTTGGTCATCTTTACCGTCTGTCATGGCTGGATGTCAGCCTAGCGGAGCGATCTGTCAACTCTACAATGCGGCGGTGCTTGGATTGATCGTGGCGGTGAAGAGACCCTGGCACAGGCTGGAGGTCTCTGCGAAAGGTTTTGTAGGCTGAGATTGTGTTCCTCGAGAAACCTGTATTCACAATGGCATGCGGTACTTGGCACAGTTGCCAGGATAAGCTGATGTTGTGAACGGAACGGGGAACGATGATGACGCATGCCAAGCGCCTCACTAACCACTTTCATAGGAGGGGCACTGTGTCCCGCGCAGCACTGGGATTTAAGACGCCACGCATTCGTGACTGTCTTGCTTGAATTTGGTGTTAACGAGTTGTCAGCGAAGAGATTTCTAGGAATTGACTTGACAATCCCAGTTCTTATACGGTCGCGCCATTCGGTCTTCACTAGATAGTCTATGCACGCTCACAGAGCCGCTTCATCCAGAACGCGTCCGGATCTACGATGCCGAACCTTGCATGCAGAAAAAGCTTAAGCTCAAGCAATTGGTTCAAGCAATGAGATAAGCTTTTAACGTTTCCGTCCGATCCAGCGCGGCGGACCAGCTGCGGAAATTCTACGTCATATGCTATGCCATGTGAATCGCCTACTGATTGCGTGCTCGAAGGTGACCAAAGCTACATCTACAATATCAACATCTACATCTATACTAGTATTGAAAATAATAGCTACAGAGATATCAATGGGTCCGTGTCGTTATCTCGTGAATCAAGTCTCGACGTACGCCATCGTCATTAATCTCAACCAACAAACGTACATTTAGAGCCATGAGAAGTACGTCCACCCACTATTGTCTACCCATGTCCGGACCTTCTATTTCATTTCCATAGTTTTTCCTCTATGGCCTTCACCTCTGTCAAATCGAACCTATTTCCACCTCCAAGCAAGGATCCGTAACAATGGGGTCCATTATCGCCATAGCAATGACTTGAAGAATAAGGTAGTCGAACATGCACGAGTCCTTCTCTCTCGAAAGAGATCTAGTTTCCTGTACTCTATGCTCATGAAATGACGATCTATCGAGGTCACTGCGCTCAGACTCTCATTAGTAGCTTTGAATATGATAGGGTGGAAAAGTAGCGCAGTGCAACTTCTCACGAAGCAATGACTGGCCATCCATTTTGGAAGTTGAGGTAATTGAAGCCGAAGAGGAACTGCTTGGCATCATAACCCACACTCGGTCTCACTGATTTTAGTCAGTTTCGACATGTTTGTCAATGTTCTTCTGCAGAACGAGAGGTCTCAACTAACCATAGTGGTAATACAAAACCACCCTGTTGCTCTTCGGATCAAGCATTACGCCCTGTCCACCCGGCGCATATATATCCCCGTGACTACCCAGAACCACGGTCCCTCCACTTTGAGTCAAGCAATTCCTTCCTTCTCGATCCACGTAAGGTCCCCCCACCTGGTCTGCCCTACAAACAAGTATGCGATACTCGTGTCCTGGCGTTGCAAGATGCGGTGGAATAGCACAACAATTGCCTGCCGAGAAGAACATATAGTACTTCTTGTCATGCTTGAACATGTAAGCGCCTTCGACCACATCCGCGCCCGCTGTTGAATTTCGAATCATGTTTCTCATGGAGTTCGCGTCACCAGCATACGTTGTGAGAGAGTTCTTGGAAAGAGTGGTTTGGTAGATACCATGCCAGTAGCTGCCAAAGGTGAAATATAGTGAGGATATAGCGTCGTCATCCTGGAAAATGGAAGGATCAATGAGATTGTAATCGGGAGATTTCGGAAGGTTCATGCTCCCGTGGTCCGTCCAGGATCCTACTTTAAGCGTGGTTGAAGTCGCAACGCCGATCTGGGAATTCTGTGAACCGATGAAGCTAACACTGTAGTAGCAGTAGTATGTAGCGCCTATTTTGACAACGTTTGGTGCCTGCATTAGATGCGTGCGTTAGCGAAGCGGGCTGGGTCATGCTTCATAGTTTGGACTTCTTTTGAGATCTAGATAATGTCGCAAGATGGTGAAAAACAGCAACGTACCCAAATGTCTTGACGGCTTTGATCGACGATTATTTTAGTTCCATGATCTAGCACCGCGCCTTTGTACTCCCACGGTCCATTTAGAGAAGATGCAGTCGCTATGGCAATATTACCAGAGGTGGAAAATCGATAATACGTGTCTCCTTCAAGCCAGATATTTGGATCATGTATCCAAGAGCAATTCCCTCGGCAGGGTTCCGGATTGGGAAAATCTCGCTTGATTAGGACGGGCGATGCAGTTACAAGTGGAATGCTGCACAGTGTGCCGAGAAGAATTGATCTTATCATTTTAAGACCAGCTCCAGGGGAATTCCCAATGAACAAATGTTCCGGCAAGGTTGTGAGGGCGTTGATACCAAGGTACAAAACAAAACCACGGGGGACGAGTGTTTATACTGATCGTATCACGTCCATAGTAGGTTAGACTACCATGCATTTGGCCATACGCGTGGAAAAACATGATATGTAGTGTAAACCTTGGATCGCAGGGTTGCTTGCCAGCTCCCATGCCTGAACCTAGCTGCGAATCGCGGCTCGATTGTCGAGCAATCTTGGAAATGGCTTCTTCGTGGGCCACCCATGGCCGGATATTATACTTGATAAGGACATATTGAGCCACGAAGCTCGCGAGTCAATTGGCCGATGCAATTCAAGGGGCCGAATTCTCATTGAAGTGCGTGGGTCTATCTGAGTAAAGTCTCGCTTCTGGTTGGCTATGAGTAAGACGTAACACTAGATGAAAAGGATACTTGCTTTTCGAATACATATACACCATGCTTGTGGCTTTGTAGCACGACGGAGTCGAGGGTTTCATTTCTCGATGGGCAGGAGTGTATGACTTGTCGACGGTACAGGGGATATCATCCTCAGGGTTCATCCTTGGCACAAGACAGCAACGTCTTCCCTGCTAGCGATTACGGAAACATCGTTGTTGTCCATTTCTCAAATCCGTGCTTCTGATACGGCGAATAGAAAACTTGGTTCCCATAGTGATGGCAAAGCCATCGAGTATAGATCCGCCGCTTGATTCGTAAGCTTTTCTAGATTTCGATGTGACACGGGCACAGATGTCTCGATCTGTCTAGAGAGATGGCCGTAGGACCTTTGGCACTTTGGGTGTCGGCAAACAGTCGGTCTGGATATTTGAATGGCACAAGGTGCGTGGCGGCTAATTGTATTTTGGAGTGATCTTCCCAATCTGAAACGAGGTAGTTCTACAGCGAAAAGGCGAGCAAAGTAAATAAACAAACAGGTGATTTGATGTTCCAGGGAAATTCGAGTAATGACCAATGGCAGTCTACTCCCGATCCGCCAGCCAGGCGCAACGTGGTCGCGACCGGGGTATCATCCTGGTGACATAGAACGGGCAGCCGACTGCCAAATTCATTTCGAGAGATAATATCTGAACCCGGGAAGAGCGGATGGGAGCATAACCATTTGGCAATTCTTTGCCTCGGAAAACTGATTCAACTGTTACTTCACGACATTAGATCTTGCAGTTTCCAGATAGCTGGGCGCACATATACTTTGAAACTTGACAAGTTGTTTGTCGCTAAAGTTCCTTCTCTATCTAAGTGGTAAATCTATTACAGTGAACTTAGCACTGTGTATACATCATTCTACGCCGATGCTGTAGTGAAGTGGTTCATGCCACTCTTTCGACACTCGACCAATACCCTCTACTCATCCACATCGGTGCTGTTACTCCATTTCTCGTACTGCTTCACCTTCTCTGAATACTTTTGTATCTTCTCATTGATGATGGAATACGCGTCGGTGCCGACTACGCATCTAAGTGGGGGATCCTTCATGACCGCAAGATCGTAGAAAACTTTGGCCGCCTTTGGTGGATCGCCAGCCTGAGTCATATGTCGTTTGCTGGCGCGCTCCCTTGCATTCAAGTGGTCGTATGCGGTGTTTTCAACCTCTCCGAAGGCCATGCTGCGGCCGCTCCAGTCGGTGCGGAAGCCTCCCGGTTCGATGCAAGTGAATTTAATACCCCACTCCGGCTTTACTTCTTTCGATACAGCTTCGGTGAATCCCTCCACAGCCCATTTTGAGGCACAGTATATGGAGAAGAGTGGTACGCCTGGTGATGAGATGTTAGCATTGGCAAGTTTGGAGTTGACGACCCCTGCTCCCAACTTCAAACAGAGATGGAATACCTACCGACTTGACCACCAATAGAGGTGATTTGTTGAATAACCCCGCCAGTCTTCAAGTCCCGCATGACTTCCATAGCTTTCCGGGTTACATTCATCAGGCCAAAAAAGTTTACTTCCATCTGCATTCGGGCCTGACTATCCGAAATTGTCTCGAAAGGTCCACAAAGACCATATCCTGCGTTGTTGACTACTACGTCAACCCGTTTGAATTTTTTTATTGCTTCATCAAAAGCGTTGCTGATTGAGTCCGGCTTTGTTACATCCAGGTCTATTAGAAGGCTATTTGACGAATTGGCGCCCTCGAAGGATAGCTTGGAGGAGTCACGGGCAGTCGCAATTACATGATCACCTTTGTCAATAATGACCTTGACTAGTTCGGCGCCAAATCCAGTTGAGGTTCCCGTGATTAAGAAGACTCGAGGGGCCATGATGAGGATTAGAATCGTATGTTATTTTGATGGACTTAAAAAGAAAGATTTCAGTGACGGCTTGTTAAGTTGAGCTTTAGGGTGCGGTGCACATGCCCCTCTAATATGTCTTTTTTAATTCCTTTAAATCCCTTTAAACCCGATTGACGTCGTGTTGGGCAAGCGTTCAGTATTACGTCAACCACAAGCATATGCAGAAGCTAGACAAGGCCTCCAACGGTTGCAACTCAATGCTCGGACTGTGTAGACTCCTGCTAGAAGTCTAGACTATCTAGCAAGTGCCTGTAATGAGGGCTGCGATTGTGCGGCACTGGGTTTGTTCTTGGCATATTGGTCGAAGGAATAGCGGAAATAGCGGAGGTGCCACTTTTTTCGGATCTTTGGGTCAAGTACGCTATCTCCCTTGATGTAATGGAGTCTGAAGGAGAGCACTAAACCTAGAAGGGGCAGAGTATTACCCTCAGTAGCAAGCGCTGTTGATTGGATGAGAACGCGACGCGAAAAGCGGCTTGGCAAACGCGTCCTGAAAGAAAGCGCGTAAAGTGGCTGTCGACCCCCAAATTCACCCCTCAGCGCTCCCGTCGCCATCATAGCGACCTTTCTCTTCTGGATACCTTCCATATTGTTGACACCAACCCTTCTCGATCTATTCGAGCGGTTTTGCTGCCGCGCAAGATCTAGACATCATTGTCGCGAAGCAATTTCTTCATCATGTCTGGGCGCCTCAATGTCAGAGACGGTGATGTACGGGACCGGGTGAGGCTTGCGGAGGAGTTCTTAGACCCACGTAAGTTCAATGCTGTCGACATTTATGGCTGTAGCAGAAGCTGATCGATCGCAGAGGATGTTACTCAACGAAGGTGCTTACAAGTCGGAACCCCCTGAAGTAGTGCGTACTGACAATACTAGTTACCGACCAGATATTCTGGTGATGCTCAATCGAGGCCAACGAAGACTTCTAGTACGTTCATTGACAAGAGCGGTTGATGCGAACTAAGCGCAAGCAGGTCAGCATAGATGAGATTCGAACGCACAACCGCGAGCTGGCCGATGGCCTCCTCAACGAACCACATAACTTCGCCCAACCCTTTGATATCGCCCTCAAAAACGTCGTCAAAACGCTTCCAGATCGGCCGAAATCTGAGACAGACGAAGATGTTGTATACTACTGCGCATACGTTGGAAGCTTCGGCGAGTTTTCGTGTAATCCCCGAACCCTCGCCTCGCCCCACCTGAACCATATGGTGTCGCTCGAGGGTATAGTGACGCGAACTTCACTTGTGCGGCCGAAGGTGGTTAAGAGTGTACATTGGAATGAGAACAAGAAAACTTTCCACTTCACCGAATACTTTGACCAGACTATGACAATGGGCGCGACGACGTCGAGCGTCTATCCAACCGAAGATGCTGATAAGAATCCGGTACGCACAGCAGTATGAGACTGAAGTATGCAGCTAATATGGCGTAGTTGGTCACCGAGTACGGCTATAGCATATACAGAGACCACCAGACCATATCTATACAGGAAATGCCAGAGCGCGCCCCGGCTGGACAGCTTCCTCGCTCTGTGGATGTCATTCTAGATGATGACCTGGTCGATCGTGTGAAGCCGGGCGACCGAATTCAGCTCGTAGGTGTCTACCGCTCACTCGGCAACCGCAATGCCTCTGCTGGCAGCTCAACGTTCCGAACGGTGATCCTCGCCAATAACATCATTCTTCTGTCCTCGAAATCGGGCGGTGGCATAGCGCAAGCGACCATTACTGACACCGATATCCGCAACATCAACAAGATCGCGAAAGGCAAGCGAGTTTTCGATCTACTGTCACAATCGCTCGCACCGTCAATCTATGGCCATGACTACATCAAAAAAGCAATATTGCTTCTGCTTCTTGGTGGACAGGAGAAGAACTTGGACAATGGCACACATCTAAGAGGAGATATCAATATCCTAATGGTTGGTGACCCTTCCACGGCCAAGTCACAGCTTCTTCGCTTCGTTCTCAACACGGCTCCTCTCGCCATTGCGACGACGGGTCGCGGATCCTCCGGTGTCGGTCTAACAGCAGCCGTGACCTCAGACAAAGAGACAGGCGAGCGACGTCTCGAAGCAGGTGCCATGGTTCTTGGTGATCGTGGTGTAGTCTGCATTGACGAGTTCGACAAGATGTCTGATGTCGACCGTGTAGCCATTCACGAAGTTATGGAGCAACAGACGGTTACCATCGCCAAAGCCGGAATTCATACTTCACTCAACGCCCGCTGTAGTGTGATCGCAGCCGCAAATCCCATCTTTGGCCAGTATGACATCCACAAGGACCCTCACCGCAATATCGCCCTCCCTGACTCCCTCCTCTCTCGTTTCGATCTGCTGTTCGTGGTGACAGACGATATCGAAGATGCACGGGATCGCCAGGTGTCAGAGCATGTCCTCCGTATGCATCGTTACCGTAAACCTGGCACTGAGGAGGGAGCGCCTGTCCGAGAAGAAGGATCTCAACTTCTCGGCGTCGGCCTCGAGACGGATACGGATGCAAACCGTCCCACAGAAGTCTACGAGAAGTTCAACCCTATGCTGCACTCTGGTGTCACCATCACCGTAGGCCGTGGTTCATCCCGCAGAACAGAGGTCCTCTCCATTCCTTTCATCAAAAAGTACATACAATATGCCAAGCGCGAGAAGCCTATCCTTACCAAAGGTGCTGCAGATCACATTGTGGCAGCCTACTCTGCGCTCCGTAATGATGAACTTGATTCTGGAACTCGTCGCACTTCGCCTATTACTGCTCGTACACTTGAGACTCTCATTCGCCTTTCCACTGCACACGCAAAAGCACGTCTTAGCAAGCGCGTTGAGCAGAAAGATGCGGATGTCGCAGAACAGATTCTACGCTTCGCTTTGTTCAAGGAAGTTGTCGAGACGGAACGCCGCAAGCGGCGCCGCATCGCGCGTGATCCGGACGCTATGTCTACGGATGAAGATTCATCGGATGACGATGATGACGAGGACGGTGATGAACTGCAGACAACGACGCCACGAAGAACAGGTGGGCCCAGCACCAGGAGTCAGCGAACAGGAACCAATCGTACTCCTGCCGCCGAGGACGAGGATGATGAAGAAGAAGACAACGAGGATTTGTATACCGTCTCGCCGAAGACGCAACGCACCACACAACGGACCGGTAAAACCGCCTCCTCAGGTCGCACTGCTGCGGGTTCTTCCCAGCTTTCAGCTGCCTCGTCTCGCCCGGCCTCTCAACTCCTTCCCACACAGACAGATACCCAAGAATCACAGGACATCACACCAGCGCGCTTACAAGTCTTCCAGACAGCCCTGGGTCAATTGATAGACGGTCCACTCTTCGCGAACGATGCCGCGGATGTGGAACCGCTCGTTGCAGCTGTGAATGCGAGGTTAGGAAGTGGGGCTGGAAGGGAGCCTTTCGAAGATGATGAGGCGGAAAAGGCACTTGAGGCGTTGAGCGAGAGAAACAAGATCATGTATAGCGATGGTGTTGTGTATAAGATATAGATGGCTGTTGATTTGGAGGCGTGATGACGGGCCCATGATTCATGAGATGATTAGTGTGATGGTAACTGGTGGCATACTTTGGCGTTTAGGATGGTCTGACTTGTTTAGCTTGATCGAACTGTAATATGTATCAACTTTGACTCTTGCGTTCCCGAGGAAGGCATGATGTTTGCAGCCTTTTTGTTATTTAATGTCCGATATATGTCCTCTGGTAAAATGTCTACCACTGATCCAGACCAGGTACAGTCGAACATGCAAAACACCATCCCCACAAATAGTCGATGTTGCATTATTACATGGGTACATCAAAATTATCAAGGGAAACATCGGTTCTACGCTGCAGTTGCCGTAACAGCAGTGCTTGTCAACTGCGCGCAGTCCTGGCCATTCGGATCAACCGTAATTTGCGCCTTGCTGTCATGTCCACTCTGGCACGCTCCACTCGCGGCCACCAATTGCCCGTTCTGAAAGCTCACAGGGTCTAAGTCCGCGCTCGCACAGTCCTGCGCTAGGAACGTCGTGCCGTTGAATCCTACACAAGCGTCTACGCCCACTAGATCTTGTCGAAATCCAGCAGTGAACGTCCGCTGGACAGCTAGCACGTTCGCACCAGAGATGGTGGATGGTGTGAGTTGTCTGTCTACTGCGGTGTTAACGCAGGCTGCGTCGACGATTTCTCCTGCGTAGGTTCAGTGAGTTTGTACATGGACTAGTTGAGAACGAGCATTTACCATTGTTGCGGAAAGTGAGGCATTCATTTCCGGGAACGCCGTCTACTTCCTTGAGGACGAGGGTTTGAGAGCCTTTGACGAGCGAGCTTGCTTGTCGAGGGAAGATGGCTAAAGCTGATGCAGAGGTTATTTGAAGGAGGACTGCAGTAAGCTTCATGGTGATTTCGGGGCGGAAATAAGATGATGGAAATAAAAGAATGGAATTATACACAAGAAGAGGGCCAGCCAAAGAACGGAAGATTGCAAGTGAAAACGACAGAAGTAGTGCTATGTAGATGATGGGCCAGTGAGAGGGGAAAGTTCGTGTATATATACTTTTACTCGAAGGAGAGAACCTAGGGTCAAGGGGCTATTTTGGAAGCAACCCAATTTCACTTAGTTGATCAAACGCACTACACGAGGATCATACAAAGGACATGAGGATACCCCAGGTTTGAAGATGACCTCTGCGCCAAAAAAGCGAGTTTTACGCACGGTGGTCATCTCTTAGGAGCATTTCGGGAAAGGCGCCCAAGCCGTGACTGCATGAAATAGTAATTCCAACAGGATTCTCCGCGAATAAAGTGCTTGGAAACTTTTGCTTAAATAACATATAGGTAAAGATCTAGATCTTGTAGAAGGCGGCTACTGCTTCTTCGCGTGTTCGGCACCCCTGAAATATTATGACGTTTGACATGTGGGATGGCGCGACAGTTACAGTATCGCGGGCCGACCTAATACCACAACCCGTCAAGCGAGCTCGACACGTTCGCACGTGCTTAGCATACTTCTTCGCGACAGCGTTGTCTGTTTCGAAATCAGAAAGACTGCTCATTCTACAAAATAAGATTCTACTTTAGCGAAGCATACAGAAGGGGGGGCACCCGGCAGGCTTTTTGTTCTACCGAATGTCGACAACTTGACTGGTTCTCGGATCTAGAATGTTTTATGAATGTTTGCCAATTCCTCACGACCTATCCACCGAGAGAGTATTATTGTTCGACACGTAGAAACCAGCATTAGTTCGCCATTCGGATCAATGTCATGGTAAGCTCTGGATCCGCAATAATGGTAGGCGAGTCGATGCCTAGCTGTGGCTTCCTCAGGTACCTTCTAGCTAATTATGGTCATATTCCAACCGTGATAATCATGCCTTGGTAGGTAAAGTATGCTTAGCAACGAATGGTCAGATAAAAGATGTTAAGGAAAAGGAGCATTGTATATGCCGCCGAGAATAGACGCTAGACTTAAGAATGTAAGGATACTGGCTTTGTTCAGACTACATTATGCATACTGGCCATTGGTTCTGGGTTGTGTACAGCGCAAAATCAAGACAAGACTAGATATAATTGGGATCTTCTATGAGCACGTAGTCGTTTATCGATGTAAAGGATGAAGAATGCATTCCACGATGCTCCAACATGTATACAAACTCACTGCAAGGCGGGGTGGAGGCAGCGGTGTCTAAGTTATAGACTAATTAGCTGGCCTCTTGAATGAGAAAATAGATATTTAATTTGGTTAGAGCTTAATAAATTTAGTGAAGGGATCTCAAGTAATCGTACGACTACAATTTCCTATTTCTGAGAATAACCTGGGAAGAGTTGTTTGGTCACTACCTCGTGATTATTCCCCATTCACTGCGCAGAGGCCGGCATTGTATCTTCAAAAGTCCTAATATGCTCCCCCAATTTAAATTTTCTACTTCGAGAGTAGATTGTTACTTTGGCGAATACAACTCCATTCAGAGGTTGAGTCAAATCATACGAAGACCGCAATCTACCTCTGTCAACCCTCAGTATTCCCCTTCATTACTAAAGTGTTTTGGCATCACGCGGAACACGATAGATGTCGTCAAGAAGAATGCCTTCGAGTCAATGGATCGCCCGTCTCCTGACGTGCCTCCTCGCAGCCCCAATTCTCGTATTCTACACTCTATCCTTCATAGGCTGTATATCCGACTCTCCTAGCCTCCCAAACATCTTCCTACTGCGCCTCTCAAATTTGAGCCAAACGTCATCTAGAATCTCTATTTCAGAGGTCCGTATAGGCTACTCCGGCTTCTGTGCAAAGCTCTCCGACAATCTCTTCTGCCAACGCAAAGGGGCTGATAGCATTGTCGAGTCTCTCGGAGCAAGCGACGAGAAGATGATGTCTGTGGCCCTCACGCTCCAGACCAAGCTTAGTTCTAGCTTTGGTCTTCTCGCTGTTGCAGGGTCGCTTTTCGTGACCTGCATTCTCCTTGTCGTCGCTCGAGTCGCTCTTTTCGCGGACTTGAAAGGACCTGATGGGGAACCGACTTGGCAACGATATATCCGCATAGCTTCCAGAGCGACAGCATGGCTTTCCTTTTCTTTCGCACTATTATCCTGCATATCGATGCATCAGACGACCAAGGTAGTAGCCTACATCGCGCAAGCACTGGGATCGGGGCAAATCCGGGTATCGGCGGGAGGGGCTTTGATTACACTGCAGTGGCTTATCGTGGCATTCTCTGCAGTGTTTTGTATTGGAGTTTTTATCATGTTCGCAGAGCCAGCCTGTAATGCGAGCGTAGAAGAGGATATTGCCTTTGAGCCTCTTCCTCCTGTCCCTGGTGCCTT
This sequence comes from Periconia sp. TS-2, assembly GCA_030378425.1. Classification (NCBI taxonomy): domain Eukaryota; kingdom Fungi; phylum Ascomycota; class Dothideomycetes; order Pleosporales; family Periconiaceae; genus Periconia; species Periconia sp. TS-2. The sequence goes on along the minus strand of JASNQO010000029.1, from coordinate 129,472 downwards.
CCCTGCGCCGGTGGCCCCCTGAAGGGACAGTATATCCGGTGATGATACTGGTGGTGACAGTGACGATGGAAATAACGACAAAAGTGTTGTCTTAAAAGATTCATAATATGCGTATATAAATAGCGTAGTAATAAGGCGACTTACTGAGCCTCATCTAATCAAATGTCTGGATCTATAACAAGATTCTCAATCATTTTACACTGCTTTTCGCATATGCGGCCCAATCCGTGCTCATGCCAACCTCTCCAAGCCCTGAGACTCCGTCACCCTCCTCCCACCCCTGCCAGTTCTCCAAAGAAAACAAATGTCTCATAGTGGGTCTACCATGCGGACAACTCCACGGCTTGTCCATACTCCCCATATGCCTAACAATGTTCTCCATCTGCGCGAATTTCAATGTTTTCCCAATCATCACACTTCCCCGGCAAGCCCTACTTGCAAGCAACTTCCGCACCTTACCAGGCCTAGGTATATGCCTATCTGTAGCCATTTCTGATGAAGGTGGATTGTCCAGAATAAGCGCTAAAAGCTCTTCTAGATCGCGTGGTGTGAATGTGACTTCCTTGCTCATAGGTAGGGATGTGAGCGCCGCCCGCTGTCCTACTGGTTTGCTGCCTGTGGTGTCCATCTCAACGATGAACCCGTTGGCGACTAGCGACGGGGTGTTAGCGAGGATGATTTCTTCTTCCACGGCAGTGAGTTCGAGAGGATGTGGGTGCACTAGGCGCTGAGAGACGAGCACGGTCGTGGCCGAGAAGCGTTCAAAGTTGTACTTCTCGTCTGAAGCGTGTTGATCAATGATGAAAAGATCTGGAGAGGTGGAAGAAGGCGTAGGGGGTCGCACGGCGAGGACGAATCCTAGATTGAATTGTCCGATGATGCGCATGTTATTGAAGTCGGATTTCGTGACAGTGAGTGAAAGGCGTTCCTCTGGATCTTCTTTGTCAATCTGTGCACTCGATTGAAACCTTCCTTTGCTCTGTTGATGTTCTGCGGCCTTTAGAGCGGCTGTGAGGCTGTTAATGTAATTGGAAATTGTCTCGCTATCGATTTCAATGAGTCCTTCAAGATTGAGGGTCGAAAACTTCTTCTGTGAGACCTTGAATAGCTTCCCCGCTCGTTTGAGGTTCATTTCTGTAGGTCTTGCAGCTGCTTCTTCAGCTTCAGCGATCATTTCTACAATCCTTGCTTCTTCCAGAGCTTTCTTTTTTGATTCGTCAATGTAATCACCGTCATCATCCCTAATATCGGCTTCTGGTCTAAGTTCATCGACGTCCATATCGTCCTCGTTCGTAGAAGGCTGTACTGGTAGTGCACTTGAAGATTGATCAAAATCGTCAGTTCTTGGTTCTTCAAACTCTCTCACACTAGGAAGTTTCCCTGGAGTCGGCGATCGAGTAGGCACATCTGGGAGGCTCCTCTCCGAGTGAGAATCTTCCTCCTCTCCCTCTTCATCTTCATCTTCATCATCGCTCTCTTCAACCTGAGTTCCGGGAGCAACAAACCCACGCAAACTCCTCGTGAATAGTGGCCGCTTTGGTGTCTGATTTAGTGGTTGACCATCTAGTCCGAGTTTAGGTGTGTGAATTCTGGCTCGTTTGGATGCACGCGACTCACTGCCACTTCCAACCATAGACACTGTCGTAGTGTTGCCGATCGTGATCGTGGCTTGTTGCGTCGGAGTTCGCATGGGGCGCATTCGGTCGAATGCATTTTGAATTGTACTTTGGGAGGAGCGCGTCTGAGGGGTGTGTTTGATCGCTGGAATAGTGTCCTCTTCCTCCTCGGCTTCTGTTGGGCTCAGCGATCTGGAGGAGCGCTCTTGTTCCATTTGCTTTGCGTGTTGTGAAGCAATACGTGCGTTGAAGTCCTGCACAACTTTGGAGTGCTTTTCAGCTGGAGGCGGTTGCATATGGCTTCCAGCTTCAGGTTCAAACAATGGTGAAGCTGACCTTTGATCGGACTGTTCTGCTGTTCCTGGTGATTCTAGCAATGGGCTTCCCCGCGGCATATCGGATTCGATGGTTCTTTCTGCTGCAGTATTGCCGTTAACACGTGAAGCACTTCTCCTTCGCCGGGCTGGAGGGCGCATCGTCCTCTCTTCCGCATCGCGACCAGCAAAGCTTTCAATCAAACTCGCTTTCACGAAGCCCGGAAGTGGTGTTTCCTCAGACGAAGAAGACGAGTCGAGATTCTGATCAATCATGGACGATAGCCTGCGGGTCTTCGCGGACTGTAGATGCCCCTCCTGCTCTCCCATAGGAGAGCTGGTGCTTTCCCGGTGCTGGGCTATTGGCGGTCTAAAGGAAGGATTGGAAGATATTCTTCTACCGGGAAGCTGGGCTTGCGGTACGCTCTGATCATGACTTTCGAAAAGATCTATAAGCGCTTCTTTCAGACTTTCCAACAGCGCCACCTGGTCATGCAGCATAATGGTCCGTTTATCTGGACTCACATTGACGTCGTAGGCGTTCATATCTAGCTTGATGTCCGCGAAGATGAAGGGGGATTGCGTGATGTTGTATGATTTGTACACCTCATTGAACGCCTTTGCGACTTGTGGAAGAGTACAAGGACGGGAGTTGACGAAGAACATCTGGCGATCTGGAGTCTGACGACCTTCACCGACGACTGGACGAGAAATATGGCCTACGATTTTCACTGCACGGGAGCCAGAATCATCTTGAGTATTCCAATTTCGAGCGCTTTGTGTCGCACCTGGGCGATTGGAGGGATCCATTTCGAAATCCAGCTCTAAGGGTATAAGGGCCAACAGAGTCTTTGCCCCGTAGACGTTGGCGATATTCTCCCTCGTGTTTGGGTTGCCGTTGGTTGAAAACGCTACCGTCCTCTTCCTGCACACTTCATCAGCCTCTCAAACCCAGCATAGCTCTCTGCGTACTGTTACCCACCCTTTCGGCACCTGATTGCTCACGGTGAACTTGACTCCTGTGCTAATGCATGCATACGCATTCAGCAGCCCAAGAACTTTATTGTACTCCCTCTTGACAGTCTTCTCTAGCTCTTTTCGTCTGACTGGCAGATTATAAAACAATGACTCCACTACCACCGTGGTACCCTGTTTGGCTGCCACCACCGATGTGCCCTTAAGCTTCCCTGACTGCTCAAACTCGAGCTTTGTGCCTTTCGGTCCATCGGAGGCTTTCGCTGTAATAATATGAAACTTCGAAAGAGCGCATAGTGAGGACAGGGCTTCGCCACGGAAGCCGAACGTTTCGAGGGAAGCGAGATCGTCGTATGTGAGGAGTTTAGACGTATAATGCTTAAGAGCAATCGTCTCGAAGTCTTCTGGTGCGATACCAGAGCCATTATCTTGGACCTCGATGGAATCGAGGCCGTTGTTTTTGAACCGAACCTCTGCACAGAATATGAGTCTCTGAACATAAGATGGTTGTGGGGTTAGGCCTACCGATGGAAGTGGCACCTGCATCGAGGCTGTTCTCCACCAGCTCTTTGCAGACGGACTGAAGGTCGACAATGACCTGCCCTGACTGGATCTGGTGGACGGAGCGACCCTCGATGGGCTTGATGGTGGCCATGTCAAGCCATGTCAAAACATGCTGTAGGTGTTGAGACCCCAGCTGATGACGTGAAACCGTGATCGGGCCTGACGCGTTGAGTATCTAGCGCGTCTCGCTTAATGTTGCCCACGAATTCCCTTCTCGCAGCCTCATGGCTGTTTGCCAAGAAGACTTGGCGGCTACGCGATACCTCAGTTCTAACGGATACACGACGGGTGACTGGCTGTATTCATACTTGCTTCGAACGTTTGTAAGGGGCTTAATTTACCTATGATCATCAAGTTTAAGCATAGAAATTGAAGATTTGCTCTGGCTTTGTACCCACACGACGACATCATGACGGGAGGAATAGAAGCCTCAGAGGCATACCTACGTCAGCTACACGAGCAAACGGTTGACAAGCAAATACTGTAGGTATATCATCTCCTCTGCATTTGAAGGAATGACCTGGATTGAGCGACGCTAACAATGTCACAGGATAGAAAAGCTTAAGGAAATGACTCAAGATAAACAAGGGAACCAAATCATCGAGAAGGAACTCGAAGAAGCATCTGTAGCATATGCCAAAGCAAGTTCTCGAGAGCTCGTACAAATGATGTACTTGAGGCTCCCACCAGAGCTCCGAGATATGGTGAGTGAGGCGTCTAGCTAGACAATTCCTCTTACTCGCTATCTTATCATGAATTTACTGCTGATGGAGAATATATACTGGGTCGCGCTAATCTAGGCTCTGCTCTCTCTAGATATACAAATACCTCTATTTTGAGGAAGCACAGATCCCAATCGGAAAGTGGCACTTTTCAACCTACACAGAATCTCCTGGATCTAATATTGTGTATGCGCCCAAAACTCAAATTCTAAGGCTTAAAGCTGACTTCTTCCAGTGATGAAGACCTTCCTTTTCTCATACCGGATGGTGCAATCAAAGAGGATCATCGCATCCATCCACCATCTCACATTCTGCTTCCGAATAACCGCATCCTAGATCCTGCGTATGTGGGCCACGACCTCGCCCGTGAACTCTCGAAGCTCTACTATTCATCCAACGAGTTTTCCATCTGCGCTCGTGATGGCGCAATCTCGTCATTGTTGTTCAAGGATGCAGCCTACAATTTCACTAGGGATGGGAAATCGGCTGTCCGCCCTCTCGGCATTTTGCCTATGGACTATGTGCGCAGACTGCAAATCCGGATCAAATGCGAGCGCTACGATGGCGAGCTTGGTATTCGGAAACAGGCTATCGTGGAGGACATTTTCTCTAACCTAAAGCCGTTCCTGAACCGTGACTTCGCGAGCAGAACCCCCGACCTCTCTATTGAATTCATAATTATGCTGCCATTGTCGTGTTGTCGACGGAATAGTGAAGATAGGACAAAAGAGCATAAGCGTCATCTCACCAATGTCATGGAAGCTGTGCGCCTACCACTATACACCCTCAAGCACGACGTCAATGCCGAAATTTCTATTAGTCATCTTGACGACATAAAGTCGCCTTTTCCAGCTGACATCACTAAATACTTTGCTCTAACCAAGGAACAATGGGAATTCGTATGCTCACACGACCCTTCCTCTTTGAACTAATGCATTAATACGCTGCGTAGGAAAAGTCTGCTCTCTCTGCTCTAGAAGTCGAGTACTCGCCGGCAGACTACTTCATTGCTGCGCCTTGGAGTGAGACGAAGCAGGGTTTACGACATCAGGCCATGACCGATGTCTTAGCGCAGAGATGGGGCTTCACGTTTCCTGAAGGAGGAGATGGCAGATATATCGTTTCACAGGGTCCTTACTGGCCTACTAGGGAGATTGGTAGGGGGGTCGAGTAAGGGCTTGATTATTAGCATCATCAGTGACGCATTGAGGAGCCTGTGAAATCGGCATAGGACTCCTAGAGTTGGGGAACCATCTTCGTGAGCTTAAAACAGACTTTATCGCATTTCACTAGCTGGCTTCTCACGTTCTCTACGGCGCCTGTGATCCCGTTTGTGCATACGTAATACTCAGGAGATCACTGCTACCGCGAAACTACAGAAGAGAGATATAGTCATAGTACACTTTGATTCGGACATGCTTTTCTACGCCACCTATTCAACTAGCGGGGATTCTATTGCTAAATGAAACTTGGCAAGAAGGCAAAAAACAAATGACGATCCATTGTACAAGATTTGTGTTGATAGTCCCAGAAAGCTCGCACCCGCTCGCTCTACTTTGACTCAAGGAAAAAAGCTAAAAGCTTACACTAGTCCTGCTACCCTATACACAGTCCCCAGAAATATTACAAGATCACATTACAGCAGAAGTTCCAGAGGGTTCTCAATCACCTTCTTAAGCTCCTTCATGAACTCGCCACCAACCGCGCCATCTACTACCTTGTGGTCGAAGCTGCCTGTAATAACAATCTGGTCGTCCCACTCCACGCTCGGTGTTCCGTCCTCGGTGAGCTCGCCGGGTACTGCGACCTTCTGTGTTGTGCCGATAGCGACGATGGTAGCTTGTGGCGGGTTGATGACAGCGGTGAACCGCTCGACAGCAGAATTCATGCCCATGTTAGAAATGGTGATGGTTCCACCCTGGTACTCTTCTGGCTTCAGTTTGCCATCCCGTGCACGCTTACCAAGGTCCTTGACCTGTGCGGAGACTGCCTGAAGTCCGAGACCATTGACGTTCTTTACGATAGGAGTCATAAGTCCGACAGGGGTAGCAACGGCGACCGAGACATCAACGACGTTGTGTTGACGGATGATGACCTCGCCTCCCTCCTCGCGCCACGATGAGTTAGCACCGGGAACCTTGCGGGCGGCGACAGCAAGAGCTTTGACAAGGAAGTCGTTGACGGAGAGCTTGTACTCGCCATTTGACGAAGCGTTAAGAGCCTCCCGAAGCTTGAGCAGCTTGCTAACGGAGATGTTGGAGGCGACGAAGTAGTGGGGGTTCTGCTGCATGCTCTGAGTGAGGCGGGAGGCAATGACTTTGCGCATGCTAGTAGCCGGTACATCTTCGTAGCTAGCAGCGCCACCTGTAGCAGCTGGGGCTCCGCCAGCAGGCTTGTACTTCTCAATATCCTGCTTCGTGACCTTTCCTCCGGGACCAGAGCCCTTGATGGCTGAGAGCGGAACACCCTTCTCGAGCGCAAGCTTCGTAATGGACGGCGATACGGTAGGTTGACGTTGGAGGGAAGTCTCTAATCGATTGCCACTGGAATCGGACTCAATAGCCTCCGGAGCTGATTCCTCCTTCGCAGGGGGAGCGGTGCCGGAGCCAGACTTTGGCGGCTCGCTAGATTCGGATGACTCGCCCTCCTTTGAAGCTGCAGCAGGCTTGTCACCACCAGCATCCTCCGCAGAGAAGGACTCGAAAGCAGAGACATCCTCGCCCTCCTCAACTAGGACCGCGATCGGCTATCAAAAGTTAGCTTCGGCGAAATTTGACCTGAATATTCAATAAAGTGTAGTTTGTTGTCAAGGCCTCTTTTAGTGAAGACAAGAACCATGCAACAAATTGGAGGGTCAAGCTTACACTGCCGACCGCGACGTCCTTCTCGCCAGAATCTTTCAGAATTTTGGCAATAACACCCTCCTCCTGAAACTCAAAGTCCATCTGGGCCTTGTCGGTCTCGATCTCAACGAGTACATCTCCCGGTGCTATCGAGTCTCCGACCTTTTTCTGCCATGTGCCGATATTTCCAGAGGTCATGGTCGGGGAGAGGGCCGGCATGCTAACGACGGTGTGCGAAGGGAACGCTGTAAAAAGGTACCAATTAGTATCGCGAGCTTCAGTAGATGTTTTTTTAGCATCATTGGAAAGAGATTTTCCTACATTTTGAAGCATAGTACCTGGCGAGGGCTGCAAGGGCTGGTGTCCGTCGTCTGTAGCTTCCATGTCAGCAAACTGCGCTGGAATGTCTCTTGTGGGAAGAATCATCGTACGCAGAGATATTAGCACACCTCGGGACACTCAGAGTGCCCCTCAGAGCAATTGAACCCCTCGAGCTCAATTGGCTCCCGGCCCGCGACAGTAGAGTTGTCGTTGCTGGCATTGTGACAGGATGCCGATGCTGTCCGCTGAAAATTTGCCCGCTGCAGTCAGGGGAGATTTGGCAGGCGCAACCTAGCGGCGAAGGGTGCGAGCGCGGAGATGTATGAGCTGAGCTCGTGGCCGATCGATAGACGACTGGAGGGGTTGAAGATGAGATTGTTGCTCCCAACAGAAAAGTCGAGCTCTTGACGGGGAGCCGGCTGTGCCAAGCCGCCTCATTCCCCGAGCGGGCCACGTCGCAGCCACAGACGACGCCACAGCAGCTCGCTGAGCTGGGACAGGGGTGTGGAAACCATCAGGTAAGGAGGCTGATGCCAAAGACAGATGGTCACTTCACTGCGCACTACAAGTACTAGCGCTTTAGGACTTGCTTTTTGTATTTGTACCCTTTTCCAATTCCCTCGTTGCATTGGGTCGGCGTGACGCTATTGCACCTGCTACATCTTGCGAGCTCCTGCCAATGCCATGATTGCTGCGGAAAGCCCCGCTAGAAACTGAAAGAAGGAGCGACCCCAGGAATATCGCAGATTCGCGAATACCACAGATTCCCACGATATACCATGGCTGACACGGAGTCATCGCCAGGGACGCCAGATACAGCGGAAAAGCCCCCGAACGGGGCACTGCCGGAAGATCCGTCTGTCGCAGAGGACGAGAAGGACACAGATGCAGGCTCCCAGGCCGCTTCTGAGGACATGGACGAGCAAGCTCCTCCGACGCCGCGAGCACCACAGGACCAGTCGAACCTACGCACACCTACTCCTTCGACACCGACGTTGAATGTACCGGACGATGTCGAAACGCCGCAAACCGCCGAGTTCTTTGAGCCACGCACACACATCGCCAACCGCCCTCGGACAGACTCTCAGTCAACCGCTGCCACTGCCGCCACGACTGCCACGAGACCTTCCACACGGAGCTCATTGGTGTTTGTAGTCACTGCCTTGGAGACTATAGCGGCGTCGAAGGATGCAAAGAAGAACAAAAAATTGGGAGACTCGCTGGCGACAGCCTTGGCTGCCATCAAGCAGGAGGGGGACCCGTCACACATCAATCCCGAGATACTTTTCGAGCCGCTCCAGTTGGCTTCGGAGGCTCCTACTGTATCTGTATCTATCATCGCACTCGACTGCATCGGCAAGCTAATAAGCTACTCCTATTTCTCCGTGCCTTCCGAACCACAAGGAGACAACGAGGTGCCACCTCTAATAGAGAGGGCTATAGATACAATATGCGATTGTTTCCAAGGAGAAGCCACGGCCCCCGATGTACAACTTCAGATTGTAAAGTCGCTACTGGCGGCAATCCTGAATGACAAGATCGTGGTACATGGAGCTGGACTGTTGAAAGCTGTACGGCTGACATACAATATCTTTCTGCTCTCTAAATCGAGTGCCAATCAACAGGTTGCGCAGGGTGCTTTGACACAGATGGTGGGCACAGTCTTTGAGAGAGTGAAGTCCCGGCTTGCTATAAAGGAGGCCAGATTCAATCTGTCCCGTGTCTCCCTGAATGAGAAGGATGATTCTAACGAACATGTACGGGAAGAAGTGGAGGATAATTCGCGGACTGTCGACGAAGTGGAAACGAACGAAGAAGGCCATGACGAACGATTCGACGAGGAATCCGGCGAGCCTAGCGACAAGCCCGTGGATAAACATACTGGTCCTAAAATCACCCTACAGAGCTTTGAGAACAACATGAGCTTCAATGATGATCGGATACACGACAACGCGCCTACGTTGGTAACACGCATAAAAGGCAAGCCTGGATCAAGACACGTCTCCGGCCAAGATACCTCGCCTAATCTCCATGAAAGCGAGCACTCAGATGAGGAGGAAGAAGATGAGATCTTTGTCAAAGATGCCTACCTTGTTTTCAGGGCCATGTGCAGACTTAGCACCAAAGGCCTGTCTGTCGATCATGCGCTAGACGTGAGATCTCAGGGTATGAGGTCAAAGCTACTCTCGTTACACATCATTAATACCATCCTACACAACAACATCGCCGTGTTCGTATCGCCTTATGCCACTATCAGGAGTGGGAGCGGCGACGAGCCCACAACCTTCGTTCAAGCCATCAAACAATATCTCTGCCTAAGTTTGAGCCGTAATGGTGCAAGCTCCGTCAACAAGGTGTTCGAAGTCGCTTGCGAAATATTTTGGCATATGCTCAAGTACTTGCGAGTGATGCTCAAGAAGGAGGTTGAAGTGTTTCTGAAAGAGATATATTTGACAATTCTAGATAAACGTGCTGCCCCAGCCTCTCAGAAGCAGTATATCCTGACCATCTTTGGAAGGTTAGCATCAGATCCTCGAGCGCTAGTCGAGATCTACCTGAACTACGACTGCGATCGCACGGCTCTCGACAACATGTACCAACGCGTCGTGGAACATCTCTCAAAGATCTCTAACTCGCCTGTTTCCGTTACTCCCATGCAACAGCAAGCGTACCAAGAGCATCGCGAAAAGCAATCGAGACAATCAGATTGGCAAACCCGAGCCACTTTGCCTCCTTCGCTATCTACCGCATCGATGAATCTTCCGCATGACACCGAACAGTCATATCCTCCAGAGTACGCCATGAAACACGAGTCTCTGGAGGCTCTTGTGGAGATTTTGCGGTCATTAGTGAACTGGTCAGAGCAGTCGGTTCCGAACAATGCAAGAAATTCTAATCTTGATGTGAGAAGCTCCGCCGAGCTCAGAGCTTCAATGGACAATCGGGGTTTTACTGAATCCCCTAATGTCGGTGTCGATTCCGGAACAGTAACACCCATGACCGAGGATGATTACGGCGAACTAGAAAAGGCAAAACAGAGGAAGACAGCTCTTACAAATGCGGTCCGTCAATTTAATTTCAAACCCAAAAGAGGGCTGAAGGTCCTAATAAAGGATGGCTTTATCGCCTCAGAGTCACCTGAGGATATTGCACGATTCTTCCACGAGACCGATTTTCTCGATAAAGCCGCGCTTGGAGAATTTTTGGGCGAAGGCGACCCCGAGAATATCGCAATCATGCACGCTTTTGTGGATCAAATGGATTTCAGCAAGACGCGTTTCGTAGACGCCTTGCGACGGTTTTTGCAGAGCTTTAGACTTCCGGGTGAAGCGCAAAAAATTGATCGATTCATGCTCAAGTATGCCGAACGGTACATCACCGGAAATCCCAACGCGTTCGCCAACGCCGATACTGCATACGTCTTGTCCTACTCAGTCATTATGTTGAACGTAGATCAACATAGCAAGAAAATGAAGGGTAATCGGATGACTTTGGAGGAATTCATCAAGAATAACCGTGGCATCAATGACAACGCCGATTTACCTAACGAGTACCTGTCAGGCATTTACGAGGATATTGCGCATAACGAGATCGTGCTTAATACCGAACAGGAAGCTGCAGCGGACAAGGGCCTCATACAACCTCAACCTACAGGAGGGTTGGCCGCTGTAGGACAAGCCCTTACTGGCGGCGGACGGGATCTTCAACGGGAGGCTTATGTGCAGGCTTCTGAGGCCATGGCTAATAAAACCGAACAACTCTACAAACAATTATTACGAACTCAACGACGAACAACAAAGAACCTACCAGTCTCAAAGTTCATCCCTGCATCTTCGTCTAAGCATGTCGGGCCGATGTTTGAAGTTACCTGGATGCCGTTCCTCACTGCTCTATCCGCACAAGCACAGGACCACAATATCGAGATCGTGAGATTGTGCATTGAGGGTATCAGGCTTGCTATTCGCATCTCATGCTTATTCGATGTAGAAAGCTCACGGCAAGCCTTCGTTTCATTCTTGGCGCGCTTCACCAATCTCTATAACTTGAGCGAAATGAAAGCTAAGAATATGGAGGCTCTGAAGGTTTTGATCGAGATTGCTCATACCGAAGGGAATCTTCTTCGAGAATCCTGGCGGGAGATACTCACGTGTATATCTCAACTTGACCGCTTCCAACTCATCTCTGCAGGAATTGATGAGCGATCAGTACCTGACGTCTTGAAATCCCAATCTCAAGGCGCGAATCAATCGCGGAGATCACTCCAAGTACCGAATAATCGACGTCGACAGGCACCCAATTCCGGTAACTTCGCCTTTCAAGCTGACGTAGCGGAGGAGAGCCGATCCACCGATATCATTAGGGGTGTAGATAGAATTTTCACCCACACTGCCAACCTCTCTGGCGATGCTATTGTTGACTTTGTCAAGGCATTGACTCAGGTCAGTTGGCAAGAAATTCAATCCTCCGGCCAAAGCGAATCTCCCCGCACATACAGCTTGCAAAAGCTAGTAGAGATTAGCGGGTACAACATGACCCGCGTCCGATTTGAATGGACAAATATCTGGCAAATATTAGGGGCTCATTTCAATGACGTTGGATGCCACACCAACACCAACGTGGTCTACTTTGCACTCAACTCCCTCCGTCAATTATCCATGAAGTTTATGGAAATTGAAGAACTTCCTGGGTTCAAATTCCAGAAAGACTTCCTGAAACCTTTCGAGCACATCATCGGCAACACAAGTGTGGTATCGGTCAAAGACATGGTGCTTCGCTGCCTAATTCAGATGATTCAAGCAAGGGGAGAGAATATCCGATCAGGCTGGAAGACTATGTTCGGGGTTTTCACTGTGGCGGCAAAGGAACCATATGGTAAGATTTCACGAGATTCTCATCCATACACAATACTAATCTGAAGCAGAGGGTATCGTCAACATGGCATTCGAAAATGTGTCTCAGGTGTACAACACCCGCTTCGGTGTTGTTATTTCCCAGGGCGCATTTGCCGACTTGATTGTTTGCCTTACCGAGTTCTCGAAGAACTACAAGTTCCAGAAGAAATCGCTGCAGGCGATCGAGCTACTCAAGTCATCTGTGCCGAAGATGCTGCGAACTCCAGAATGCTCGCTATCTGCCCAAGCCGGATTCGTGAAAGAATCTGACAAGGGCTCATCTATTCCTAAGCAGCCCAGCCGACAAACCCAGGAGGAACAATTTTGGTTTCCAGTCCTATTCGCCTTCCATGATGTCCTGATGACTGGCGAAGATCTTGAAGTTCGATCGAGAGCACTAAGCTATCTCTTTGAGACGCTAATCACTTACGGTCGCGAATTTCCTCAAGATTTCTGGGACATGCTCTGGCGCCAGCTCCTCTATCCTATCTTCATGGTCTTGAAATCAAAGTCCGAGATGTCTAAAGTCCTCAATCACGAGGAGCTTTCGGTCTGGCTCTCCACGACCATGATTCAGGCTCTGCGCAACATGATCAAGCTCTTCACCCACTTTTTCGAATCGCTAGAGTACATGTTAGATCGATTTCTCGACCTGCTTGCCCTCTGTATATGTCAAGAAAACGATACCCTTGCACGGATTGGCAGTAATTGTCTACAGCAACTAATCCTTCAAAACGTGCAAAAGTTCACGCCCAGGCATTGGAATCAGATTGTTAGGGCATTTGTAGACCTCTTTCAACGAACAGAGGCCACGCCGCTCTTCTCGGCCGCAACTGGCTCATCATCCCAGGCCCAAACACCCAACGGCTCGAGTGATACGCCCGGTGGCAAAATTCCAACATCAGAAGCCCCATCTAAAGAGCTTTCTTTACAAACTCCGAGTGATGAAATACCTTCAGAGAACGCCCTCGGTATCAATGGCCTTGCAAGCCCGCGGCGGCCCTCTCTTGTAACGTTGGATTCATCAAGTAGTGCAGCTGTGGACCAAAGAATGCCCTCGCCCCTTCCAAAGCGTCAGATACAGGAATTGGAAGACTACCGCCCAGACAACCAGGATCTCCAGCAACCACCCGTTGTCGTCACCGCTGCCCGTCGCCGCTTCTTTAACCAGATCATCACAAAATGCGTACTCCAGCTCCTCATGATCGAGACTGTGCAGGAGCTATTCACAAATGATGCCGTCTATGAGAAGATTCCATCCGGCGAGTTGCTTCGCCTCATGGCCGTTCTTAAGAAATCTTATCACTTCGCAAAGCGCTTCAATGCGGACCGTGATCTACGCACGCGATTGTTTAGGGAAGGCTTCATGAAGCAGCCCCCCAACCTTCTCAAGCAAGAATCCGGCTCCGCTTCTGTCTACGTCAGCATCCTTTTCCGCATGTACCACGACACGTCGACCGACCGCGCCGCCTCGCGTGCCGACACTGAAGCTGCGCTCATACCCCTCTGCGAGGACATCGTCGCCTCTTACATCGAGCTTGACGAAGAAACTCAACAGCGCAATATCGTGACCTGGCGACCTGTTGTCGTCAACGTGTTAGACGGCTATGCCGGGTTCCCCGCTGGCGAGTTTGAGAAACACGTTGCTACCTTTGCGCCGCTCGTTGTGGGATTATTAGGTACGGAGCTGGCAAGTGACGTCCAAAGAAGCGTGCAAGCGCTCGTCATGAGGATCTTTGAAGCCAAGCTAGGCACTGAGAGAGTGCAGTTGATGACCCCAGTGCCGAGAAGCCCAAGGGGAAGCTTTGGAAGTCCGGTCGTGGCTAGGAGGGCGAGTCGAGGACGATAATGCTGTGCTCTGCATTCTATCTCATGAGGCCCATTACGATTGACCTTTGAGAATTTTCATTTTCATTGATACTGTCTAGGCGTCTTTTCCCCCTCATGGCATTTAGATTCATTTTCCGGAGACTTGAAGTGGCTTCGGCAAAAAAGCGACATCCTTCGCTAGAGGTCTACCATGCGGGAGCATGTATATTTCTATTCCCAGGCGGCGGGTCAATTTAGCCGTCTTGTTTTTTCTTTTAAATTCGTGTGTCGTAGGATGTATGGGGTAGATGGTAGGAGTAGTGATTTAGGGGCTAAAATGTGCTCACTGTATATTTGTTAGCGTGGAATATGCATTATACAATATTCGATTCGGCTCTTGATGTTTCTTGCATCTACACTCATGTCTGCTCTGCTTTCCTTTGATCAAGAGTGCAATTCATCAAAAGTTGTACTCTCTATTCAAAGCTCAATATCTTCATTCCTAACCGTTGAGAGTCCCCTGCCCCTTTTCTTCCTCCTCATGATGAGCCACAGCGCCAGCATAAATGCACTAGCAATAAGATACGTAAGCCCGGCAAGTATTTGTGGATACAAATACGGCTGGGAACTATCCGGTCGCCGCAACCTGAGACCAATGGCTTCAGAAAAGACGCAGGGCACGACGATTGTTCCAAATGCGAGAGCAAGCATGGACGGCAGTTCAACTAAGCCTGCCACCTCAACGCAGAGTACGCTGATAGTCTGCCAATCATTGTTAACATGATATCGAGTTTTCTGGAAAGATAGGCGAGTAAACATACCATCCAAAATACACCGCAGATGGCGCCATTGATGATAGCGAAAACGACAAGCAGCGGGTACGAAGTAGCAGGAAGCCAAAGAGCCCAAACAGATATGGAACAGGCGAGTGTAGCTAATCCGGCAACTTCTATACGCCCAAATCGATCGCTCAACAGGCCTAGACAGGGCCGTCCCAACATCGTACCTAGGTTCAGTAGTGCCGTTACTGAAGATGCTCGACTCGTATCCAAATGAATCGAGCGCGCAAAGTCCGAAAGTGAGTACAGAAGCACCATGTACCCCAATATAGAAGTGAATCCCCACAGCAGCAGCAAACAAACTGGCGCCCGTCGCAGTAACCGCACGTCAAAGGGGTGCATGGGCGGTCTAACGATGTGATTTCTATTCCGGATCAAGCAAGTAGCGAGAATATTCATCGCGCCAGACATAATGCCGATGATTCGAAGGGACCAGGCAAGCGATATCCGATCAATCATGGGTCTCGTAGCGAAACTTATTATTACGCCCCCGAGTCCTGAGCCCGCGCTGTTGATGCTATTCGCAAGACTTCTCTTCTTGTCAAACCATTGGCTTGTTACTGCTACGCTGGGGATAAAGAGGCAGCCTACGCCTATGCCGACGCATACACCTTGGCTTAGATATAGCTGCCAAATTTTGGTAGCAAAGCTGGCTGCTACGAAGCCGCCTGTTTGGAATGCCACGCCGGCGAACATGACGACGTGCGTGCCGAATTTTCGAACGAGATAGGTAACTGGGGACGCCACAAGCATTGAGAGGCCGAAGTTGATGCCGCCGACGAAGGCATAGTCGAGTGATGTTGCGGACGGAAAGTGGTCGGATGAGAGGTAGTAGGCTAGGTACACGCCGTAGGATGCTAGGACGCCCCATGTAAAAGCATTGATTGTGAAGACTGAGCAGACTATTATCCAACCGTAGCCGCCATCTGGGATTTGGTGGTCGAGGTCCTGCGGCGGAAGCGAGATACTGGGAGTTGGAGTTTCGATACTGAGGTTTTGAGGATCTTCTCCGGCCTCGTTTGATTTGGTGTATGTTTCGGCCATGGAGATAGTAGCATTCACCTATGCCTAGGCATTGAGACTGGGTCGACTGCAGCGACGTTGGAAATTCGGGATGGTCCTCCTCTTTGCTGAAATACTGGATTCGGATATTTTGCCGAATAACCAAATGGCAGGTAATTCCGTGAACTCCGTCGGCCAAGATTTGAGCTGGTCAAAACCGTTTCTAATTGAATGGACTGTTGAGGGGGAATGCAAAAGGGATTCTACTTGTATGCAGAAAGTGACTGTGAAGATAACATGTAGAAGCCGAGAAAGCGACGTATGGAGAATCAGAGTTGTAATCGGAAAAAGGTTGAGCAGAATGTGATGATCTTACACGGCTATTCGGCCTACCCACTTTACTGTATACAGTAGACCAAAGTGGGGAAGGTAAGACTACGTCAAGACGATCCATGATGTTATCATCACGACCTTTCCCAAGGTCACTCGGAATAGATCTTTCTTCCCCTTTCATGTCTCGAGATGTTTCCGGACATTTCAGACTTGCCGTATTTGAATTCTCAAGAGGCTGTTTTCGACGCAAAATCAATCGAGAAGCCATAATCCGATCTCGCTGGGAGATTGACAACGATCGGTTAGTCATAAGTCCGGAGCATGTCGACTCTACTACTCAGCGCCAACAAGTGAATATCTCAACATGTAGAACTCATATCTGGGACGTCTACGAGATCATCGGTCTAAGCTCTTGTAAATATGTTATCGAGCTCACGGCGGCGCATCTTCTTCACAAAGCCTGGAAACAGTCATAGACTCGTGTGGCGTTCTGATAACTTCTTGGAACTCCGTGAGAGAGCTCGTTAAAGGCCAGACAACAGAATACGGGTCTCTGTACAAGAAATAGGGTTCAATAGTGCAGCCACTTGCGGATTGAAGCTGTTGTACGTCGGCAACATTTCTAGATCCGAGACACAACCGAAAGGGTATCCTGAATCGTACAGGTTCATGCCACACAGGCCTTGCTGACCAGCCACTGCCAGTACATCAGACATTGTACATAACAGCAGCCCGCGCCCGATGCCCAGCCCCGTCTTCCCCAGGTTGCGGGGTAGTTCCGCTGCGGGAGCGTACAACGGCATGCCTTGCGTATCAGACTGATGCCGGCCGTCGACACCGGACGCGCGGAGAGGGGCCTGGTTGGCAGTGCACACCGGCGCCATTTCCCGTTTGTCTGAGCCGCCGATCGTGGCTTTCCTGGGGTTCGCCATCCAAGAGAGAGTAGCGCGGGATTCCCCAGCTGTTCGTTGGAGCGGCGGCCCATGCCAAGATTCACCCGTGTCTCTGCCGACTTATCACGCGGCGGGCTTGGCCTGTTTGGGTTTCGCTTCCCAAGAGGAGCGAGGTTTAGACCGCCATGACAGCTCTGTCTTCTGGGGTAGGGACAAGGGAGGTATCCGGCCTTGTGGCGAGTATAAGTTTGTGACGCGTCGCTGGTGTTGACGCCGCCGATCTGTTTGTATCCCCATCTCAAACCTTGTCGACGAGGACATTGCAACGACGACACAATGGCCGAGGTTCATCACGACCCTGATATGGTCGAGGACAAGACTGCGCATAGCCATCATGAAGACTTGAAATCAGGGAATACGCACGCCGTTGCGGAGCGTGGTAATGCTGCGACCGATATGTGAGTCGTCTTGAAAGACGTTAGATTGCAATCACTTATTCTCTCATAGCTACGGTCATTCTCTAGTTCATTTTGATCCAAAGGCAGAAGCACGACTGCGAATGAAAATTGACCTCATGATCGTCCCAACTGTTTCATTGCTTTATCTCTTCTGCTTCATCGACAGAGCCAACATCGTTAGTCCACCATTGTCCATAAATGTTTCTTGGCTTAACAGATGAATAGGGAAACGCCAAAATCGCTGGACTAGAGAAGGATCTAGGTCTAGAGGGCTACGACTACAATGCCGTCCTCTCTGCCTTCTATATCAGCTACATCATCTTCGAGATCCCATCTAATATGTGCTGTAAATGGCTAGGCCCTGGCTGGTTCATCCCCCTCATCTCTCTCGGTTTCGGCATCTGCTCTCTAGGCACCGCCTTCGTCCACAATATCCACGCTATCTCGGGCGTTCGCTTCCTGCTCGGTGTCTTCGAAGCTGGTATGATGCCCGGAATTGCCTACTACCTCTCGCGCTGGTACCGCCGTTCGGAGCTAGCCTTCCGTCTATCACTTTACATCGTCATGGCTCCCCTCGCCGGCGCTTTTGGTGGTCTCCTAGCTTCTGGTATCTTGAAGCTGAGCCACTTCGGCAGCTTGCACAAATGGCGCATGATCTTCGCCATTGAAGGAATCATCACCTGCGGCCTCTCAATCATCGCCTTCTTCACCCTGACAGATCGTCCTGCTACAGCAAAGTGGCTCACCCAAGAAGAAAAGGACCTCGCAATCGCCCGTGTCAAGTCTGAACGCGTTGGCACAACCGAAGTCCTCGATAAGATGGACCGCAAAAAGATCATCAAGGGCATCGCAAGCCCGGCAACCCTCGTCACTGCCTTCATCTTCCTGCTCAACAACATCACAGTCCAGGGCCTAGCCTTCTTTGCTCCCACAATCGTCCAAACCATTTATCCCAAAGACTCCGTCATCTCTCAGCAACTACACACCGTACCGCCCTATATCGTAGGCGGCTTCTTCACTCTCCTCTTCCCATTCCTTAGCTGGCGTCTCGACAAACGTCTCATCCTTTTCATCTGCTCCGCTCCCTTGATGATGGTGGGTTATATCATGTTCCTTGCCTCGCACGAAGCAAAGGTGCGCTACGGGGCCACCTTCCTCATCGCCAGCGGTGCCTTCTCCTTCGGCGCGCTCTGCAACGCACAGGTATCCGCCAACGTCGTCTCGGACACAGCGCGTGCGAGTGCCATCGCGACGAACGTCATGTTCGGCAATATCGGAGGTCTCATCAGTACATGGTCCTTTTTGCCGTTCGACAAGCCGAATTACCACATCGGCAATGGGCTCAATCTTGCCACGGCTACTACGACGCTCCTTTGTAGTATAGGACTGCTACTCTGGATGAAGTGGAACAATGCACAGAGGGAGAAGAAAGTTGTTGATGAAGAGTTGGCTGGGCTTACGGTAGCTCAGCAGCAGGATCTTGATTGGAAGCATCCAGCGTTCAGGTGGAGGCCTTGAAGAAGCGGCAAAGACTTGCGGCTGTTGTATGTTAGGTAAGGTCTTTAGTGCACGGCTTTTACTTCGGTAGTTTCGCGGGCAGATTGACCATTCATAATTACAAGCTTAATATAACTTTGATATGCATATATTTTACCACTGAAGTGTATCGTCTATAGCTTGCTGTCCTTCTTCGGTCCATCGAGGGTAACAATCAACTTGCCAAACTGATTGAAGTTCTTCATATCCTGGAACAACGTCTCAATCTGATCTAGATCCATGCCGTGAACGGATCTCGAAACAACAGGCTTAAGCTTCTTCTCCCGCACAAACTTCACCATATCGGCGAACTCCTTACGAGAACCCATAGTAGACCCGCGAACCTCGATGTTGCGCAGGACAGCCGACATGAGGAACGGCATCTTAGGCGAGACAGTCATTCCATATACAGAAATTACACCGCCGGCCTAATCCCAATGTCAGTACGTCAACATTGCATTTGGACAGAGAGAATGTGCATACCTTAAGCAACCTCGCCCCCTTCCCCACAATGTCACCTCCCGCGCCATCAACAATAGCATCCAAATACGGCCTGTCCTTCGGCAACAATCCCTGCAGCTTCTTCTCCCACCCGTCCTCCTTGTAACTCACACCCCCCTTCGCACCCAACTTGACCGCCTTATCAATCTTCTCCTGATTGCCACTCGTCACATAGACATTGCATCCCTGCGCAACACCATACAGCAGCACCATGAGCGCGACTCCCCCGCCTATCCCCGTGACGAGAATATTCCGGCCTGGCAGCGCGTTGTTCGATTTTGTGAAGAAGGCCCTCCAGGCTGTGAGGCCGGTCAGTGGGAGGGCGGCAGCTTCTTCGTCCGTCAAATGCTCGGGGCATTCTTCTAGTTCGGACTCGTCTAGGGCCACTACGTCTGCCAATGTACCTACTGCGTTCGTTTTTGTGCCGCCCATGATGGCATAGCCTTTGGGATGCTCTGGTCCGTCGGGCGAATCTTTCCATCCTGTTCCTGGGTTCAAGATGACGCGCTTGTTTAACCATTTGTTTGCTGACGATCCGGTCGAGGTGACGATGCCGACGCCATCGGCGAGTAGGGGCACGCCGAAGGTGGTGCCTGGGTATAGGTGTTGTCGGATGAACAGATCGCGGTGGTTTAGGGCGGCGGCGGTAACGGAGATGACGGCTTGGTTGGTAGATGGTTGAGGTTCAGGAATCGTGATCTTCTCGAGGGGATAGTAGACCTCGCCCGGTTTTCCGGGGACTTGCTTGATTGCTACAGCAGAGGGCATGGTGATTGTATAAGAGCTCTAGGCTCAAGCTTGACAGCTACTTTTTAGATGACGATCAAATGAAATAAGTCTGGATGTGAGGTTTGCTGCTTTCACGGAGGTAATCTCCACTTGTAGAATCTAATTGCTGGTAAAAATGGTATCACACAGCTTAATATACCACACAAAGATGTATCAGTATTCATAATGCTCTGAAGGATGACGAGGACCGAAGTGAGCCGAGGTTTGGCTATCGCACATCTTTCCCCGCAGACACCTGCCCCTCGTTTGCTGATTGGTCAATTACACAGCAAGCACATTCCAGAGTCTTGATCTCCGAGCAACTTGCGAGTAAACTCCTAGAAATAAATCAATTCATAGATTTAGAAAGACATTATAAAGTCACCGTGTGGGGCTAAACATGCATTCCTTTTCTTACTAATGCACGTTGTGGAAATGGCATCCTACATTTGGTTAATTGGTGTCAAGTAATTAGCACCCACGTAGACTACGAGGTGCACCAAATGTCCCCAGGGAATTTTCTCGTAATAATTCTCTATCTCGTCCTAGGAATAGTACTGCTACATATACAAGGATGAGGGAAACCCTTTCTTAAATCAGGTTAGTTGCAGACTATATGACCCCCTATGTGCACTATTCTTCAGCACCATCAGGTACAAGGCTGGTGGTACGGCGAGAATCAAGGCGACGACCCTTTCCCCCGCGTGCGCCGCGGTTGCGAATCTGCTTACCACGCCTATCTCTATCTCTTCCTTCTCTTGCCTTGCTCCTCTCTGACTTTACTCGCAGTTTGACTGAGTTAGGGGCCTCTTCCACGTCCTTGCTTTCGGTAGCGTTTCCTCTACCTCTGCCTTTGACCGTCCCTACATTTCCTGCCCTTTTCACTAAAGAAGATTGTCGGCCTGTACGATGAGAATCCTTCTTATCGGTCCCTCTTCCTCTTCCTTCCCCCCTACCTCGCCCTCTTCCCCTGCCACCTGTACCCTCGGAAGGAACGGCAACTGACTTAAGCCAATCTTCAAAACCTGTGTCATCCTATGATCACTCGCTGTTAGAATCTTTCAGCAAAAACTGCACAAATGCAAAAATCCAAATCGCAAGGCACAATTGTATCAACGCACTCTTCTCCTGTCCCAGTCTCGTTCTCTTTCTCTATCCCTCTCTCTGTCCCTGTCTTGAATTCGATCTCTATCTCGTTCTCTCTCCGGCTCGTTTGGAACCTCGACCTCGACCTCGTACTCCTCCTCTTCCACCTTCCAGAATCGCTCCACTTCTGCACGTTCATCGTGGGCGCGCTTAACGTCCAGCATGAAACGCACAGTGCCGTTTTGACCGCGAACGCCAATTGCGGAAGTAGGAGGATGCGCTGTAGTGCCCGGGGATATAGTACTTGGTGTGGCGGGCGTGAGCGGGGATATTGGATCGATGCCGTTACGAGGCTTGGGTAGGCCGTTGAAGGCGGAGGTTTGAGACTCGGGGGTTGTGCCGTCGGAAGCGTAGGAGGCGTAGCGCGGAATATGGGTTGAGGAGGCTTCTTGATTGAGCGTAATGCGGATGTTAATGAAGGTTTCGATGGAATAGAGGGGGCCGACGGAGGTAGATTGGCGATGGGGGGTATAGAGGTCAAGCAAATCAAGCAGTGTTTCTAGGACCATATTAGTTTACCATTAAGTTCCTCTTGATCTCACCACAAGGTACAGCGAGACTCACCCATGACTTCCGCCCTGCTTGTATTCCACTTGCTATACCTTGCTGCCCCGGTGTCGACAACCTTGCTTGGATCTATCTCATGCAATCTGGCTGCCAACTCGAGACAAGCGATTGCAAGCGTCGGAGTCGTCTGCTTGAGCGGCGCAAATGTCCTATACAAATCAATACTGAGATTCCAAGCCGTCTTAGCCACATTGTTCCTATCCAAGCCCAGCTCTCTCGCGAGTTTAACCATCAATTTCTGCGGGTACCGGTTACGGAAGTCGAAACTGGCGGATTCGAGCATGAGACGTTCAAGGCCGATGATGAGCTTAGAGTGATTCTCAAATCGCTATACCCACACCAACATGTTAGCTGCTACTCAGACTCTTCCAATCAAATTGGTAGAAACATAGAAGAAAAGAGCCTTACCGGATCATCACTACTCAACTGCTCCCCAACCCCAACCTTTAAATTCCAATACGCCGCAAGAATCTCTCTACTCTTCTTCAACGTATCCTCAATCTTGCACGCCGTGAACAGCGCCGCCGCCGCTGCATCCGCATAATTATACTCGTCGTCCTTATGAAGTAACCGAAACTTGTGGTAATAGATTACGGCTGTATTGAACGTGCGCACGGGAAGTTGGAGTGCACGTCGCACCTGATCAATGTAGGCAACGCCTTGCAGACGCATGGTGTCTTCTTTGGCGTCGGACATGGGAAGGTCGGAAAGGCATTTCTGGATACGCGATTGTAGCATGTATGGCTTTGCGACTTCGATGTAGGAAGGATGAGGGCCGACACGTGAAGAAGTACGGTCGCGATCGAGAGGCTGAGAGGGAGGGGAGGCGGTTGGCGCCATGGTGGAAGAGTGTCTCAATCAATGCGCGTTTGGTGAGAATGTAGATTCGCTCTGAAAGATCGGCTGGAGCCGCCAAGATGGGAGACTTTGGAAAGTCGTCGAGGGTTGGTGCTTGCTCCACTAACTCATCGGTGAAAGTCGTCCATTGGCATTCTGGTTTACTGAAGTGTCAAGTGGTGAAATTATTAGCAATGGTGGGCGCGACCTTCGGACGTTCAAGAGTTTGGTGGTCCAAGCTCCTCCAACGCCCTACCTCGCCCCATGGCGCGGCGTCATTGGCAGCGCATGTGATTGCAGCTAAGACACGGGATGATGTGGCACTACTGATGTTGAGATGACATTTTGACTTCATTCCTCTACCATTACTACTTATGAGCCCAGCTAAATGGAGCACCAATACCAACTATGCCTTCGTGCCTCCCACCTCTCCTTTCGATAAGCACCACTCGCCCCATGATCCCATATAATGTCGTGAAACAGCCTCGCCATCCTTTCAAGGGCGTGGTGCGGCAGCGATAGTATTACATAAAAAGAGCAAGAATAGAGCCGACATAGTCTCTTCAAGAAACTATCGGCTATCTAGTCCGCAAGAATCAAATACGAAAACTCCAAGCTATGTATGCATACGCAAAAATTGTTGAAGATGTGTTGCATAGCAATAGAGGGGTATTAAGCGCTTAAGCAGCACGCTCGGTGAAGGTGAGATGGCAGTGGTCCTACTCTTCGTTAGCGATGTTGACTTGGCCGGTACAGTGGAAGACTTACCTTAGGGAAGATAGTTGCGAAGACTTGGATCTCCTCACTCAAGGGGGTAACCTCGTGCTTCCAGTCCATCAAAACACTCGCTTTGCCGATCATCAGTGTCAAGTTAAGCTGCGCGTATTGTTGACCTAGACAGTAATGGGGTCCTGTGCCAAACACTAGCCAGTTCTTGACCTGCTTCTCGGCGTCGCCGGTTATCCATCGCTCCGGGACGAATGATTCAGGGTTAGGATAAGCTTCGGGATCATGAAGAGCCATGTATGTGGTAGGGATGACCATAGAGCCCTTGGGTGCGGTATATTCAGGAGTGATGGGGAAGTCCTTCTTCGCTACATAGGGAACCATGATCACGGGAGGACGGTAGCGAAGGGTCTCCTTGACGATCGCACGCGTCCATGTGAGCTTCTCAAGATCGTCCAAGCTAATTTCTGCGTGCGGATCACCGTTCCTGATAGCAAGATTCTCTTCGCGGATCTTTTCGAGATACTCGGGCCGGTCAGCCATGATCTGGAATAACCAAGTGGTAGCCGATGAAGTAGCGTCCTGGGAGGCAAAGAGGAAGGTGAACAGCGTCATGGCAATTTCGAAATCGGTGAAATCACGGATAAGCATGGAAGGCTTCTCAGTGTCGGGGACATTCTCGCCGGCAGCGATGCGCGCGCGATACTTTTCAGAATCCATCATGGACGTGACCCAGAAGTCTAGGATGCACTCCTTCTTTCCGCCGGCAGCCATACGAACCTTGCTTTTAGCGGCGCACTTGGCGAACTCATCTAGGACCATGTCGGCGCACTTCTTGCCATACCAACTCTTTGTAAAAGGCAGAATGATCGGGAAGTTGACAAGTTCAAGCGCCTCTGTGATAAGGAAATAGTCATCCGCAATCCTCTTGACTGTCTCCTCGGACATGTAGTGGCCAACGAAGGTTCGGCAGCTGAGCGCGGTCTGCAGGTCGCGGAATGCCATCATGAATGGAACCGGCTTCCCCTTATTCTCCTCGGAGATTTGCAGAAATCTCTTGAATTCCCGGGTATATATCTCCTCCTGTCCGGGAAGATACTGTTCAAGCGCATTTCGGGTGAAGAGGCCGTTCAATCCTTTGCGGTAATCGACGTGGGCACGACCATCCAGGAAGACCCAGTTCTGAGGGCGAAGGAGCTTGTAGGCAGCATCGACGACACAGGGCTTGACGAACGTTGGAGAGTTGAAGATCTTGCGGGCCATATCACGAGTAGAGGCAATGACAACGAATCTAGCTCATCTGTTAGCATGCGCAACAACACCGGCCACATCTTGTGGACAACGAGAAAGATTGATAGGGATAGCCGTACTTGTGGAACACTGAGACACAGCTCAGAGGACCGGACGTCCATTTTGCGTGGTATTTGTTAAAATCGGGGTTGACAGAGTCCAGAAAGGGTCCGATAAAGGGTGCTTTCCAGGTAGGGCCTACAATAGACCCTTTATTCCAGATATATTTGACTGATATTTATTAGTTCTAGTCGACATATAGATTGCAACTAATACATACACTGATCGTATGCAATCGCGAGGAGTAACAGAGTGAGCAGAAACTTTCCAACGGTGAAATTGTTGATTATGGTCGAGAGAATGCCATTGGCATCGAAAGACGCGATCATATGTGCGACTTTTGCGTCCGCCGTAGGCGAGACGAAGCTCGCATTGACCGCCATGCTGGAAGAATTGAGAGAGCACGCGACAGAAGAGGCGGCCGAAGGGGGAGAGGAGGAGGAGAAGTGTGGAGAAAGGCTCTACAGAGGTCAATTGGTGACTGTCCCGACTTGCAAGTGGGCAAGATTTACCGCCTTTTAATGAAGCTTGGCGCTCGGCTTGAGCCCACCCCTTTTTGGGCCTAGCTTCGGATCCGGCAATGTCGTTCCCGAGCTATCGCAAGTCGTATCATTCAGGCCTTTCTGACAAAGGTTAGGCACCAATTGGACAGTAAAGATCCATATACGGAGTAACGTTATGCACTTCTGACTGTCGTTGTCAAAGATCTTACGTCATTCGGCATGCGAACTGATGTTTGGGGCAAAGACGTTCCCGAATCGTATACAGATGGGGCACGATTGCTTCCACGCGCTACAAGTATACACAGAACTTGGCTTTGGAGTGTTCTCTACTGTGATTGAGGATCACGCACTAAAGACAGATCCATTGCTCGGTGGCATCATTACAGCGGGTCAGCTCCACTAGGTGATGCCACAGTCGCAAGGTCTTGGAGCTGGAACAAATCGCGCACCATCCCGATAGTAGAAGCAATGTACACCTAGCCTAATTACATAGATCGCCCGCCCCTGGCTGCTTCGTACATGTGTATCGGGAGCGGATGTTCGGTGTACCTGTAGTGCTGAAAGCGGAACCGTTACCATGATGCCGGGGTATAACATATGCTGGACCATGCCCTTACGCCGTAATTGCACAAAGTCGCGAGGGCCTCAGAAGGATCCCTTTATCGGTGCGCTATGCAGTATGCACGTTGACAGAGCCACCGCAATCAGCTTACATTTCTAACCCACCTTCCTACTTGATCTCAAAGATCTCATAACCATCCACGCTGAAACCTTTTCCCAAAGGATACGCTCATAACCATTGGTCTGCATCATCTGCAACATCGAGGTTCTCGTCACCGCCATTGATGGGTTCCTCCTCCTTCTTGATCTTGACAAGTTCTTCTCCATCAGTCCCAGCAGACTCATCATCCGTATTACGGTGAAGTGCGGAAGGTTCAACTTCTTTCGGTTTGAAAATTGTGGAGTCACTGTTAGGAATCCAGGATAGGTCAAGCAGACCAACATCCGGGATCTTGCCTGCTTCATCAAGGAACTAGATGTGGTATTAGTGAATTCAGTCATTGAGGCACTTTGTATTAGGCAACCTACCATCTCGGCCTGGTAGCGCTCTGAGAAACCGACGACCAGGGTATCGGGACGCTCTTTATGAGGCTGGACGCCTTCGCAACCGTGACAATGCTATAAACATTAGCTTACGTCGTAAATCTAACGGCTACTACCATAGAAAACTTTGCTTACTAGGAAGTACTGCCGCAAAGCTTCATCCTCCCTTGAGCCAACTTTAATTCCAGCTATGGCAAGCTGCTTCGGCCGGTTGTCAAGTCTCCTCACGCTACTACGAGGTCCATGATGACCTCGATATGCTCTTCGACCTCGGGGTGAAAAGAACCGTCCTCTTGCTCGTCCACGAAAACCTCCTCGACCTTGGCTCGAGAGCATATCTAAATCAAGTTGTGCGAACAAGTCTTCAGCTTCAGCCTGTAATGTGGACAATTCGCTCGTTACCAAAGATTTACCTGCCAAAGTAATAGCCTCCACGCCTTGTTCTTTTGCTTTTTCAATGAGCTTGACCTTGAGATTCATAACCTCGCCTTCCTTGTTCCTTAGTTGTTTCTGGACGTCTTCTACTCTAGCTGTAGTCTCTTTGAGCTTCTTCCTTCGCTCTTCAAATACCTTCTGGGCCTGAGCTTGTCGTTCCTGGAATTCCTCCATATCAATCATTTCCTCATCTTCCCCCTCCTCCAAGTATATGTCAGGTATTCCGGCATAGGTGCCATCCGATGGCCTTATTCTTACAGTCCTTGAGCTACCCGTCTGTGTTTCTGATATTTCTGCTGGTTTAGACCAAGCCACCTTCACAAATCTATTGTCGAAAATTACTTTAGGGCTATCATGAGCCCGCTTTGCAGCATCGTGGTTCTCAAATTTGACGACAGCGCGACACTCATGAGGTTGCATCTGCACTTCCAGAACAGTGCCGTATTGCGAAAAGAACTGCCGTACTGAGTCCTGGCTCAAATGCTCTTGTGGAATTTCCTCGACGACAATGGCTTGATCCATACCATCATGCTGTAGTTCAGTGTAGGGTAAAGTTGCACGGGCACGTACATTTTTCGGTCCTATTTTCTTCTTGATTTTATCATATCGCTTACCTCTCGAGGGTCCGTTGGTGCTCTTCGGAGGCTGTAGCGCGAGAGATGCTCTATTAGGATCATACCGCGAGGTCAACTCATCATGTGTAAATGGACAAGCACTTCCTAAAAGACA
Organism: Periconia sp. TS-2; assembly: GCA_030378425.1. Taxonomy (NCBI): domain Eukaryota; kingdom Fungi; phylum Ascomycota; class Dothideomycetes; order Pleosporales; family Periconiaceae; genus Periconia; species Periconia sp. TS-2. Next base: position 101,689 of record JASNQO010000029.1, on the reverse strand, counting down.
AAACCCCTGCAGATCATAACTTTTGCACCTTGATGTAGGCTTGCTTGTGGTCGATCCAGAGTCAGGAAACGATGGCATAGTAGGAAAGGTAGCACTAAAGACAGTGGCCATTGCGGCAAAGAATGCCATTGGGTCAGCAGGGTCGATGGGAGGAAAGCCCACCGGCGGCGCAGGCATTGTCGAGAGAGGCAGCGAGAATGGGTTTGCGTCAGGTCTTAGCCCAGAATATGATGCTGGCACCCTCCTAGCATTTGATGTGAGATCACCCCGGCTATCCAGCCCGCCTCGTCGAGCTGTCTGCTTGAACGGATGTTCACCATTTCGGCGAGTGTAGCGTGAACGCTTACTGTCCAGGAGCTCATCGCTATCCCAATCGTCCAGCTTGCGCTTGCGCGGCTGATCATCTCTACTGTTCCAAGCCTCGTGTTCACGCGCTACAGAGTCAACTTTTCCATAAGAGGATGAGGGCCCGTTCGGTCGATCGGGTAAGTTGTTCTTCAGCCCGGGTGTGACCTGTTGCACAGCACTAGAAGCAGCTCTCGACAATGCTCCTGCTGAGGGTTGTAGTTGTCTATCGGTCGTTCTGAAATCGGGGTTTAGAGGATTTATCGGCTGATACGGCTCGGCGATCGACCCTCCAGTTGAGGGATTAGGCGCGTTAGAGAGGGTGGTTACAGGTACGGTAGGCGCCGCTGCAGTCTTCGCAGGCCGTGGCTTTGGCTTCTCGGTGCCGGATGTCCAGGTCCTTTGCTCTATTGCATTCGTAATTTCATCTACGAACGGGCGGGCTTGGGCTACAGTCAGTACAGCTGTTTGAACCTGCTTCTGCTAACAATAATACTTACGATCGCGAAGGAAATCGCCAAGAGCTTCTACGCAGTTCCTCTTAACAGTATCGCTCGCGCCCTCAGCAGTGATGAGTGCGACCACATAGTCTGCAAGAACGTCGGCCTCAGCCTCGGATCTGTTGGCTATTAGCTCTCTAGTCGAGTCTCTGGAGCTTAACGGTACTGACATAGACTCAAGCTTCGGGAGCAGCCACTGCTTGAACGGCTTCTTTTCCTCATCTCTAAGCAGCATATTTGCGCCGCGACTCCTTCTACGCCCACTTCGTATATATTCACCAGGAATATGAGTGGGGTGAGAAGAAGCGGCAGAGCTTCCAATGTCGTGCAACTCGAAAGTATTGGAGCAATCAGGGTCTGGCTTGGCGCGTTTAGCGTGGTTCTCTTCCTCCGCGATGACCCCCGCTATATTTTTGGCTGGAGTGCACAGAGCAACGGCAGAGGTCAATTCATATCACGAAATGCTAGGCAAACGATAGTGCGATATAGCTTAGAATTCTATCTACACTACATCACACGAAGAACATGCAAGGAAACGGGTTATAATTGGTGTTTTGCGTCAACCGCACCAAAACATCCACGACCAAGAGCCAATTGCCCGGATCGTCATTTTCTAGCTCTGGCTGCTCCATAGAAAGGAACTTTTGTCGTGATGGTATACAGCGACCAGCGATCACGAGCAGGCCCAAGACCGCACTGTGCCCCGAGGTCGAGAGGGAAGGAAATCTAGCACTTTTCGTAGGTTTCCTCTATAGCTTGTCATAATACTATGCAAATTATTAGCAATTGCGCACTGGAAATAACGAGATGAACTTACGTTGTCAACACCCGGAACCTCAACCTTGATACCCTTCCGCTTCCGCATCTCCGTAACGATCTTACCCGGCATCGTTGAAGTGTCAAGTGGCGAGCCACCCTGGAGAATCTGCCAGTGATCGAAGACCATCTGGGGGAAAGCCTGACCGGCAGTGTTCGACCGGAGATCGGCGGTGAAACCGAAGGACTCGTTGACAGGAAGGTAGGCCTTGACGTTGAAGAGAGGAGTACCGACACGCTGGTTCTCCTCGAAAACGTGACCTCTCCTCCTGGTAAGGACGCCATAGATACCACCCATAGCCTGCTCGGGAACTTGGATCTCCACCAAGTACACGGGCTCCTGCAGAGCAGGTTCGGCAAGGAGAGTGGCTGCATAGAGCACACGACGAGTAGTGGGGATGATCTGACCACCACCACGGTGGATAGCGTCGGCGTGGAGGGTAACATCCATGATGTTGAAACGAACACCACGCATGGGCTCTTCAGCCACGGGGCCTTCCTTGGTCGCCCACTGGAAACCGGAGACAACGGAATCCTTGATTTCGTTCAAGTACTGAACGGCCTTGGTCTGGTCAACGAGCAAGTTGGCACCAGTAGTCTCGGGACCGAAGCACCAAATCTTACGGGCATCGGTGACATCCCAGCCGTGCTCATCGGCAAGGATACGGGCACGAGCCTTGAAATCGTCCCTAGGGCCGATCTTGCCGGCTTCAATGGCCTGGGAGACCTCCTCATCCAAAGGTTGAGCAACGACGTATAGGCGATTGTGCTTGTTGGGGGACTTGGACAGGGCAGTGATGCTTGAGGTGCCGCTGACAGTCTCGCGGTACTGGACGACAGGATCGGAGACGCGGAGAGGAACACCAGCGTGGTCTTCCTCCAAATCCTTCAAGCAAATCTCCAAGTGCAGTTCACCGGCACCTGCAACAACGTGCTCACCAGATTCGGAAATGTAGGCCAAGACACACGGATCCGATTTGGACAGACGCTTAAGACCTTCGACAAGCTTGGGCAGATCCTGGGCGTTCTTGACTTCGACGGAACGTCGCACGACAGGAGACACTGAGAACTTCATGACCTTGAGGTTGTGGGCAGTCTCGTTGGTGGTGAGGGTACCAGACTTGAGCAAGAACTGGTCAATACCAACAAGACCAAGAATGTTACCGGCAGGCACATCCTCGATAGGCTCAGTGGAACGACCCATCATGAGAACGGTACGTTGGATAGCCTTGATGAACAAATCTTCCTTCTTGCCAGGGATGTAGTTAGGACCCTGGATGCGGACCTTGAGACCAGAGCGAACGGTACCGGCGAAGACACGACCGAACGCGTAGAATCGACCCTTGTCGGAGGTGGGCACCATCTTGGAGACGTACAACATGAGCGGGCCCTTGGGGTCACAGTCGCGGATGGCAATGGCGTTGACATCGTCATGAGGACCTTCGTACAATGTCTCCATACGGTACTTCTGGGCAGTGACGGGGGACGGAAGGTGGAGAATCATCATCTCCAAGAGGGCATCGGCAGCCGGAAGGAACTTGCGCATGACAACCTTGAGGAGCTGCTTGCCCTCGAGGTCCTTCTCGGCGCTCGTAAGCTTGATATCGAGCTTCTCAAGGAGAGTCGGGATCTCGTCAGTCTTGAAGTTCATGACCGCGTTGAAGATACGGAAGATAGGGTCCAAGATGAACTGGTTAAAGGCACGCTCGAGAGGCTTGCCCTCATGGGTACCATTCTTGGTCCACTTCTTAGTCTTGGGGTTGAAGTAGTTGTCACCCTAGATACTCGTCAGTAAATGCACAAATATGACACTATGCTGCGACCTACCCAGAGACGCTCCATCATCTTGTTCTTGTCGACACCAAACTTCTTGGCATATCGGGAAGCAAACTGGCGCACAGTGAAGGCCCAGCCGTGCAGACCAGAACCGAAGGCAATGGTACCCTTGTCGGGGTAGACCTGGACATCACCAAGAGTCTTGTCGAAGTAGGTGGCGATGACGACGTTGACAGACTCGATGACACGGGAGAAGTTCTGGTACAGATCCTCCTTGCTGACCTGCAGCTCAAGGAGAGCACGGTCGACCTTGTTGATGATGACAACAGGCTTAATACGCTCACCAAGAGCTTGACGCAGCACAGTCTCAGTCTGGACGCAGACACCTTCTACAGTGTCGACGACGACGAGAGCACCGTCAGTAACACGGAGAGCGGCCGTGACCTCAGATGAGAAGTCAACGTGACCGGGCGAATCGATCAAGTTGATCAAAAAGTCGTTCTTCTCTACGGGAACGGGGATGTCCTTGAGATCCTCCGGGTCGTTAAGAGTAGCGTACAGGGAGATGGCCGTGGACTTGATTGTCACACCACGCTCCTGCTCGTCCGCTCGAGTATCCGTAAAACGAGCTTCTCCAGCTTTCGCCGCAGAAATAATACCGGCACGCTGGACGAGGGAGTCGGTGAGGGTGGATTTACCGTGATCGACTAGAATATTGATTAGACACCTGTTATACACACAGAGTGGGGCTGTCACTGGGGCGCTTACCGTGGGCAATGACGGACATGTTCCTGATGTTCGCAGCCTTGTCCATCAAGGTACGGATCTACCGTCACAGTCAGTTCCTGCCATTTCATCCTCATCTCACAGCGTATATTATTGCCGTGGTGTGTGCGCGGTACATACCTCCTCGACCGTGAAGCTGCCGAACTGTTAGCATGTCGATCAGTCAAGCAAATCAAGCGCAAAACACCCCAGCTGGAGTGATTTTGCTCCTGGTTTGACGGGAGCGGGGAATGGCGGCCACTTACTTCACCATTTTGGCGGTGTTGTTGGCTGTTGTCTACTTGAAAATTGGGTGGTGGGATGTATCGAATACCCCGCACGGAGGGGTCGGGAGGCTCGAAAGGTCGCAGAGGTTGCAGTTGAGTGCTCTGGTTGTGCAGACCAGGTGCAGGCGAGACCGCTCTTATAAGCCCGGGCTTTGGCGTGCGAGACTGGTGGGCGAAGGAGAAGGGAGGGCGCACGCAGGTGGGAGGGGGAAAGAGTTTTGGTAGTGGGGCACTCGCTTAATCTGGGTAGTAGCGCCTGTTTGCTGGTGGCGTTGGCCCTTCACCACACCGACGAAGAGTCATAGTCGACCGTGCTTGTCTCGCAAGTAACTGCTCCTAGCTGACCTTTTTTGTCTCTATATCCCCAGCAACCTCACCTATGACTCCTCGCTCGTCCTGCGGCTCTCTGGTGACTCTGTGCTCGACCGAGACGCCGCGGCCCGAAGCGCTTGATTGGGCAGCTGGAGCAAGGAACGTCATCAGATCGGGATTACACATTCCACCGTCTCGATCCTCGATATACCATGCGCGGCGAGATAGAGGCAGTCGAGCGTTGTTGGTCAATACTGACTCAACAGCTCAAGTCCAGTCATTGCTGCACAGAACGAGCAGTGTACGACATCAACTCTCAGTCACGGGATATTGGTCCAAGGTCCGAAGAGAATTCATTCAATCTGTCCTATTGAATACTAGTACGAAATATAAGGGCAAAATAACACCACGGATTATTTCTAGCGAGACTGAGCTGTTTGAGCGGTGAGCTTAGCGTCGATGATAGCCGATTACAAATGTGAGTAGCAGAGGCGCTCGGAGATAAGTAGCAATGGTAAGGTCAAGGCTAGAGGCGCAATCGAGAAGAAAAATCCTACATCTACTCAGCAAGTTTCACGACCATAGATATATGTTTTCGAGGCATTTGTATAATGTAAACTCATTAGCCCGTGTAGAGCATAGCATCATAAGCTATTAATCATACAAGAGCAAGAGAGGAAAGAGCCATGAATCATGCCATTGAAGACTTGCATGAAATGCCCACCCAACTACCCATGGATGGTATCTTGAAAAGACAACCATACAGATGATACCGTTGAACGCCGTGTCTTTTTTATTCAGTCAGAAAGCTTTTCTTCTGCAAGCAGGTCCTGCACACAAGTCTGTATACACGCAAAATGTGATCAGCTAATGTCTCCGTGTTGAGAGAAGCTGATGCAATGAAGTGGAACGGACGAATGTGTGGAGGATAGTAGTCAAAGCGAGCAAAGTCGAAGAACTCCAAATTTTCGGTTGAAGATCGTCTACTCATCTTCCTTGACCTCAATTTTCGATTTCTTCGGGACGTCGTCACGGTCAGCTTCGTCGCCTTTGCGCTTCTTGGACTCGGCTTCCTGGTGAGCGTCCTTGACAACAGGTACGCCACGATTGTCACGCTCGATCGGTTTGCTGCTATTGTCGCTCTTGCGGTCGAAGTCCTTCGACTTTTGGAATCGGTCGCGGCGATTGTTCCAATCCCTGCTGTCTTCGGAGGACCGAGACAGGCTGCGGTCTCGGCGACTACGATCATTGTAGCGTCCACGACCATTGTGGCGTCCACGGCCTCCTTGTCCGCCTCTGCTACGCCTCCCATCTCGACCACTACGGCCGTCTCGACCACCGCGGTGCTCTCGGTCCCGTCGGTCACGGCGAGCGCTGGTGTATTCCGTGTCCTTCTGCCAGGCTGGTGTGATGCCCTTCTCTTTGCACTTCATCTCGCTATAGTCCTTCTTAGACATGATCGTCAGATCTTGGTCGTTGAACTTGGGCTTAGGATCCAGCGCAAGGAATTGCTGTTGGGACTCCTCGCTGTCGAACTCAACGAAGACACTGCCCTTCCAGCTATTGTCGTCATCGCGTCGCTTGCGGATCATCACGGCGCCATAGGGTTTGAAGAACTGCTCCAGCGCAATCTGACCAACCTCTTGTCCTTCTTCGGCAAAGCCCTTGACATAAACGCTATTCTCCAGCTTATTGATAGAAGTCCTGAGCATGCGGCGGTAGAGCTCCTCAGTATCTGGCGGGTGTTTGTCGTCGTAGTCTTTCTTAGGCACCGAGAGGGGCACCTTGCGCTTGACGCCCTCGTTACCCGGACCGCGTTCGTCGACGACCTCGAGATCCTCGCTCTCACGCAGGGCGCTCACGATAGCGGAGTACGGCTTGAAGCGCTGCATGCGCTTGAATGTGCTAAGGTGCTGGATGGGCACTGGACGATTCTTGGGGCCATCAAGCTCGAAGAACAGGTGTTTGTCGGTGGACAGATTCTGACTGGAGAAATAGAACTCGACCTTGAATAAATTAGAGATTGCTAAATATCCTAAGAGTGCAGTGATCATACCTGGGCTCGAATCTCTACAGGATCGTCCGTCTCTGGGAGATTGTCGAACTCGGTGTTCCTGGGGGCATGTAAGTTTTGTTCGAAATATACAGGCAAATATCTATTCACCTTGGTCGGCGCTGCCTGTCAAATCTTCCACCGCCGTTGCGCCTGTCGCCGCGGTCATACTTGGGACCATCCTTGGCGCCGCCGGTCTTCTTCTCGCTGTCGCCATTTGCGGCCTTGTCTTCATCTTTATTGGTATTCGACTCTTCGATCGCGGCGACCTCAGCCGATCCATTGGTGGCCTCCTCCGTTGCGGTAGGCTTCACTTCAGCGGACTCATCAATCTTGCTAGCTGCAGCGGGGTCAGCGACCGCCTCGGCGGTGGGCTGGTTGTCGGACATATTCCTTGAAACTATAGCTAGATTTCTCAATTGAGTCAGTAACTCTGTGTATGCAAGGGAACGCCGGGGAATATGTGTGAGGGGTGCTGTTGGGAAAGGTTCGAAGAGAAGTTCTGGTCAAGGTAGAAGCTAGCGGGGAGCTCTTAGCGCAATTCCCGATTTTTGATTTTCAGAGACGGTCCGTGCACCGGTCATCGGCGCAGGGCACCCGGACAATTCTTCAATGCAGCTATTGTTCTAGACGACGACAATACCAGTCACTCATTCACCGCCAATTGATCTCTATCACCATGAGGAAGAAGCCGAGGTTTCATTCACTGAAGAAGCTAGTAAGTTCCGGCAATGGAGTATTGTGATGATTACACGTCGTACTCACGATTGAATAGAAAGTCAGACAGGACTGGTCACGATGGTCACTATACAGCATCTCGCAACTCAAGCCGCCGAATACCGCAAGTCGGACACACTTCCAGCAGAAATGGACAGCCAAATCAGATACTCGAGCATACCACGGCGAGCAGATTCGAGAGAAGAAGTGGAAGCGCCTGTTCAGGAGAAACCTCCCGGCGGTCGTGCCTATGGATTACAAGTATCTCGGAAGATATGATGGATCAGAGCAGGCCTCAGGGAGAGGAGCTGGAGTAGACGTGCAACGGACACCTCGCCCTCCGCAAATGACACCGTATATGCAGATGACGTACTACCCTACCGAGCGGAGGTTAGATACCGCCATCTTCAGAGCGCTGTTCGCGAGCAGCGTGAGACAAGCTAGGCAATTCTGCGTTCACGGTCTGGTAAAAGTCAACGGAAAGAAGGTGCGGTGCCTCCCATTATTTGTCAATGCATGAATAGCAGCTAACACGACCTAGATGCCATACCCCGGTTACATGCTCAACCCCGGCGACCTCTTCCAAGTTGAACCCTCCTCAGTCATGTTCGCCACAGGCGCTCAGAAGACTCGTACCTCAAACGCTCGCAAGGTCGCCAAAGAGAAAGCCGCCGCTCGCGCCGAAGCTCGCGAAAACAACCCAAAGCCGGTCACGCGCAGTGTCCAGGAACCCGCCTCAACGCGCGAGGAGCCAACACCCGCTGAGCTCAAGAAGCACATGCAAGCTCTCATGGAGGATGTCGAGAACGTCCTCAACGAGGACGTCGGCGCAAAAGACAAGCAAAAATTTCGCGCCTTCCGCCAGACAGTCCGAAAAGCTGTCGGTCTCTGGAAAACTGCAAGCCCAGAGACAGTCTCAACGCTCGACACGCAATACGCCTTCTTGAAGGACACTCTTGCCGAGAAACAAGCACAGGCCCAATCCATGTCCTCGAAACAATCATCCTCGTCAGAAGAATCAAAAGCCCTGTTCTCTCCCGAGGACGAACAGAAGCTCAAAAAAGCCTTCGAAAAGCTCAAGTTAGAAACTGAGCACACGTCCGCCTGGAACAAGCGCAACTCCTCCGCTCCGTACGCAACGCCATGGCGTCCACGAGATTATATGAGCGCTTTCGCTTTCATACCGAGATACCTCGAGGTCAATCAGAACATTTGTGCGGCGGTTTACTTGCGACATCCTGTTGCGCGGCCAGGTCTAGCTGAGGTGCCGACGCCATTCCATATTGAAACAGGGCAGTTGGCATTCAACTGGTACTTGAGAAGGCGGTAAAAGAAGATATAGACAGAGCCGTTTGTGCGGGTCGTTGTACATTGGAGTATGTATAGGCATGTAGAGAGAACACTGTACAATATTGTAGCCATCACAAGTATCAAGTATTCTAGCATTTGCAAAGCCAAATTCTGGTGCATACAATCACACATTGGAATCAATAGCTTTCCTTTAATCAATTGCGCTGCCTTTACAAGCAAGCGTCTGTATGTCTTTTGCTACTTCGACATATCTAGATGTACACTATGGAAACGTGCAGTATTATTAGCGGGGAGTCTGTGTACTCGCCCTATATCTCCAAAGGAAGAAACCTCTCATGCATGCAGCCGGAGAAAGATGACCAAAAAATCGTACAATGCATGAGGAATGCCGAAAAATCGAACCCGAGAAATCATGACCGTGTGCGCCTTGTACCGTATCCACCGAATGTGTAGCAGAAGAACTCTTACGGAGAGCCACTGCAGAGCTCTCGATGGAGCTCATAGCCAGAAAAGCCCAAAAAGCGGTGCTTTTATCCTGCGAATCCAAAAAAATAAATATAAAAAAACGCTAATTGAAATACCCACCCAAAACCTTAATTCTTCTCTCCAACCCCTGTCTCTGTCATCTCCGCATACCGTAGCGTCTCCGCACTAGGTCTTGGACTTACGTCAATGACGCTGGAATCCGGTGTCCATCTCGAGCTACTCGATGACGTTGTGGAGGGAGTGTAGTTCCTGAAGCCGTTGGGTACGGAGTCAGAAGTATCCTCGTCTTCCTCGTACGCCGGTGGATCGCCAGAGGCATCGGAGCGATAGCCTGGGAGGCTATCTGTGCGGGAGAGGGGTCGAGAGGGGAGTTCAGGTAGGGAGGTAGGCGGGTATGTGGACGCGGTGGAGATAGGGGAGTAAGGGGCTGAAGAGCCGGGATGATGGGCACAGTGGCAGTGCGCATGTGGGTAACATGTAACACGACCCTCTTCTGCTCTGACTATGTCGTTGACAACACCATGAGCGGCGCGAAGCTGTCTGATTTCCTCCTGCATGGCTTCCTCAAGGACGCCCTCTTGGTGCTGAATCAGACTACGCTTTTCTTCGTAGTCTTCGATGCGTTCTTGGTCGCGCCAGTTGCGGTACCACCAATTGCGCCAGGCGAGCTTTCGGGCTGCGCGGCGATAAGCACGTGCGTTACGACGCTCCTCGCGGGAGGCAGCACGCTCGGCACGGGTACGCGGGCTACTACAACGGTGGCGGATGACAGTGAAAAGACAACCGCAGCACAGAATACCAAGGACGATCTCCAGAGCAATCACATATGGAGAGTCTGGTGGAGGAAATCGAGGAGGGCCATGATGGGGCCCAGGACCATGGTGAGGTGGAGGTGGAGGCGGCGGTGGTCCTGGTGGAGGAGGACCGTGTCCATGGGGTGGTGGTGGTGGCGGCGGAGGAGGAGGAGGGTGATGATGAGGTGGTCTCGAATCAACCTTCACGTTGCCCTCGGGAACTTGCTTGTAGTTACCCGTGCGCCATACCTGCTGGTAGGGATCATCTTCTGGACGGCCCATTGGCGGCGGTGGCGGGCCGTGGTGACGATGATGGTGAGGACGGAAGCGAACGTATAGAACCCTCCACGCTCCGTGAGCTCCGTGGGCAATAGTCTTGACGACGCAGGTGATGCTATCGCACTGTTGAAGCTCCTCTTTGAACGATTGGGCTTGTTTCTTCGCTTGCGAATGGATGTAGTGCTCCTTGGCTTTGATGGCCTTGTGCAGCGCTTTGGCCTCGGCTTGGAGAGCCTTGAGCTCGCGGATGTCGTCTTCCAAGGACGATGGGACAGGGCCGTCAGTGAGCTTGAAATCCTCCGAGGTAGAAAGAAGCAAGCGGAGGGGGGCAGGAGGGTTACGCCAGGATTCCGCTTCGTTCTTTTCCTTGGCCGACGGATTAGGGGTGCTCTCAAGGCGAAGAAGCTCTGGTGGAGACGATTGCTTGAATGAGATTGTGAACCCAGACGGATTGGCGATGGTTTTGCCGTCAATAGCTTTGATGTTCACGGTGAAGACCTGGGCGGCATCATCGGCCTCCTCTGCTCCGTGAAGACAGGCCGACTCCCACTCGAGGTCCAAATCGTGCTGGAGAAACCAGGCATGCTCTTGGAGGTCGGTGACGCCGGTGTAAGAGCCAGAGCCAGATGCGAAGTCACCATTCCACTCAGAGGGAAGGAAGGCTCCATTCAGGGTGAGGTTGGAAGCTCCACAGGGTTGATCGTTGGCGGTAGCTCTGAAGCTCAAGACCTGCAGAGAGGTGAGTGGGAATGTCACCTTTTTTGCTGCCTGAAGTGGGCCTTACAATGGACTCGTCATCATGGCTCGTGTGATCATGGCCAAGACAACCAGCGCATGGAACGCTGAAGGTCGCTTGTGCGTAAGTTTCATTGAGGTCTGGACGAGATTAGCAGCTGCCTAGAGATGGCAAAAGACGGATAAAATATAATGGGCCATACCTAGGTCCAAGAGTCTCCCATCCGATCGTACAGGTCCTAGATGCCCGCCCTGATGTGGAACAGCAGCGGAGAGAACAGGTAGTGTCCACGCAAAGGCTGACAGTACCTTCGATTTGAAGGACCGCATGTTGCAAAGAAACGAAAGAAAAGCAGAAAAAACAATGGAAAAAGGACGCCTGTCAGACCAGCAAACAGCACTAACACAAGCTTAAGGAACCAAGTGTGTGAAGAGAATGGGACAGCTGTTCTCTCCCAGGACGTTGGGGGATCAGGCACCAGCCAAAGGCGCGGGAAACAGAGATGTTTAATGGGGCGCAGAGGAGGGCGTGAGCCCAAGCCATCAGCCTTTTGACTGGACGCGCGTAACCCTAGGGCCAGGGGTTCGAAAACGTGCAGCGGGGCTTAGCACCTCGGCCGCGACTCAGCTCCGCGCGTAGAAAAGGGCGAGCACGATGGAAACACATGTGGATGGGTCAGATAGGTGGTCAGGGAGGAATTGAAAGCTTCTGTGGTGTGACAAGTTGCTATGGTGCTGAAAGGCCATGTGGCAGGAACTGCGCCGGTGTACAGTCTCGCCTTCCCATCTAATGGTACCTAAGCCATCTTGACCAACACCGCAAAATTCGCAATCCCAAGCGGGCTGGCACAGTGACAGCGGCATCTACTGGGGGAGAGGCCTGCCTCTGATCTATCCTACCGGTCCTGGCGCGCTTTGCTTTTTGCAAGAATCCCCACAAGAGAGCGCCGAGCGTCCGGACAGAGGCTGGTCGGCCAGCGGATCACCCATGGATAGCATGGGAAAGATTCTTTAGATAGTTTCAAGTCTACCATAGGCGAATGAAACAGATCGATCTACGCCGCTGAGGTCCAGAGGGTGCTCGGGGAAGGAGGATGACGACGACTTGAAGCTCCAGTATCGATAGCTCGTCCGCCCGGACCAACTGCCTCCCCGATTGGCTGCAGGACACTAACTAGAAGTACAGCGTGAGAATGCAGCCGAATTCCGTGCCAGAAGATTCCAAGACGGATTGCGGTACGGGAAAGTTGTGTTCTTGCTACTCTTGGTATCATAGAAGCTTTTACAAGCTCACTTAGGTTGATTGATGTTCAGCGGTGCATACGCGCCAAGACCTGACCCTAGCTTAACTCAAGCTCCGTCACGACGAAGACGCAATTCTTTCTACACTTCAAACAGCCCACACCACCACACATCTACCCGCCCCCGACCGCCCGACCATTCTGTGGCGCAGAGCGCCTTCACCTTACGTACGCTATTGCCAAGGACCATCTTTGGCGAGCAACGGCGCGGTCGAAGACTCCATTGCCATGGTGCGTCACTCCCCAGGCTTATTGCGCAGGCTTCCTGCTAACCATTACCGTGCAGCTTCCTCTAGGACTTTTGACGGCCGCCGTAGGTCATCCTATGCTAGTCGAATTGAAGAGTGGCGAGACATTGAACGGAATGCTTGTGAATTGCGATACCTGGATGAATCTCACACTAAAAGAAGTGGTGCAAACGAGCGCGGACGGAGACAAGTTCTTCAGACTACCAGAGATATACGTGCGAGGAAGCACAGTCAGTAACACCAACTCAAGAGCAATCTCGAGCATCAAAAAGCTGACTTGGGGTAGATCAAATATTTGCGTGTACCCGATGAGATTGTTGACTTAGTCAAGGAACAGCAGGTGAAGGACCAAGCGAGCAGAGGCGGACGAGGTGGAATGCACCAACGAGGAGAGCATCGTGGGGACCGTGGAGGACGGGGCACGCGCGGGCGTGGCCGAGGACGTGGAAGAGGTGGTGGAGGAGGAGGCGGCGCATAGGAGGGTCTCGGGTGACGACAAAAATCGAAGACATCAGTATCGATCATCGAAATATGAATGTATGCCTCATCTTGAGCGCGTGCAATGTTGTTCCATCTCCGATAGCGGCTGTCACGATATCCACAGGCTCTGTATATCCCGCAGATAGAACGGCCCGGAAGGAGAAGCTACACGTTTACGAAAGCGTGTTAGGGCTGATGTCTATGTTGATACCCTTTCTTCCCAGCTGAGCAAGGCGAGAGGATGTCACTTGAGGATTTGACGGGTTGGTCGAGTCAGAAGGATAGATTAGGTTGACTAGTCTAAGCTCTCCAGCCAACAATAGACAAGCATCATGCACAATAAAATGTCTTACTACAAGGAGTTTTCCTGTCACGGATAGCATTGCGCGATTCGCGACTACCCTCGCCAAGGTCTTCCTGTAGCAGATGCGGGGTCTTCGCTTCCGAGCCTAGGTTTCCTCGTCTTCGCGTCTTGCACATCTAGTCCCTCGTTCGGCCGAGTGACAATAAAGTAAGCCCAACATCCTCCCTGATCTTCAGCTTCCTTCTGGGTTTATTCCTCCCTTTCTCATAATCTTCCAAATCCGCTCAATTTCCCAATATGACCAGCTTTACAATCGCAGATTCCGACCTCGATCACATTAAAGATCAGGTCGTTATCGTCACCGGTATCAACACTTGATACTTTCTCAAGATTATAACTCACAGTTTAACAGGCGCATCGTCTGGCATTGGTCTAGCAACAGTAAAGCGCCTTGTTCAACATGGAGCAAAGGTCTACGCTAGCGATGTAAACCCCCTCCCCGAACCGGAAAGTGCTTCGGTGCCATTTCTAAAAGTCGATGTTGCATCCTGGAAAGATCAAGTTGCTCTCTTCAAAGCTGCAAAAGAGGAATTCGGCAGAATCGATCATGTTTTCGCCAATGCGGGCATCTCGACTTCCGGTAGCCTGGTAGATGACGAGTTTGATACAAATGGCGATCTACTTGCTCCAAACTTGAAAACAATAGATGTGAATTTGACGGGCTGTATATACACAGCAAAATTAGCGATTCATTATCTGAAGCAAAACGAGAAAGGAGGAAGTATTGTAATGACAGCTTCAGCATCAAGTACGTATATGCTCACCATGGCAAATTATATTTTAAACAACGTGACTACTGACCTTTGAACACAGGCTACGCCCGCTTTCGACCGTGGGACTACACGACTGCCAAGCATGGTGTCCTTGGCCTCTGCCGCTCTCTGATGGTCAACCTCTCACCTGAGATTCCCATTCGTATAAACGCCCTAGCACCCTCTTGGACCGCCACTGGCATCGTTCCGCCGCCCTTCCTTGCGGCACTTGGAGATCTCTCACAACCTGCCGATGTAGTTGCACGCAACGTCTTGTTCCTCATGGCTGGCTCGGACAGACACGGAGAGTGCATCTATAGCGAAAAGGGTAAGTCATCGTACTTCAGACAGAGTACGCGAGATGGTACTAATTTTATTATTCAGGGAAGTACTGGGATCTAGAAAACGGCGAGAAAGGAGTTCATCACATGTTACAACAGGGTTTGATTCAAGGGGGGGCGGATCTAGAGAAGACCTTAGCTGTTGTAGAAACCTTGAGAAAGGCGGCAATCGAAGCGAGAAAGAAAGAAATTGCAGCTGCAGCTGCAGCGGGGAAGCAGTAGGACAAGAAAGCTCTATCCTGGTCATGAAGCTTAGGGACTAGAACGAATGTACTGCATGCAAACCACATGCTGCATTGCTCTGGGTCTTGACCCCACTTGAATCTTCCCAATATTGATTTATCCAACAACATCTAATCCTATACGGTCAAATTTTGACCATTGCTCATAGTTGACAACATTCTGGCCACATAAGCTAACGATTTGATAGGCTACCCAGCAATAGGGCCACTTTATGATAGCCAGACACTTACCGACCAAATGCCGTTGATTTCAGACCCATCTTAGAAATCCGGGACCATTCAACGTGGCCTGTGTAATTAGCTACCAAGAACACCACTCCAACTCCCGAATTAAGACCTGCCTTCCACTATCGGCGCATCACCAGCCACGCGGCCAGATAAACCGTGCACTAACTCTTTCGGATCATCTCAATCCGCCACATTTGACCCCGTTATCATCACAATATGAAGCCAGTGGGCCTCTCGGATATACCTCGCACGCACACTCCATAGTCACCTTCTCCATCTATGCGGAGCCACCATGCCCGTTCTACGCTCCAAACCCGCTGCAGCCAAACATCCAACTTGGCTCTCGTATTCTCCATCCCACTCACACCCGAAATCCGGCCCTCGTGCAGCAACACCGACACGCGTACCTGGGTCCTGCTTTGAGCTGATTCGGTGATCCGGAACGGGCCTCTGCCTTACAGGCGAAAGCGTGCAGAGCGACAGGGATATTTAGCATTTTTTACCAGCTGGGCAGCACATGCGCACGAGATCACACGAGTTCGGTAGATTGGGATCCGCTTCTTTGGGAATGGCCGGGGCGTGGGGCTCGGCATTGGCGCATGCGATTTCTCAAATTATGGATGTGCAGTATGTATATGTTGGTTGGTATTTGAGTTTGGGATGAGGACAATTTTGGGGGGTTGGTCCTTTGAGAGTCTCGGTCCTCAATTGCATTTCTCTGCTTTCCAATTCCCTGGTTACTGCGGGAAAAGATGGGTAGAATGTTGCTATCGACTTTCTTTTTCTTGTTTACGACTTCAGCATTTGCATTGAACTTCGACTATGAGAACGTACAGCTCACCGAGGCAGAAACACGAAATTACTCTGCTATTGCGTTTGGCAGTTCTTCGCGACCGCCACCTCGGAAAGCATGCAAATATATTCCAGGCGATCCAGAGTGGCCCAGTGAGGCAGAATGGGCTCTCTTCAACGAGACTCTAGGTGGCGTATTGCTAAAACCACCGCCATTGGCAAGCCCGTGTTATACGGGGCCGCTGTATAATCCTGCTAGATGCGAGACACTGAAGAAATCTTGGAGTAGCATAAATATACAGTAAGTGGTCCACTGCTAGAGTAGCGATCGCTGGATGATGATCTTCATGCTGATAATCGCCAAGTTCCAATGATCCCACGAGCAGCATGTCCCAATGGTCCTCTGGGGATAGCTGCGTGCCGACTAGTTCACCAAACTCGACGTGTAGTCAAGGCGGCTATCCGGTCTACGTAGTCAATGCAACGAATGTTCGGCACATTCAAATGGCCGTGAACTTTGCAAGGAACAAAAACATAAGGGTAGTGATCAAGTAAGTGATGTATACAGCATAATTTTCTAGGGGATCTTCTTATATCTAGTTAGAAACTCCGGTCACGACTTCAACGGCAAGTCAATCGGCGGCAACGCTCTCTCCGTTTGGGTCCACCAGATCAAAGGCCATGTTTTCCATTCTAACTACAATACCACCGACTACAATGGTCGAGCCATAGCTGTCTCTTCGGGATTCCAAGCCATGGATGCGTATCCTTTGATGTCGCGGTACAATATTACCATGATTAACGCTGGAGGCGCCACTGTGGGTCTTGCCGGTGGTTTCTTCCAGGGAGGCGGCCATTCAGGCTACACGAGCTTCTACGGCATGGCAGCAGACCATGTCTTAAGCATCAATGCAGTTACTGCAAATGGAAGATTGGTGACTGCGGATGCGGAAACGAACGAGGATTTGTATTGGGCGTTTAGGGGAGGTGGTGGCGGTACGTAGCAGTTTCTTATATCTTATTTTCGATATTTCCATGCTTCATATCCGAATGGCAGTGCTAAACTTCGAACAGGAACGTACGGTATCGTCACGTCCGTAGTCTTCGGCGTGTTCCCACAAACACCAGTCACGTCTAGTAGCATTACTTTCTCCACAGTCCCCCAAGCTGGCCGCAACACCACCGGACTTTCCCTAGAAACCTTCTGGGCCGGCATGAAAGCCTACTGGGAATACTGCATCGCAATTTGCGACGCAGGCGGTCTGGGCTACAACTTCATCAGACACGCAAAGAACCCCGGCTCCAACGTTACCGGGCTCACCTTCACAACCTCCGTCAGCATCCCCAACAAAACCACCACGCAATACCGGGCATTCATGCGCCCACTCCTCCAAAAGCTCAACGACGTTGGCATCCCAATCGCCATCCCGACAGTCCAGCGCTTCCAAATCGCCGACCCAAACAACGAGCCGCGCCTCGTCCCCCGAGCCCTCGGCGACGTTGTAGGCCACACACGCTTCGCGTCCCGCTTCTTCCTCCGCTCAAACTACGAAGATGCCGACTCGCTCGAGCAAATGCACCAAGTCCTCCGCAACTTCATCGAGGAAGGCGGCTACGATTTCCACGGCCAAAACTACGCTCCCACCATGCAAGTCAGCGGCAACCCAGACAATGCCGTGAACCCCCCCTTCCGCGAGACAATCATGCACGCCCAGGGCTATGAGCCCAACGCGTGGTGGGACGGCACGCTCGCCGTCGAACCCATGTCTGCGCAGAAAGCGCGGCACGACCGCCTGCAGGAGTTCATGCAGAAGTGGCGGGACATCACGCCGGGCAGCGGGAGCTACATGAACGAAGGGGATGCACAGGAGCCGGATTGGAAGTCGAGTTTCTTCGGGAGCAACTATCCGAGGCTGTTGGCGGTCAAGAGGAAGTGGGATCCTGAGGGGGTGTTTTTTGCGATTAGCACGGTGGGGAGCGATGCGTGGGAGGTTAGGGGGAGTTCGGGGGGTGGGAGGAGTGGTGTGTTTACGCAGGATGGGAGGTTGTGTAGGGTTGAGGGGGTGTGACTTGAGCAGCGATGATGGAAAGGAGTGAAAACTTTCATTGAATCGTCAATAGCCAGCTCTTAGAATGTGTGAGCAGTAAAATGTTATGATCGTGTCTGATGAGAGCGACCGTTGCACTACCTAGACTTTAAGAGAACAAAGACTGACATCACTGGTGCCATGATGTTGTTCTATTATGTATATTATGCCTCCTGTCCTTGATTCGATTAGCATATCCTCTACTCCCCCCAGGCTTCCCCTACACCGTAGTCTGATCTAATAATACCTCACCACACTCTGGCCCTCGGCCCTACCCTCGTCAATGTAAACCCCTTCTCCTTCTTACCATCCCATCCATCCCCACCATCAGGCCAATCGACCTCTACTTCAAAGATACCCAAGCTCTCCCCCTTCCTTCTCGAAATACCCTCCAACGGATCAAACACCCAATTCTCATTACTCACGACCCTCTCCGGGGCCTCTTTGAACAGCACCTCAGAGAAAGCAGAATGGCACAGTTGCATCCTGAGGACCCCGAGAGACTGCATCTTGGAGAACATATGGCATGCAACATGCCAGAAGCTAGGATAGCGAGACAGGGACTTTCCACGTGCAGGTTCTAAATCGTTCCGGGATTCAACGTACCAGTTCTCTGGGCGGAAACAGACCTCCTCGCCCAGTGCGAGATCTCGTGCTTGGAAGCTGGCGGGCACATACGAGACCGGGCCTGTAAAGTCGGTATCCGGCGCAATGTATTTTGCGTTGAGATAGACGGAGCGAATGAAGCCGAAGTGTGTACGAGGCATGACTTTCCAAAGTAGCATGACGCTATACAAATCGAACAATTGCACCCTCCGATACTGGAGCAGGAAAGTGATTGTCTCTTGATGACTGGGTTTTTTTCAAACGAAATCAGCATCAAAGACTCTACAACCATGATCATCATAGAGATGATAGCATGAAACACTTACAACGCTTTCGAAGCATACAGCAGGCTTTCAAGCTCCCATAGCCCCACACTCGACAATTTGACGGTAGATCGCGGGACCGCGTAGAAAGTTAGCGGCCCCGTGTCTCGCGGGCCTCTGGCTGTACTCTTCTCATAGGTGTGTCGGTACCGTGACACCTGCCCATACAGACAGCAGCACATGCAGTCCTTCCTGAACTCTGGAAGCGCGAGGCACGGAAAGGCTTCCAGGCGCACGGTTTTGACATCCGTGTGCATCATCTGGAGATGGATGTCGGTGTAGGGAAAGATCAAGTCGAAGATTAGCATGCGGATTTCTGGAGGGAGACGGAAGAAGCCGCAAGGTTGTGGTTCCGTGCCGTCCTGGTGCATGGGTGAGGATTTGTCTTTGTGGGGGAGCGACATGTGCCATGGGTGCTTGAAGCGTGGTTCGTGAGGCGGGTAAGGCCTTAGCTGAATGTCCGAGCGAGTCTTGGAGATTTTTGTGATCCATGCTTCATACGGGGAGACTGTCTTCTGACTCGTCTTCTCGGAAGTGTTGAAAAGACTCTTGGCCCATTGCCCCAGTCTTGAATCCCTAGCCTTCCGTACGACCTGGTGACCACGCCCGGTAGACGAGCGTTCGCGCATGAATGCTATCTTGAGTTGACCCCTAGCAGCAGGCGAAGAAAAAACGACACTAAACAGCACAATCGTTTGAACGACGAACAGAAGGATGAATCAATGATGCTATGGCGGTGGCAGGCAAAGAGGCGCAGTCCCAAGGATTGATACCTGTGCAATGCAACCAGGCTAGCCGGATTGGCACAATGTCTAAACTCTATCGAGTACTACAAGCGTTTTATTGATTGCTTCATTTAGCCAGCTCTCCTCGTTCAATCATTCGCGATCATTCGCGTTCCTGCAACCCTTTCCACTGAACTTGTGAGCTTCTGCACGGAGCTTTCATAGTTCTTGTTGACCGCTGGATTGGCGACAAGAGCTCTCGCCCGTCCCATCATATCCCGCCACCCCACAGCTGCTGGAATTGTCCTGTGGCACACCGATCAAGTGGACATATGCGTCGATAGTCTTCGTAAATGGGTCGGAGAATCATCCAAATCTAATCGTAATCGTCACTCGAATTGAGGAAAGAACTTCGCTCTCTATAGTACAATTAGCTTCCTTTCTCGAGGCGCATCTCAAATCCACGTACCTTGGGACCTTGACTTCCAAATCGAAATCATCATTTTCCCCGGTTTCCCTCATCCTCTTACAAGCATCATCGCATCCGCAATACCATTCGTCCCAGACGGCCCCTCACTTCCTCTCGACCTCGTCCTCCGATGTCTCGCAGAAGCCTTCATCTCCCTCTCGCTCTCATTAGACGAGCTGATTCGAATACTAGGCACAGACTCCTCACTTCCCCTTCGCGAAAGCAACGCAGTAGAAGCAGACGAGCTCGACCGTGACCGTGACTGCTGCGGGCGCGACTCGCCCTGCATCCATTGGAAAAGGTCGAAAGCGATTTGGAGTGATAACGCAGAAGACATGATATGTATATATATGATCAAAACAAAGCGTCGATTCGATGACAAGTGTAGCTGGACTGTATTTTTTGGCTGGTGTAGATGGTCTGGCTACAGAATTGGGGGATTCGACTAATAAACAACTTATATTCCGAGACGCTCGGTCACCGTACGCATCTACCTACTTGCTGAGCATCGAGGCAAGTCCGCGCCCGGGCCGCACAGCACAGCACAGCGCAGCGGGGCTTGTTGGACTCCTCCACGGGCTGATTCCCCAATAGGCTCACGTCTACCCCGTCGATCAAGCCCGCGCCGTTGCAATCAAGGGCTGGAAAGCGAATTGCGCACGGGGCGTAGTAAGCGCGAGTTGGTTGTTCGTGGGAGTTTGCGAATGGGGGCGAAGCAAACCAATCAGCCACACAAGGGGTCGGACGATGAGCGCTCTAGTCCGACCGTACCACGCCTCCGACAAGACTACGCGCAAGATAAACGTGAATTTCGTTTCGGGTTTCTCTTGTGAGTTCCATGGCAAAAAGAAGACAATCGGGATCCCAAGAATCATACTAATTGCACCATGATCTGCGCAAGACTATGTACGGAGGGGAATGAGTAGTTATCCCCCCCCTTCTCTTCCATTTCGGAAACTAAAAATCCTTCGTCGACTATTAATTCCATGGTCTAACTCTCATGACACCCATCTCACACATCACCCAAAATGCGACACTCCATTTCAAGTCTATGCATAACACGGATAACACAGCCCATCCAGCCCAATTCCACCAGAAACCGTCGTTTTTGCCACGATAACGTTTCCAGGAGGCCCGGAGGGCCTCCAGAGGGGTAAGTATCTTACAGAGCAGGTCACCAGAATGAGTTCAGATCGTAGTCATTGCGGATTGTGAGGGCAGCCGGTCAAGTTTTGTCATCACGGCATCTTGAAATCGCATTTAGACGGTAAAGGCGTACATAATCGTAAAAAAGGTTGAAAAACAAATGAAAAAAAAAAAATTGAAAAAAAAAGGAAAAAAAAAAAAAGGGGCTGCTTGTCGAATCTACTCCAAAACAAAAAAAAGTTTTCATCATCATCAGGAAGGGGAAAACGATTTTTCTCGTCAGATTTTTTTGACGAGTCCATAACAAATCGGACACAACAAAAAAGTTGATCCCCATTTCTGTTGTAACCGTGTTGAACCTTCCTTTCTTCTACTTTTGAATCACCAAATTGTTAGAATTTTTTGAATTCAGTGGATGGGGAAAAATAAGTGGTTTCTATCCCTGAAATAAAAAAACTCCTACCAAGCTACGGTATATCTTGTCATTCGTCCTGGACAATCCTCCTCCTCCTCCTCCCCCGCTCCAATGCAATGCATGATGAATTCCCAAATCTTCACCTCACAAACATATGCAAGAAAACAGCATTCGCGACGCTATACGCAGCACATCTTCATCCGTTTACTTGCTACTATACCAACTCTACGCGGCATGTTCCACCTCCCCACTCCTCTCCTTCTCCGCATCGAAGAAAAGACTTTCCCTCTTCGTCGCGCTGCCTTCAACGTCCGGAGGCGCTGTTTTAGCGCTGCTCAAGGGAGCGCCGTGCACCAAGCTGTTCTTTTCCCTCTTGAATTCTTCTGCACGCTTGAGATCGCCCGGTGAAGGGTCCATTCCAGGCGGAAGGGGAGAGGTCAATGGCGTCGTTGATGCGCTGCGTGAGGCTTGCCATCCCTTTTTCTTTTCGCTGGCCCAGGCGCCCCAGGACGAGAGGTAGGCTCCTGCTTTGGTGGAGGCTGCCTGGATGTTGGCTTGGGCGTTGGTCAGATCAGGTGGTTGAGGTTTCCCTGGACTCATTAGATTGATTGAGCGGACAGCGAAGGATCATGTACTCACATTTTCCTCCTGCCAGACCCCCGGATTTCTCGCCCGAAGAAGCACCCTGCTCGCTCGCTTTCAATACCCGTTGCTCTTCCTGCTTCTTTCTCTGCGCTTCCCGCATCGCCTCCATCTCCCCCCACAGATTGTTGAACGCAGACGAGACCTTCTTCTGCCCAACGGCAAACTGCTTGCCAATTGCTTCGCGGCTCTTCTCCAACCGCTCGTCGAGATGCATTTCTGCTACTTGCCTACGCGCCACGCGAATATCAGCACACAGACGCTCAATGTGACAATCTGGAAGGTAGAGTCGGAGAACAGACTGACGATCTTAGTTGGACTAGGGATGGGCTAGAAGCGAAAGGCCGGACTTACTGTGCGAGACGTCTTTGGACGTCTTCGATTGTGAGACCGCCTGAACATGGGTGCTTAGGATCGACAATGTCGAATAGATGGGAGTCGGTGAATTTGTTCCATATCCTGTAGTTTTCTGTTTCCATCCAGGCGCTGATGTAGTCGTTGGAGAACTCGCTGGCCGGATCGCCCTCATAGTCTGAGATGATGTTTTCCCTGCCATTGTTCTTTTCCTGGTATTGTTTGTATTTGACTGCGCTGAGCATTGAAAGCAGATACTCTTCGAACTGCATCCGGATGAATTCTTCGCTGCCCGCGTAGCCATGGTCCCTGGGCCGGCTGGGGTTTGTTTCGTCCCAGGTGTCATTTACGGTTTGAGATAAGAAGTCTATCCATCGTCGATCTGGCGTTGATAATACAAGAGCGTGGCGAAGCGAAGCCGAGGTAATATTTACAGTGTGCTCGTCCAGATTGATCAGAATGTCGCTATAACGATCCCTTTGCTGGAGTAGAAGAGAATTTGTCGAGCCGACAATATAAGACTTGGTGTCCAGATCAGCAAGCAAATCGAGCTGTTGCAAAGGCGTGTATGGTCCGAACAGGGAGCCTTTGCCGAAGAGTTGCAGTGGCAAGCCCATGTAGGTAAGCACTGTAGGAGATCAACACGGTGGTTTACACTACATGTGGTACACTCACGAGACGAACGTTCCGAAGTCTTCAAAGAAGTAGGCATGACGAGGCTTGCCTCGGACGAATTGAACTTAGGATCAGCAGAGTCTTGAAGGTGGCGAAGAAGGCCGGGTATCAAAGAAATAAGGGCGAATTGCATCATGCAGAGTCGCTCACAATGCGAGCCGAAGAAAAGCATCTAGCCGGTCAGCTCTAGCCTAGAAGTTTTGTTGGAGAGTATCACCTTTGGTTGAAGGAGAGCGCACTTGAAGAGCACAAGAGTCTGCCACTTGAACTCGTGTATCAACTCGCGCAGAGATATGCCTAGTCTGATCAGCCATGCTCCGCCCAACTCTCCAAAAAAACCATACCAAAGTAATGGTCCATATCTCCTTCCTGATTCTTCAGCAGCGTAGACAGACTCTCCTGAAACCGCTGCAGGATCTCAACGTCGGTGAAATCCCTACACCACGTCAGCCCTGGCCTCTACAAAATTTCTTTCATCCCGTTGTTCTCCAAAAAGATTCAAGAGGGGATGACTGTAGATTTTCCACGAACTTTTGCGCAAACCATGCCGCAGTGACGGCACCCAACTGCGCCTTTACCACCCCAAAATGCTGCGGACTGTCACTTATAACCACCAGGGCCTTCTGCACCGTGCTCCGCGTAACCTCGGGCGGCCGATTGATCAACTCATTCGCATCCAATTGGCGCGTACACGAAATGCCAAAGAGACTCGAAGCGGGGTGGTCGTCGGCGGCGGCACGGCGAAGCGTAAAGTAGGAGTAGTCTTCGGTAGATCTACACAAACGTCAGTACATCTAGCAAGCCGCATAGAGACGAGTAGGCTTGGGGGGCGGAGGTATTTCAACGTACGCATGCGCGCCATCTGTCAACGCCATGAACGGCAGCAACGACCACTCGTTGTCAACCGCAGGGTCAATGCCCTCGTCCACGCCCAGCCATCTCTCTACTTCCGGCCCCCTATGATTCCCCATTAGCATGTTTGCTCCCTCCATCATCGCCCGCCTCTGACGTAGCGCTTACCTTGCATGGTGAAAGTCCACAACGCACACAATGGGCGCGAACCCCGCCATGACTACCACTGCGCGTGCGCTACAAGGACAGCGCGTGCGTTAGGGAAAAGGAGAAAAAGGTATGGCCATGAAGATGGGATTGTCGTTGCGCTCGAGGCCGAGGGTGAGATTAGGTTGCGGGAGCTACGCTTGGCCGGCCGACTCGTGGAGTATGGTTAGGGCCAAGCTTGACCTTCAGCCCTAGGGTCCGCTTAGCTGATCGGCATCAGGGATCCGCCGGTGTGGCATCCTTCGATCACGCATCTTTCTGGGGAGCCTGCGCTACGCCCAATTGCAGGACGCTTGTAAGCTTGTTTGTACAGGTGGGGAATGTTTGGGTGGCTGATTTGAAGATCGCACTGAAAGCGGTGCGATGGTCTGGACCTTGTCAATTCACCACGCTCGCTAAACGCGGATATACAAAGCATGTCGAGCGAATAATTTTGGCATGTACTATCACTTCTTATCATGATGATCTTTCTACGAATCCAAAAAATGGAACAAGGAAACCCAATAAAAACGATGCAGCTTCCCGAGGCCGCCGAAATGCCATATCCACCCGTTCCCTGACCCGACCGCTGGGCATTAGAGCCTTCACTGAAGCACAACCCCGACGCCGTAATACGACCTTGTAGTGCCTGATATCCAACCCAGCGCAAATCAATCCCCCGCTACCCTCTATCCACAAGCGTTAAACTTTGAATGGAAATTAGCCGAATGAAATTTGTGCAGCCTACGCCAGGGAGGCCATCAGCAAACATGCACCATGCACAGCATTCAAAATCCAAATGTACATGATTTTGATCAACTGCCATTCTCCTGCTCTTGAGGAGCGGCGTCGACGTTGTGGTAGTCGAGAATCTCAGAGTACCTGCAGCTTGTTAATTACTGCTTGAGATGTCTTTTATTCTCGACTTACATCATAATCTTCCACGTGTCTACTGGTAGGTCGGCATCGTTGAAAGACCAGTCGAACTTTTCTTCTGCGACCGGCTCATCGGTGGGATCGTGGTAGGGGGCGAGGTATGGGTGAGCGAGGGCTTGCTCCGCTCGGACTCGCTTCTTAGGATCAAACACAAGCATGTTCTCCAGAAGATCGATGGCTGTTGCGTGATTAGGAAGAGATTTGATATGCTCGATTGCTAAAAGCGTACCTGCTGGTTCGGCATTCTTGAACTTATTTGCTAAGGGTTGTCGTTCGCGCTTGGGGAGTGACTGGACGAAGCGTAATGTCTAGCAGAGTTAGCAACCAAAACCGTTTGCAGCATCATTGAGCTGCCGTACATTCTCGCTGCAGATGGTCTGGATCACATCGTCTGGGGGCGTGCCCAGAAGTTCCGTAATAATAGAGAATTGGTTCACGTGGTCCTTTCCAGGGAACAAGGGCTTGCCCTCAAGCATCTCTGCGAAAATGCAGCCCGCACTCCAAATGTCCACCTCCACGTCGTATTTCTGCCAGGTGAGCATGATCTCGGGTGCTCGGTAGTAGCGTGTTGACACGTAACCCGTCATCTGAGGATCTTGTATACGGGCCAATCCGAAGTCGCAAATCTTGAGATCGCAATTCTCATTGACGAGGATATTGCTAGGCTTCAGGTCGCGGTGCACGACACCGGCGGAGTGGACATATTTCAGTCCGCGCTGGCAGAGTCAGCAATGTTGGCAAAATTCTTCTTTTCTAGATATTGCTACCCACCAGGATTTGATAGAGGAAGTACTGGATAAACTGCTTCTCGAGCGGTCTCGAGGTAAGCAGGCGGTGGAGATCGGTCCCCAGGAGCTCGGTGACGAAGTAGCTGAGGGATAAGTAGGGGTGGGGGGAGTGGCGAGGGGGGGGGGGAGACTTACATGTCCTCCAGCGGGGATATGAAAATATCACTCAGGCTGATGACCTGCTCGCCGTTAACCATGCTTCAGGGGTCAATTACTGTCGGACTACCCACGTTCTCGTGCCTCAGGTGCTTGAGAAGCTTGAGTTCGCGGTATGTGCGCTTGGACAGGACGGGGGTGCTAAAGGGCTTCATAATCTTCTTGATGGCCACAGCCTGGCTGGTGAGCTGATCCTTGGCCGAGCTGAAGCGCAGTCAGTGTGCGAGTCGGCGCATGGTGTCCATGGTCCTACCAAACAAGGCCGAATGCGCCCATGCCCACAGGCTGCAGATCCGTGTACCTTTTTCACAAACGTCAGTCCAGCGCCGAGGCGCACTGTGGGGGGTTTCCTCCGCACCTGCTGGTTATCTCAAACGTCGTGCCGAAAATCTGCGCGCGCACGAATTCAGCCATGGTGGATTGCGTGAGTCTCGGAAGTGCGAAGGGCGGCGGATATGGTCGTCTTGCGGGGTGGGGTGGGAGTTGTTGTTGTGGGCGAAGCGGGACAGCGGGCGCGATCGAAGAGTGGGCTAGGCAGGGCAGGTTTCCGGTTTGGATCGGTCAACGGCTCCGCGGAGTGTGTGAATTCCCTTCAGAGACAACGCCAGGCTCGAGCCAGTGGAAGCTGTACGGATGAGGAGGGCGGGCAAAATTGAGAGTGCCTGGTGGCTTTTTCCGACGAGGTTGTGGCGGACGCGTCCGGAAGGCGTAGGGAAGGACCGAAGGGCAAGGATGCACGAGTGAGGACGCTGGTGGCTCGACAGAGAGTGAAGTGTGGCGGGCTGCGATGATCACTTCCGGGTCAGGGGACAGGCAGGATATATAGGAGGGCAAAGAGGGAGGGAGTGGACACGGAGAGGCAGAGGAGAGGGGCAGGCTGCACCGAATCGGCCGTGCATGGGCAAGCCCACCTTGTCGTAGCCCGCGCGAAACCTGATGAGAGCATTTCCCGCTACGTCATTAATCGAGAAGGGACTTGTCCATGGCGCCCGTGCGCGCAGGTTTGGCGGTCTGCGCGGCCATTTGCTGCTGCTGGAGCACCGCTGGCGTCCTCGTCACCCGGCGGGCGTGTGGCCGCCGGCCCATTGCTCGACAATTCGCCCGTGGACGGGCGTGGGCTGCCCTCAGCTACGAGCGCAGGCGGATTACCATGTTCCCCTCCTTGGGGGGTAACGCACGCTGTGGCTGGAGGCTCGTGCAGGCCGCAGCAGCCAACGGCACTGGCAGCACCACCGCAGCCGACCGTGTGGTCTGGAAGTCTGGAGACACAAGCACACGCACACGGTACTTGTAGCATCACGGCGGGGGGATGGCACAGGGAAGCATGGAAGCATGGAAGCATGGGGATCCGCGTCTTGCTCGACACGCACGACGGCCACCAAATCAGCACGACAACCCTCAGCAGCGCCCCTTCAGCCCGTTCCCTGAGTGGCTCTCTGCACAGATCCCACGAGCATCGTGCTCCAGGTACTCCGTATGTGGTACATACATATATACATACATGCTCCCTCCTGCATACATCCACGGCTGCTGACTGCTCGCCGACTCGTCGCCAACTCGGCCAGAAACACGAGCCGGGCGCGATTGGCTGCAAACGTCGTCGAGGCTGCGACGGGTCGCAGGTTCTGCGGGGCGGGCAATGCCTTTGCGCGCAGCGTCCTGGGGGAAGACGTCGGCCACGAGACGTCGTGCTCGGCGGGTGCTCGAGGGCTTCGGCTGGAGAATAGAACCCTGCCTGCTGCACCTCGTCACGGAACCACGTCGCGCCGGGGCGTCGAGTCGACCAGGAGCCAGACGACAGCTGCTGACACTTCTCTGGCACAGGCGGGCTCCCGCTCGTCGACGGACATGGCCATTGGAACCTGTATCGGCCCAAGGGAGGACGGGCGCTGTCTGGAGCGAGGCATGGCTGCTTTGGGAGAGAGGGCACCAAGACAGGCGTCGGCGACGGATCGAGGGTGGCTCCGGTAGGTGGAGATTCTCCCGCGGCAGCGCAGTCGCGCGCATCGACGAGGCAGGCCCATATGGGTAGATTGTCGAGCGCAAGCCGGCCTCGTCGCACAGAGACGAGGGTTTCTGGGCTGGGCTGGTTGCATGGCCGAAGTGTAAAGGCCTGGCGGCGCCGGGATGGGCGCGGCAGTCTGACCACAACCCGCCTCGTGGGGACGACTAGCAGAGGTGCCGTGCAATCTTACTTTGTAGATATTGTGCAGCGTCGCCGGCGAGCGTGTGGTCCTTAATTTAGACGTGGCAAAGGGGGAAGCCTATACTGGCAGCTGGCACGACTGCGATGGGTGCTGGGTGCGCTGCGACGCTGCCTCGACGACAGACGCTGGCTGCAGCAGCTGTCTGAGGCAGCGTGTGCGAACGGGGGCCCCGAGGGTCTGCGCTGCCGACCGACGGCTGCACCGGCGCCGGTTCGTCCAGACACACGGCAAAGGGCGGGATACAGGATAGGGTAGCCCAGTGCAGCGCAAGCCATACTGTGCCTGTGCAGTGTGTACGGTGCGGTGCGGTGCGGTGCATGCGGTACTAGACTCTACTCTACTCCACGCAGGAGGCCGTGGAGCGGGAGGGGCTCGCGGGCGCGGCTGTCACAGAGAGGCTCGCGCGCATGACGGAGCGGGCCTGGAGAGGCACAGAGGCACAGAGGGAGCGTTATGCATCGCCGTCGAATGGAATGGGCCGTCGTCGCCGGACTGGCACTGGCACTGGCACACACTGGGTGTAGCTACACAGGAGCTGGCGAGCCCGCCAATGACGGCTTGCCGCCCTACTGTCTATGTGGTAGCAGTCACGGCCATGGCGACGAACGGGAAGCCCTCTGCCCTCCCTCTCCCTCTCCCTCTCCCGCGCTCTCTCTCTCTTTCGCAATCGCACTCCTGCGCCGCCCGTCTGTGCTCTCGCTCGTGCTCTGATGCTGCCGTCGCGACTACGTACGTGGACCGCAGGCGTTTGCAGGCGTTTGCTCGACCGCCAGCCGTGCCCTGGTGAAGTGACCTGGGGCTTAGCTGCTTCTGCCGCGCAGAGAATCTAGTGCGCTCGCAATCCATCCTTCCAGCTGCACACATATCCACTCTCCCAGCATCGTCCACCCTCGGCCGCCCGCACCCACCCCCCATCGCCTCCCGCACGCCGTCCATCCTCGCAGACGGCGCCGCCTTGACTCGGATCCGCCGTTGCGCGCTTTGGCTCCGATCTCCCTCTAGCAGCTGAGCAAGGCACCCGTCTCCTCTCCCACGCGCACAGACCTCTGCCTGCCCTCCCATCCTCTCCCCCAAGTTAGACTGCAGCTCGACCTCCCACCGCACGACTCTGGCTTCGCATTCACCCACCCCTCCCGAGGCGGCCGACCCAGCCTTCACCCTCCTGCCACTCCACGAGCACTGGCGGCCCCCGTCGCCCTCGCTGCCGCCCCAGCAGCTCGCTGTCCACCGCCCCCCGCTGCCGCCGCCGCCGCCGCCGCCGCCCCTTGGACCTCGCCGCGGTCGGATCGAGCCGACGGAAGCGTCACCGACTCCGACATCCAGCGACGCTGTGCCGTCACGCGGCGCCTCGAATTGAAACATCGTCGCGCCGTCTCGCCGTCTCGAGAAGCTGTCCACCAACGCTCGCTGCGCCGACGCGCTGAGCCTAGCGCGACTCTTTGTCCCTGTCCCGTTACTCCCCCATCTTCCCGCGTCCGCTACTCGACGCTCCGTCTGCAGGCACCATGGGCATCTGCATGAGCACCAACAACGACGATGGAGAGCAGAAGAAGCGCAGCCAGGCCATCGACCGCAAGCTCGAGGAGGACTCGAAACGGTTACGGCGAGAATGCAAGATCCTCCTGCTGGGTAAGCAGCTGAGCCCGTCTGATTCCGCCGCGAATGCTAACCAAACTGCCTAGGCTCTGGTGAGAGCGGCAAGTCGACCATCGTCAAGCAGATGAAGATTATCCATCAGAATGGCTACACCCAGGAAGAGCTCGCCATGTACCGCCTGACAATATACAAGAATGTCATCGACTGCGCAAAGGCCCTGATCGGTGCCATGCACCAGTTCGGCATCGACCCCGAAGAGCCTGGCAACGACGAGTACTGCCAGTACCTGCTCGAGTACACGGTCGACCCCGACCCAGAGAAGCCGCTCGACCTGCGGGTCGGCCAGGCCATTACTTCCGTCTGGCGAGACCCCTCGGTCCCCAGAGTACTCGAGCATTCGAGCGAGTTCTACCTGATGGATTCGGCGCCATAGTACGCTCCGACCCCCTCCCTCGTACGCGATGAGCATCATACTGACAAGGCAGCTTCTTCGACGAGGTGATGCGGATATCGGATCCCAACTACATCCCCATAGAGTCTGACGTCCTGCGCGCGCGTACCAAAACGACCGGTATATATGAGACAAGATTCTCCATGGGCCAATTGAGCATACAGTACGCCATCTCTTCTAGGTGTCGATCCTTCGGGGGATTTTCGCTAACATGGAACTGCAGCATGTTCGACGTCGGTGGCCAGCGCAGCGAACGGAAAAAGTGGATACATTGTTTTGAAAATGTCACATCCATCATTTTCTGTGTAGCTTTGAGCGAGTACGACCAGGTTCTGCTGGAGGAGAGCTCTCAGGTACGCCATTTCGACAAACCAAGATAAGCTCCTTGCTAACAAGCCATCAGAACCGCATGATGGAGAGCTTGGTCCTCTTCGACTCGGTAGTGAACAGTCGGTGGTTCATGAGGACAAGTATAATCCTGTTCCTGAACAAAGTGGATCTGTTCAAGGCCAAGCTGGCGCGCTCGCCACTAGGAAACTACTTCCCCGACTACTCTGGAGGCAACGACGTCAACCGCGCCGCGAAATATCTGTTGTGGAGATTTAACCAAGTGAATCGTGCCCATCTTAATCTATATCCTCAGTATGCCAGCCCACCCAGAAAACAACCCGAGTCATTTGCTAACAGTGGCAGCCTCACACAAGCTACCGACACGTCGAATATTCGCCTCGTCTTCGCCGCCGTGAAAGAGACGATATTGCAGAATGCGCTCAAAGACTCGGGCATTCTCTGAACTGCGCACACACCCCTCCGCCGACGCGGTCACACGTCGAACACTGTGCATAGTCGCTCCTCCGTCCCCCACATAATACACATATACCACGGTTCACGATCATTACAGCCGATCGTGCCTTCTGATGCCTTTCGGTTCACGAAACAGGAATTGGGTTATCATTGCCTCTCGTCATCTTACAGAGCGCAGCATCGGAGTTCTTTGGCGTTTGAGATTTCCTGGAGGCCTTTTATTGCGAGCCTTGGCCATTGCAATTATATTACCCTTGGGCGTTTGTTTTATTCTCATGCCCATATCAGTCCATTTCCTTCATATGTCATCACCCATTCCCCGAAGTTCAGTTTTCGTTGGCCGAGAAAAAAAGTTAGGGAACAGCTAGGGCGAGCACCTACGTATTTTGTCCTCTTGGTCTTTGTGGTTTTGTTACTGACGAGGGGTGTGTTGTTTGGTAGTGCTTGGTTTCAAGCAAGCGTGGATTGTACGTTATAGTCTCTCCTTGACGAGGTCTTTATTCTTCTCGTAGTTGTAGTGGAAGTAGGCGGTTCGACATTTGGCTCCGGATCTATGCAGACGACGCACGAGACAGCAAGCTACGACCAGCTCGGGTTCACGATCATCGCAAAATACATTTCGAGTGGAATTCAAGTACGCGTTCATGCACATCACATTTCTACCAACGACGGTCGGATCCACAACGTCCCATCCGGGCTTGTCTTGTACGATTGAAAGCATGCAACACCGCTTCGAATGCGATTCTGTGGTTTGAATACCCACAGGCCACCTGTAGCCATCCTTTTTGAGATCTAGAGACACAATTCTTCCGGATAGTCCAACGGAGCGAGCTATTCTTATCCGACGGTAGCTACTATGAGGGGCAGATAGAGCTGATAGGGATTATGTTCAACATTGCATTTCATGCTTCCTTTTGCCCTGTTGCGTGATGCGTGAGTTCTACACTATACTTCTTCACTCAGCTACATCAAAACAAACGTCCTACATCAACATCTACGACGCAACACGCAAGGTAAAGGTAAGCCTAGGCGAGTCAAATCATCTCACCCGTGATTCGCACGGCATGAGGCTGAATCCTACGATCCTTCTGCCGTGGCTGCGTGCGTGCGTACGTGCGTATGTAGTACATACATGGAAAAGCCCTAAACAGGGAAGCGGGTTGATGCAGCCTGCCTGCCTGCCTGCAAGCCTATACCATAAAACCCGCTCCGGTGACTTTTTTTCCCTTAACCCCCTTGGCCGCCTCCTAGCGCAAAAGAAAGTAGGCACAGGAAAAAAAAAAAAATCTGACCACGTTGTTTTGCCTAGGATACGAAAGCAGTAATTGTTTCGTGGGTGGGGTGGGTCGATGATGACGGTGATGATTGATGATGATGATGGATGATGATTATGATTAGGAGGAGGAGTAGGGGGCAGTTTGCGCATTTGAGCAAATGGTTTGGATTGGTTGAGGAGATTTTTTTTTTTTCTCTCCTTGTTGTGTTTGGTGGCTGGGTTGGTTAGGTAGGTATATTGAGATGTAGGGTAGGGGGGTAAGTCATCATTTGCACCCAGCAGCACCCTTTTCATCATTGCAAGTGCAAAGTTGTTTGGTACCTGGCCAAAGGCAAAAGCCGTGGCATAATGGGGGGGGCGAGGCGACGGGCTGAACTCGCCCTCCCTTTTTTTTTTTTTCAGGTTTGGAACGTTGGGGGCCCACCATGCAAGAGGGCACTTTGGTTTTCTGAGAGTTTTGCATCGTCACATTGTCATGGGTTCCACCACCCCGCCGACACAACAAAGAAAGGTTCAAGTTCAAACTCGAACTTTCAAATCCTCAAACCCAAGTCAAACCCCAAAACACGCGGAGAATACTATACGAGTTCCTCCCCCTGCTGATCAGAAGCGGGGGGAAGGGAGGATTATCGGATTCGCAAAGGAAAAAAAACCCCCCTCGTGGGATCTTTTTTTAAAAAACACACACACTCACACAAAAAACAGCGTAGGATTCCCGGTGGGTTCCCTGCTCATGCACATATGTACGTGCGTTGGGGCGCCCATGGGTTCTTCCCACGCGTCTCGGTGTCCGAAGGGCGTGTTCAGGGACTGGGGGGTTGTTTTTGCTGACGGAGTTTGAGGCGAGCACGTCGAGGTGAGGGGGAGATTACCATTTAGAGTTTAAGAGGGACGGGTGTGGCTGGCTGGCTGATTGAGTGGGGGATAAAGAGGTTTCGTTAGGAAGGGGGGATTACGGATAGAGTTTGTGCAGGTAACGTTGTGAATTTGTGAGGCATTGTTTCGTGGAAGGTTTGGTTTGGGTAGTAGTTGGAACGGTGGTGATGCGGGTATGCCTCCCGTGGAAGAGCAACGGCAACATGTTGTGTGCGAAACAAGCAGTGGGGATGGTTCCTTCGCTTGAAAGAAAGCTCATTTCACGGTGACCGAAGCCGAGATTGGTTGGGTTCGCCTTTTCGCGTTGATGATGGATTCAATAGTACATGTGCCTCCAGCCTCCTCGTTGGAGATGTGTGCATGTGGCGAGATTCTACTCTTCGTATTTCATATACCCTAGCCGCATGCGACCAAACTTCAAGTATACTGACTATCGCTCGTTTCCATCTAGCCGGACATGCAGTAGACGGCTCGCCTGTAATAGATAGATCGCTGGCTTTGCGAAGGAATACGATCCCAAGAAAGTAGTACGAGCCGAGCACGTCTACGATACAGGCTTTGTTCAACCCGGCCAGACACGTGTAGATTCACCCCAGAAAACCCGAAACATGCACGCCCGTTTCGAAGCAAGCAATCCTGGAGACGAGCTGCGGAAGGTGCACGAGCGGATACGTTAGCCGCCAGCCGTTGGGTGCTGGGCACGGCTGGGGTCGGGACCAGGACCGGGTTGCATGGGGCTACGGGTTCGACCGGAGCGCTTTTTTGGACCTCACTCGAGCGAAGCGATTCATGTGAATGTCATGTTTGAGCATGAAAAGAGCTTTTGGCATTCTGATGTAGTGTTGTTTCTGTTCTGTGTCGCAAGGTAAAAGATAAGGAAGCACAGAAAACGCCCATCCATCCAGTCTGCCAATGTCTGAAAGCATACCTGCCCAAAGTATGTTTTGTAGTTATATATATTTTTGAAGCGAAGACAAAAGGAAACAGATGAGAAAGGGACCTAAAAAGGAAAAGGTATCGTAAAATCGTCAACGCTGAAGAGGATGCTGCTTCAGCGGTCGTATCGTATATGGTTCATCCTCCAACCCTCGAGCTCGCGTGTCATGTCCCAATCTGGTTGCTTCTTTCATCAGCGCCAACCCCCACCCAAATCGGATCCGTACATGATTGATGTCTTTCCCCTCCCCACACAAGGGACCTTTAGTGCCTGTTGGAGAGGAAAGGGCTCTTCACCGCCTCAGTAGGCGGCGGGGAAGCCGCAGACTTTGTGTTAAGCGCCAAAAAAGCTGTAAGCGCCGGTTTAAG
Source organism: Periconia sp. TS-2 (assembly GCA_030378425.1). Classification (NCBI taxonomy): domain Eukaryota; kingdom Fungi; phylum Ascomycota; class Dothideomycetes; order Pleosporales; family Periconiaceae; genus Periconia; species Periconia sp. TS-2. The sequence goes on along the minus strand of JASNQO010000029.1, from coordinate 66,890 downwards.
GACCGCAGGCGAGACTCCGTGCTCGGTGGGTGTAGGAGAAGATGCCGTGCTGGTAGAGCTCTCGACGCTGTCGACGCTAGACACGGAACTGTGGCGGGGGACCGGGTGTGGCCGGTTGGAGAGAAAGTTGTGAGCAACGGCTTGTGACTCAGGGGAGCCGACAACGAGGACGCCATTGCTGGCCTTGTTGGTAGGTGTATTGAGAGAGAGAAAGTTGCGAGGGAAGGGGATGTGGTGTCGTGAAGAAGTCATTGCTGGATTGGGGTGGGGAGTGGGTTCCTTGGAAGGAGTTATGGGTTGCGAGGAGTATGAAAGACGACGGTCTTTATAGTCTGTTTGTAAACACGAATGTAGCAGTGTCAGGTGCCCGAGATGTTATGCGTCGAGGCCAAAGCTTCCGGTGGTCCCGTGGTACGCAAGGTTTGGTTGTGGAATAGCGCGGGCGTCAAGAGACCTCGCAGGTCGAAGGGGCGTGCTGATTAGAAATTGAAAAGCAGTGCGCCGCGGTGATTTTATATATTCTTTCAATATGATTGTGTAACGGCCAATCCACCGAGGCGAGCGCTTCTGGAAAGCCGAAGCAGAGTGGATCTTGCAGCGGAAGCGCGGGATGTTGCAGACCGCTTATTGCCGTGTTCTTGGAAGGTGGGTGTGCACTGCGCGGGGGCTCGTCGGAGGCCTGTTTGTGAAGTGAACTTGATTGTTTACGTGGCGCTTAGTGTGTGAGACGGTTATCCAAGACGCTTGGAAAGTGCGACGTGCTCCAGAGGCAATCAACAGTTGGCTCAATCTTGCTTGGCAGGTGTCTTGGGCGGGCGGCAGCTGAAGATCGCGGGCTTGGTGTTTTACTGTTGTGCTTGTATGTGTAGCACTGTTGTGGCTCCCGGAGGTTTTGAATCTTGAGGCTGATAGGGTCGCTTGGTGTTTTGGATCTCTTGAATCTCTTGGTTGACGATCACACTTGGCGAGTTGAAATTGGGGCAATCTGAAGCGGCAGAGTGGAGATGAAAAAGGGACACAAAAACCCAGAAAATATGGGAGCGAGAGGGTTATGTATAAGAAGATAGCTTCGGGCTAATGGACAAGGGGCAGTAGTGTCAGCTGGGTTGGATGAGAGGGAGAACGAATTCCGAGGTAGAGCTCAACACCACAAAGCAGATAACGCGGAAGATATAGAAATTGCATAAAACTGGGGAAGGTTTCGGGCCCTACCGCTAGACCCGCTTTCTTGAATAATTTTTCTCGCGTTTATGCAGTGAGTGCTGGCGGCCGCTAGCACGCGCCGAGGGAGGTTAGCATTTCGTAAAAAAAGGCCAGCCAGACGCTCCTCGCCGTGGGGTGTCTACTGGCGCAGACGCAAATGATCGCCTGAGACAGCCACAAGCGCATAGGACTTGTGTGCGACCACTTGCTTTTGCACGATGCGCATGGTGGATTCTGGGGATCTAGTTGGCGGTCAGGGCGCATATGCGGGGGAAAGGCATTCCGACGGCGTCCGCTCGGTCATGAGCCGAAGATAGCCATAAGTCTAGCCCCGATGGCTAACTGCGGAGGACTGGCATTTTGGATGGCGTGCTGAATCCATGGTGTGATCCAAAAACATTGAAGGAGTTGTTGGCTGAACCTACGCCCGGGAAGATAGCTGCAAAGCATGTGACGCGCAACTCCCCCATTTGTGCGCTGCTATCAATGATCTGCTGCCAAGACCGGCTTGATCAAGACGAGAAGGTGCAATGCTCGAATCTCCCAAACGCGTCAAGGCCTCCAGGCAGCATTTTTTGATAATGGCAGACTTCTCCAATTGGCCAATCATCGTCTCAATCTGTCTGTGTGAACACTAAGCACCTTCGTAAGCGTGCCATATACGAACCTCTGACCCCTCGTCCACCGCGTGTTTCCAGCGTCTAAGGCTACGGCAACGGTGCTGAGGTGCGCGTCGGAAGTCTTGGGCGGTACGAAGGATCAGCTTATCTTGAGGCCGAGTCTCCTCGCTTGACCGACGTGCTTTGACGCTATTCACGCTCAGCACTCCACTCCATCTGATCAGCCCACATGGCGCGAGTGTGCCAGAACGATGGGTCCTTTGGTCCTGGCATCGGAGCATGTCGTGGGGGCTTCGATTTTACCCTCGTTTTCGAGGACAGCATGCTGGGGCTTCTACCCCAGGCCGCCCTATTGCTTCTGGCTCCGGTCCGATTGGCTACCCTGCACCGACGACGAGATAGGATCGCTAAGAGTTCTCACTTGGGATTCTTGAAGACAGTATGTCTTGGACTTCCCAATTTCGATGGGTGTTGAAGTGCTAATGAGGAGTAGGTCACAGGGGTCTGTTTTGCTGCTTCCTCAGTCATCCTGCTAGCAATATGGAGCGAGATAGACACTTTCAAAACAAGGTTGTCCATTGCGTCGGCCGCACTTGAATTCCTTGGCTCATTGCTCATCGTCACACTTTCCCGGCTTGAACATAGGAGAGCCGTCCGACCGAGCCACTTGCTCCAGTTTTTCCTTTTGATACTGCTACTGTGTGATGCGGTGCGACTACGTACCTTGTACTTGATGGACTATCCTCCCCTCCTAGTCACACCTGCATCAATCCATACCTTCCTCACTGGGCTGTTGCTACTGCTAGAGTCGCTCGACAAGCGGGAACTGTTTTACAATGACCAAGACCGCAAGCTGCCACCCGAAGAGACTATTGGCCTGTTCGGGAGAAGATTGTTTTGGTACCTCAATGGCTTGTTCAAGGAAGGGTATCGAAAAATTTTGAAGCCCACTGATCTATACAACATCGATGATGATCTCGCCTCCAAGGAACGAACGGCTACATTTCAAAAAATTTGGGCAAAGCAAGACAAAACGAAGAGTGCACCTTTGGCTCGCACAATTTGGAAGGTGCTTTGGCCGGATCTACTTGCTCCAGTCATTCCTCGGTACGGTATAGCTCTTCAATTTGCGGACATGTATAAGCTAATCCTGAATGCAGTTTGCTTCAGATGGCAACAACACTGAGCCAGCCTTATCTTATTACTTCAATGATCAGCTTTATTCAGAACCGTGATGATTCAAACACGATTAACTACGGTTATGGTTTGATTGTAGCTTTTGCTTTGAATTACTCACTTCTCGCAATTGCGTCTAGCTGGTGCGCGCAAAATGTTGCTCGTTTCTCCACCAAGCTTCGTGGTTGTCTAATTTCTTTAATCTACGAAAAGACACTTCACACTGCTTCGAAAGATGTAGATCTGGGTGCCGCGACGGTACTAATGTAAGCAATCCCCAATCCAACGTATGATCGACTAATGTAAGTAGGAATGTCGACGTCGAGAAACTACTTGGTGGTTGTCGGCTTATGAACGAAATATGGGCCGCTTTCATTAGCTCAGGAGTTGCGCTCTATATTCTTTACACACATTTAGGTATGCGACACAGACTTTAAGCATGCAGTCATTCTAATAAGTTACAGGCGTGGCCTTTGTAGCTCCTTTCCTGACTATTTTGGTTACAACCGGAATAAGTACCTGGCTCGGAAAGCAGATGAGGACTCGTCAATTGCTCTGGGCAGCTGCCACGCAGAGGAGGGTGACAACGATCTCCTACGTGATAGCTCGCATGAAAGGGATTCGAATGCTTGGGCTCACTGGAACAGTGTTCCGCATGCTAACAAGACTACGAGAGCTCGAAGTCGCCGCTCACAAACATATCCGAAAGATCCTTATCTGGATCCTACTGATCTCCAATACTATCTTCCAACTAACGACCCTCACTACTTACGTTACCTTCGCCGTCATAATGCTGATGAAGTCCAGCGGTACGGGCCTCGACTTCAACAAGCTATATGGCTCCCTGTCCGCACTGAAACTCGTTACTTCACCGCTGATGCTTGTGTTGCAACTTATTCCAACCCTTCAGACCAGTACTGCATCGCTACATCGGATCGAGAAGTTCCTCAAAGCTGGCTCGTTTGAGAGAGAAGAGCTACCAAGCTCCGAGTCAGCCTCGACGTCTGAGGGTTTTGAGCTTCTACCTGTCAGGGGTGACTGCCCTTCTGGTTCTGTTGTCTCGATGAAGAAAGCCACATTTGCTATAGACGATCAACCCCTCCTCTACGATCTTACGACAAATTTTCAACCAGGCTCGTTTACCATGATCATTGGCAAAGTTGGATCTGGAAAGTCGGTTTTCTTGCGCTCAATTGTGGGCGAGACTAGACTTCTCAGCGGCTCCTTTACACCACCGAGCTCTGGTACTTCTTTCTGCGACCAGTCCATATGGCTTCGCAATGCTACCATACAAGAGAACATCATCGGAGAAGATGAGTTTGATGAGACATGGTACAACAGGGTCATCTGGGCATGTGGCCTTATACCAGACTTATCCGAGATGAAGAAAGGAGATCGAACCTCAATTGGTTCGCAAGGCATATCTCTATCCGGGGGGCAGAAAAATCGTCTATCTCTCGCAAGAGCGCTATACTCTAGGAAACCTATCCTTGCGCTTGATGACATGCTTGCCGGTTTGGATAATACGACCGAGAAGTTAGTATTTGATCGTGTCTTTGGACGCAACGGATTGCTTCGAAAGTCAAGTGCGACGGTCATCCTTGCGACACATGCATCATACTACGCACGCTTCGCAGATAGAATCATTATCATTGCCGATGGAAGAATAGAGGAGGAAGGGACATATCAAGACTTGGCTGGAAGCATTGTCAACTTCCATGCTCTCAACCAAAACGCCACTGGTGGTGCTGACCAAACAGAGTCCTTGGATGAGATTAATTCTGATACAGACAATACCCTAAGAACTTTAAGCCCTCAACAAGAGAGTGTCATCGATGACGAGGAAACCGTGAACAGCGATGCAGCCCGACAATCTGGAGACAAAGGAAGCTTAATGTTCTTCATGAAGGCCATAGGAGCATGGCATGTGTCGCTCTACTGGATTTTCCTCACCTTGGAGACAGTAATGACGCAAATCCAATGTGAGGGTTCTATTTTCGGTATTTCATTTCGGGCAGGTCGCTGATGAGTGTACAGTTCTGTGGCTCAAATGGTGGGCAGAGTCGGATAATACTAGCAAGTCTACCTCGATCCGTAATCTATATCTTTTTATCATCATCACAGTAGTGAACGTTCTTCTCTCTTTCCTATACCTCACGTAAGTACGCTCGAAACACTAGTCTTCTCACACTTATATCGCCTGCAGACATTTCGCTCTTTGGTTTACCCCGAGGATGAGTTTGAATTTACATGCTAGTCAGCTTACTGCCTTCATGCGGTACGTCACGCTAAAACGGCCTTCATGCTCGCCTTATCCCAATCGAAAATCTCATAGTTCTGATCGTGTTACAGGGCCAAATTCTCGTGGCTCGCATCCACAGATATTGGATCTATCACCAATCGGTTCTCACAGGACATTGTGCTGGTTGATAACCAACTGCAATATTCATGGATCAACGTCACTTCTGGTATGGCATCTATAGCTTTCAAGTGCTAGGCATGAACTAAGAGCTTAGAATTCTTAATTCTTCTTTCTGTGGCCGCAATCGTTATTATCGCTACACCCCCGGTCGCCGCGACACTTCCACTCCTCGCGGGTGTGGGTTACTGCATACAGCGGGTATATCTTCGAACGTCACGGCAAGTTCGACTAATGGATCTCGAAGCGAAGGCGCCACTGTGTACCCACTTTCTCGAAAGTCTTGCTGGTATCGTTACCATCCGAGCCTTTGGGTGGGCTTCGGCATATCGAAAGAAGAACAATTCCTATCTTGACCAATCCCAAGTTCCCTTCTACTTACTTTTTGCAATACAGAATTGGCTCAATCTCGTGCTTGAGCTCATGGTAGCGGGCTTGATCACCATGATCGTCGGCCTATCTGTTGGGTTACGCTCAAAAGTAGACCCGGGTTATCTTGGGTTGGCGCTCGTGTCCGCTGTGAGTATCTGAGTTCTGATACAAGATGACCGTATTTTCTCTAATGAGGTATAGATGGATCTTGGCTTCACCTTTCGTATGATCATTCTTGCTTGGACAGAGCTCGAGACTTCCTTGAGTGCAATCAGCCGTATAAGGCAATTTACAAAGACCCCAGCTGAAACACAGGAAGCTACTCAAGCCGATCCGCCCCAGGACTGGCCTATGTATGGCTCGGTAGCGTTCAAAAATTTGGTTGCGAGCTACAACGACGGCGGTACATCGGTACTGAAGAACATCAATCTGAATATCAAAGCGGGTGAGAAGATTGGCCTCTGTGGACGGACCGGTAGTGGGAAGTCTAGTCTTGTCGCTACACTGTTTGGTTTACTCCACCAGCAGGAAGGGGAGATCCTGATTGACAACTTCCCGATCCTCGATATCTCCTTGGCTATCTTGAGATCTAAGATCATTGCACTGCCTCAGGAACCATTCTTCCTTCGAGGCACCGTGCGGTACAACCTTGCCCCGTGGGGATCCGAGGAAGATCGACCTTCTGTATCCGATGCCCAAATGGAAGACGCATTGCGTCAAGTGCAGCTCTGGGAAAAATTGAGCGCGGCAGCGGAAGTTGACCAGTCTGCGCTCGACATCAGCTTGGACAATGTCGATAGCTTGCTTTCGCAGGGCGAAAGGCAATTGTTCTGCCTAGCGCGGGCGATATTGATGGATGGCAAGATTGTAATCCTCGATGAAGCTACTAGCAGGTAAGATGACTTTTCCCGCGCTTCATTCCCATGATTGCGTGATATTGATGAATTGTATAGTGTTGATGCCCACACTGATGCCCTCATGCAACGCATCCTCCGCACCGCGTTCGCAGACCGCACCATCATCGCAATCGCTCACCGTCTCGACACCATCCTCGACTTTGATCGCGTTATCGTGATGGATGCTGGTCGCATTGCTGAGATTGGGGAGCCGAAGATACTCATGGAGACTCAGGGCAGCCTTTTCAGAGGCTTGGTAGAATCGCAGGGGAGGAGATAGGCTGATGAGGAATTCACAAGCGCCTTAGCCATCTATAGATGTGGGGAGGACTGGGCGGGGAAATGGCGCTGTTCCTGGCGGCAGAATTACATTGTACGCGGTGGGCTGTTAAAACATCCAGAAGTACTTTTTCCACATATAAGTCATATAAGTGTAGCTTTACTGATATTCCTATTGCAAGTGCTCCGCATACAAAGAAGCCTATTATACTACCCAATAGCCGTATACCTTCCCCTCAACCACTAAGCTACAATTGCCATTTACCCACTATAATCCAAGCACAGCAATACCAAGGCTCAAAATACAGATTCAAGAGTAGTACAACTAAGCTTTGTCACCTTTTTTTTTTTTTTTTCAAACCCAGCGCCTGCTACGCGTTGCTCAGTCACAACTAATTACCCATCGCCGTAGTAGGTAGTTTATGCCAAGACACTAGCCCCACCCCAAGAATGCGCGTACAATACCCTTACCAGAGAAACAAAGAAAAAAAGCCCCCAAAACCCACGAGTTTCCCATGCTTTCATTTTTGTAAGCTAATTTAGCTGAAAAGATGGGGGAGGGGCATGAAATGTAGAACAAGCGAGAGGGAGCTAAGTGTTATTTTTACTTCTTCAAGAAGTGGGTTTGTATCGAATCATACCGGTTTTGTAATTCATGGAGCTAATTGTTGTCTTTGGTGGTGGTGATGACGATGGTAGTAACGATATATTTCTCTTTATATTTCCGCCTACATCTGTCAAAAAGTATCTCCTCCCTATATACCCACTCAAAACTCCTTGCGCCGATGCTATCTACATCTCTAGCTTCTACCTTCCTAGATCCTACCTACTTGCCTTCTCATCTTCAACCTGCCTTTTTAAATCTGTAAGCACCTCCCGTCTCCTGTCCAAGTGACTCTGCAATCCCTCTACCTGCTCCTTGACAGTGTCAATCTCATCTCTAATACCGCCCAGCCCCTTGACCGCACCTCCATCCCCACTATCCAATTCTCTCAGCACACCTCTCTTATAATCCAGCAACATTTCCAATTCTCGCTTGACGAGCGCAGGTTTACTGTCTCCACGTCGTCCATGCCGTCGGCTCTCCGCATCCTTCTCCACGCTCTCGATTTTCTCCTCGAGTTCCCTAAGTTGCTTCTTCAGCCGGACTTCCTCCCAGTCTTCCGTCGTGCGGCCGCCGAAATCCGTGCCTTTTGCGCGGGCACCGTAGTTATTTGCTCGATCGCCTACACCGAGTCGCGTGAGGTATGCATCACCGAATCTAGTTTTCCTGCCTGTAGCCGTGTTATCTTCTGCTCTCTCCGCCCACTTCGATCCTGTCCTCTCGATGTCATAATCGATATTTGCCTTCTCGAAGCTCGACCGCAGACTTGGCGGGACACTCCTGGGTACTCTGAACCCCTCACTTCTCTGATTGAGTATGTGCAAGAAAGCCAAACACGCGTCCTTGCCCACGTTCTCTCTCGCCTTCGGATTCACTAGGTTCCATGCGAACCGCACATCGGAGTCCGGCACGTTATCTAGGCTGTCGAAAAGCGGTTGTAGCGTGGTGAAGGACACATTGCCGTGTGAGTCGCGGTTCGCGGTGTAGATTTCCTCATATTTGGACTTGTCAGCAGGCGACATGTACCAGTCGAAGCCGTCGCGGAGACCAGGCGTATCATCATCCGAGTCGACGGTGTCGAAGGCGGGGAGGGAGCCCGTCATGGCGCGGCTGGCCTGCACCAGATGTGCTTTTGACTCGGGGACGAGCCAGTCTGGTAGTGAAGCTGGGACATCGACGCTCTCCTGTAATTCCCTTGATCAACATCCTTCTTTACTGTGTTGCTAGCACGTTACTTACGCCATTGATCAAGTCAAAAATCAACCTCATAGCCACACAAAACTCCTCAAAGTCCAGCTTCCCGTCGCCATCCACATCCGCCAGGTCCCATACCCGCTCGAGCTGGTCATCGCGGAGGTGCGAGTTCTTGAGCACAGGTGCTGCTTGCGCGCCGTCGAGGTGTGTCCCGCCGTTGGAAAGAGAGCTGAAGATCTCCCAGTATTTTTCGATTTCGTCTTGCTCAATGCGACGGGGCGCCATTGTAAAGGTGTAGAGGGGTCCGACTACTGGGAAGGGGAGATTATGTGAGGGGATGTCGTTGCGCGAGCTTGTCGGGTCGGGGATGGCGGAGCTCTGGGCCGCAGCTGCACGGTGAGCTGGGGTGGACCCGAAAATCAGCCGTTGCACGTGCAAGAAGTACTCTACAAGTTGCTAGAACCTCAGATCGACTCCACAGTGACTTCATTGCGGACTCTGAGTACATTTCAAGTTGTTTAGCATGTGATGATTGTAGAAACCTCACAATTATAACTATGTATAGTCTACCGCCCTATTATCATTACTCCGAATGCTCAATTCCACCTCTCGAAAGGAGTGCTGGAGGCAACAGCCCAATGCAATTGGCTCCAAATCCAGACCCGTTTTCCGCTAAATACGCCGTACCAATCCAGAATTCAATAAGGAATGACATGATTTTTAAAGTTCCACGAGAGTCGTCGTTGAGACATGATATAAACTGTACAAACACCGCTAAATGCGAGAAAGCTCGAGAATGCTCTTCTCCTACCCTCCTACACCATATTCGCAAGTTCGTGGTCAATTTGCTGGTTCAAGTATATGCGTCTCTCACCAGTGAGTTGAGTCTGTAGGCGCTGCTCCGCGAGGGCAACGAGCTGTTTCTTGGTGACACGGTCCAGGTCAGCTTCCCTCAGGCACTGCTGGACTGTCTCGGTGATTACGGCGTCGCTTGGTCCATTCATCATATTCTGAAAGTTGACGGTGCTGCCTGGACGCGACTGCGCATACCCACCAAGAGGACTGCGTCCCCGAATGGGAGGCGTTGATGTCATGAGGTTGTCGGAGCTTTGGAAACCACCCATTGACGGACGGTTGCCGTAGGGCGAGACGTTGTGGTGGTCGCTCAATCCGCCCATAGACATGTGACGGCCGTCCTGCGGGTTGTCTTGGTAGCGCGAGAAGTTGGAGTAGGAGGATTGACGAGGTTGCATGCCCTGGAAGGGTCCTGGCGACTGGGGCGGCATGTGTGAGATGTGGTGCATGTTAGACATGATGGTAGAAGCTGGCTTGACTGATGAGTAGACAGACTGCATGTCGTTCATCTCGTACACGTCATCGTCGTACGCGCTCTGCCCGCCTTTTTCAGAAGCCTGTCCAGCGAGACCGCGGCGTCCAGGGAGACCGTTCGCAAGCGCATAATCATCCCACCGCTGCAGCGGGATACTCTTAGGGTCGAAGCCCTCGTCGTCTGTGGTTACGACTTGTTTGACACCCTTCTCGCCAATAACAATACGCGTGTTTCCCCATGAAAAGTCGTCTTGTTTCCAGAAAGAGTAGATTGGCAGGACAAACGAATAAATGGGGAACGCGAGGATGTAAATAATCATCCATCCAATGTGCTGCCACTGTCGCTTGACGATGAAGATGACGGCTTGGAGACCGTATACGGCGGCAAGGATGATGATCGAAAACATAGGGAATGATCCTTTCTTTGCAGCCAGCGAGTAGATAAGGTAGCCAAGGTAAACGCAGACGGATGGAAGAACAATTGTGCCGAAGAGATCGATGAACACAATGAAGCGCATACTGAAGCAGCAGAAGCCGCACATGTCCTTGAGCATCATGAGTTCGCCCAAGTTGTGAATAGTCGAGTTAATCCAGCGACGTCTTTGGGAAAGCAGGATACTCCATGTTTCGGGCGCGGCTGTAAGGGCATATGCATCCGGAACAAATTTGTAAGACATGCTGGGGAAATGCTTGGTCATTAACGTCGTTAGATAACGATCTTCGCCGAGAGACAACAGATTCTTCTTGTGAAGGGTATCCACGTTGCAGTCGGCGTAGTCCTTGATGACTTTGTCGGAGACGATGAGCGGCTTGCCCTTGTCGGCGGTGCGGAGGCGATACATGCAGAAACTGAAATGGTTAGCGATGTTCTTGAACAGTTGATAAAGAATCACGGGTTAGACCTACCATCCAGGCAAGCAAGTAACACTGCCGAACAAACTTTCGAACGCTTTGGCGAGATGGTGAGAGATGTAGTACTCGTAGACTTGAATCATGGTCCACCAGGATCTCTCTTCGTTTTCCAGACTGGTTTCACCGCAGATACCGGCAATCTTTGAGTCGTTGGCGCAGCTAGCAACTAGACGATTGAGCGAGTCTGGCCTGACACTAGTATCGGCGTCGACCATGAGAAGATATTCGTACAGTTCCGGATCCACACCAATGATGTTGTTAATTTGATGAAACATCTCTAGCTCGAGAGGGTTCATGGCAGCACGATGGTGTACACGGTTAAGGAAGCTCATGAGCAAGATCTGGGAATCACGCTTTCCACGGTTTCCGGGTTTAGCCTTGGTCTGCTCCGACTCCTTACCCATCTTGACGACGACAATATAGGGAACAACGTTGCCTTCAAATTCGTACAAACCAGAGTACACTTTGCCGTAATTGAGCTGCTCGCTACCTTGCCCAACGGACTTGAACGGGAGAGCGGGAGGGTCAACCTTGGGATCTACACCGAGGATGTCAAGCACAATCTTGGGCGTAGGGCGGTCGTTACCACCACCGACAATCATGCCGTCGCAGATGACACAGATGAGCTTCCGCTTGTTGTCGTAGGCCAATGCAGTCAGCGAATCCAAACCCTTTCGAAGCTGATCCTCACCCTCGGTATAGGCCGGGACCTGGCAGATGACGAATTTGTCCTGGTTAGCCGGGCGGCGCTTGGAACCGAGCTGTAAAGCAGCCAAAAACTTGATTCCAATAACACAGCAGAGGATAATGGTGACACCTAGGAGAATCCAGTCGTTGACTTTGCAGCGGGCGCCCTTGCGGAAATCCGTTCTACCAATGTAGAAGGTATTATCCAAGCATTGCAAATTGTGCGATATTGCGGTGTCGTTCAGGCGGTCGTGGAATTTCTCAGTAAGGTCGCTTCCAGCATAGTTCTGGACCATATCTTCCAACTTAGGGTCAAGGAACGAGTACTGGGAGTTGCCATCCATGACCTTCTGAGTGTGAAAGTAGTCCGTAAGATCATAAACCCTTTCACCAAGACGGAACCACATGCGATTCTCGTTCTGACCCTGGCTTTTGACGTCGCCGCTGTCCCAGACCAATTCTCCTTTTCTGAACTCCTTAATCTTTGGCAGGAAAACATTAGGATACCAGTCACTCTTCGAGAGTGCCTTACTGTCTGGAGAAGTGGTTCTGTTACCGGACACATGCTCAGCTTCAGTATGTTCGAGCGAGCTGTTCGGGCGAAGCACGGTGAGATAGTCCTTGACTAGATAGGGGCAGGCAAGGTATAGTGGAGGCCTGATGTATGGATCCATGTCTGCACCCGCCAGAGGAAGCATATTCTCCTCCGTGGTGTCTGTCTTGCTGTCACTGTGGTCCCTCTTCCACCAGCTTGAGAGGTCATAGACGACGCCATGGTGACTGACGAAGTAATCGTTCGAGCCCTGATGGTGAGATACCTCCGTTCGATCCCAGGCCTTGTCCTTGTTCGGACACAAGAGCTTGCCAAATGCAATGATGTAAAAGACGATGATGGCGTTGAGGAGGAGGATGAAGCCGACCAGGACAAACTTTTCTCGCCAGGCCATACGAACATCGGGGCGCTTCATACGACCAACCCACTTGAGTAGAGGTGAAGGCATCCAGAAAGTTAAAGTCCATACGAAAGCCACCCAAATCTTCCTTGACTTGGAGATAGGAGACTCGGTGACTACCATGTTGCCACCAGACTCAGCATCGTAGTAGGTAATGCCCTTGTCCTCATCACCTTTGGATCCGAGACCGTAATCACCGGGACGATTTTGGATGGTAGGAGCTGTGGTCGGAGCAATCGATCTCGCGCCTCCCATAGCGCTACGGGCACCCATCGTAGCTGAGCTTTGCTGGCGCTGGAGTAGATTTGTATGGCTATCCTGCGGAGTCATTTCCGGCAGGGGTGGGAAGAACCCACTGCCCATGCCGGGGCTGTTCGCAGAGTAGCCGCTCTCGAGACCTCCAGCGCCGACCATGCTACCAAGCATGTTCGTGCCGCTCATCTCTTGCGCTTTGAGATCGAGCTGGCTCTCGGCTTCCCACCAAGTTCCCTCCCGGATCCAAACTCGCTGATGACCGACGACGATCTCACCGTTGCTCCATCCGCGCTCGAGGATCCAATTCTGGATGCCATCCTTGCCGTCCATGCAACCCAGGACATGATAGCGCTCAAAAAATTCGTGATGGTCGAAATCGGCGGTGAAGTCTAGCGACCGATTGCGGCGGTTGGCCCATTCGGGGAGTTTCCACTCCCGCAGTTGTCTCGATACTGCTGCAGCTGACCACGTCACGTTGGCGTCTTGTGAAACTCGATCGGGTGTTGCATCGGTAGGATGTAGCGCAAGGTGGAACCAGACTCTGCTGCTAGCAACAGCAACGGGCAGATCGACTCGGTTGTACTTGCCGAGAACAATACCCTCTCCGTCAATAGGCTGGAGTACATTCCTGACGAAATTCCCTCCGTCCGAGATGTCTAGAGCGACCCTCTCCAAGAGAGCCTCCCTCTTGTCGAGGTCGGATTGGTGCTGACGGAGGGCAGAGCCATCCATGCCAAGGTCTGTTTCGCTATCCTGAATAGCCTGCCGCATGGTCTCAATCACAGAGTTGCCAGCAGGCGGAACTTGGACGCCATCCTCTTTCATCTCAGCATTGATGCCTTCGTTGTCGTCGAAAACGGTGCGGAGGGCAACCGCTTTCCCAAAGGCTTGGCTAGGAATTTCTACCACAGTCACGTTGACGATATCGCCATCCTCTGACGGAGGTGTGGCTTGACCGAGATCACTAACACTCGAGGAGAAACCTGGTCGAGAGGCCTGGATATCCTCCTTGATGGTCATATTGGCGTGAGCCATGACATAATCAACGATGGCCTCGTAGAGGCCGGCGATGAAAATGCCGCGATCCTTGTCGCTGAAGTCTTGGATGAGTACCTTCGGATCGATGTCGAGCAGTGTGCCGCATTCCTCGCAGATGGAGTGAAGCGTTTCGGTATCGACAAAGTAGCTCAGAGTGTCACCCAGCTTGAGCAATCCGGCAAGGGAGCTGATGAGGTTCGACAGCTTGTGACCCTTGATGCCAATGGCTTTCAGATTGGACCGAAAGTCCTCAGCAGCGGCAGCGTCATCCACATCGGGGAGATAGGCGGGCGTGGTATAAGTACCAGACCTGTTGAGCAGGGAGTACTCGGACGGGTGTTGGAGGTTGAGGAACTCCCGTTCCATCTTGCTAGCGGAGCTGGAATTCAGATAATAGAAAACATCAAAGGCACGATGCCCTGGCTCCGAGGGCACCTCGAGCAAGCCATTATGAGTATCGATGCCGGAGGTGGAGAGCTTAATCTCGGCTCCAACCAAGTTGCCTTGTAGGTTGATTGTGAAGACGGCGGCGATGGCCGAGTGCCGGGGAAGCGAAGGGTTGAGCGGTGTCACGCAGTGTGTGAAGGCTTTGATGGCTTCGAGCGCTGTGTAGAAGTTGGCGGGTATGGAAAGTGGAAGTCCAGAAACAAAGGGCGAGAACAGGGAGGGTGCGGACGGGTGCAGCGACCTGCAAGGAATTAGCACTTGTCCAGGCTGAAGGATGTCCAGACAACTTACCCGAGCACGATGCAGCCATCTTCAGCGCGGCGGCGAGCATGTTCCCATGCCTTTCGTCCCAACTCGACGTCAACGGTGCCGCCAAAACGGTCGTTCACAGTTGTACGGGTTGTAGCCCACGTGTTGACCACGAGGCTGGAGCTGGCCTCAAGATTGAATGGCTGGTTGGTCTTGTAGCATGTGTTTAGGTGGTTCAGTAGCGTAGTGGTCGAGACCGAGGACGACGGGTTGCTTGGACGTGGTCCGGCAGCCGACGCCGTCGAGTAGACCGACATGCGCGAGTTGTTGACGAAACTCATGGCGGCGGGTGGGCGGCGAGCCCGTGGAGCGAGTGTGGTGTAATTCCTTCCTTGGATGACCAAGTCGAGCGTCCTTTGGGGCGGGTGTGATGGTGTAACGAGCGCGACGGGGCGAGCGGGCGGCGTGGACTTGTCGTCTCCTCACTGCACGAGTACGGGGGCACGATGGTGTGAGCGGTCGACCGGGAAACGGGGCCGCGATGGGGAGTGGCAGGAATTAGGACGGCGAATACGCCTAACGAAGGGACGAATTAAACGATTGTGAGAAAAGAGAAGAAACGACGCTGGGCAAGTGCGGCTCAACAGACGACGGAGAGGAGAGGTGGTGGTGATGTTTGTTGGCAGAGGCGGCCCCCGTCCATTCCTAGGGTGGCCGCTGGGGTGCTCCGCTGGTGGAACGCCGTTGTATCGAAATGTCGAGCAAAAATTACGCCTTGGCAGCGCATCCCTGCGGCCTCCCGTCCCAAAGCGGCTGGCGGCTCTCGAGGGAGCTCGTCGCCGCCGCGCGACGCCCAATTTGCATGCAACAAGCGGCGGCGTCGAGTGGCGTGAGCTGCTGGGCTGCTGGGCCTGTCTCACCACCCCTATTTTTAGGCCGACTGCTGCGAAACATTGAGAAACACCAGCACGGCTGTGCGCTGTCGACGGGCCCGCTGGAGGACTGGACGACTGGACGAGCCGCCGCCTACTGTGCGCTCCACTGTAGTTCTACCCTACTACACACCATCGTCGAGTACGCGGGCCCGTCGACGATGAGCTAAGCGGAAGCGCCTCCACCGCCGTGTCTCGTCCCGCCTGCGAGGATCGCCACCGGCCGCGGTGATTTCTGGAGGCGGATGTGCTGCCGCGAAATGAAGTGTGCATCAAAATCTCCACCGGCCTGCAATGTCGCTGGCCTTCGTCCCTCGCTCGCTTGTGCGGGAGAAAGCAAGCATATTGACGTCACGGGGGAGCCCCTGAACAAGAACCTTCTCTCAATAAATAATGCCGGTCCAAAAAGGAGTGGTGCCCGCCGTAGCATCCCATCAGATTTTGCCCTCGGCCGTCATCCAGGCCCGGCGCTCAGCCTCTGCGCCGTGGCCTCGACAGCACCGTCTCATGTTCCTCCGGACGCCAGCGGAGGGCTCCACCACAGCTCCCACATGCGGCGGCCGTCGGTCGTGACGGTGACATTGATCAGCACATCCTCCTCCTCTTTCTCCTCCTCCTCCTTCTCTTGAGAGAGAGAGCCGTCCCCTGCGTCTGCGTCCTGGTCCTATGAGCGCTGCTGGAATGGAACGACGCAATCGATTGCGTCCCGTGCATAGGCTTGCAGCGATCTACCCCAGACTTACCTCTGGTCGTGCCACTAGCCCTGCCTCCCGGGTTGCCAGTCCGTTCCTCGGGCAGCGCATGTGCTTGCTGGCGGCATCGCGATGCTTCTCGCGTGTCTGCTCGCGACGGTGGGAGCTGCGCAACGGATGGCTGGCTGGGGACTGGCTGGCTGACACGCTTCTCCGGCTAACAGCCAAAAGCTTCCTCGCGTGCCCGTGTGTCCTGTGTAAGCAGAGCAGCAGCCAGGCGAATCGAGCCGCAGTGGGCCTCCATTGGCGTGTCTATGTAATATATTGTTACCGTATTTTACTTAACAATGCATCTATTTTTGCCCCTATCCATGGCACCGTCCCGGAGCGGCGAAGCGGCCTAGTCGCAGGAGGGTAACACTCCAAGGTCAACACCCCGGCAAGCCCGCATCAATTTGACAGATTCTCCTCGACTCAACCTTTGCCATCTCGCAGTCGTCTCTGTGTGTTTTCCCTTCGTTTGTACGCTTTCTCCACGCTCGCTGCTTGTAATATTTGTCTTTTTTGGGAGCCCGTCGCTCGTCTCTCGTCCTGTGTGTTGTTTCTCCCGTGCCGCTGCATTCCACGCCAAAACACCCCATAGACTTTAATTGCCCTCCCTCCGGACCGCAGTCTACCTCCTCCCGCTTGCCCTACAGCAATCGGCGCTACCGTCTGACGCCTACACTCGCTCAACGCTCCCTCGGGGACGCGTCCGCCCACCATGGCCAGCAACTCGTTCGGGGGCAGTATGCCACAGTATGCCCAGTCCTCGTTGCCCGCCCTGCCACAGCATCTACAGTCCGACACACACTTGACCGCCCATCTGGCGAGCCGCTTCCACGCACACCTACCCACGGCAACGCTTTCGTCGCATGCAATCATCTCTCTCAACACATACACAGACTCCAGTCGGGGTCCTGACGGCGGCAAGGATGGCAGCGCTCACCAGGCTGCGGACGACCTTGCCCAGCGTGCCTACATGCGACTAGGCCTACGCTCCGAAGATCAAGCAGTCGTTTTCCAGTAAGTATTTTGACGACTTTGATCTGGTCATGGTTGCGATGGAAGCTGACACGTACCAGGGGTGAATCGGGCGCCGGCAAAACCACAATTCGGGGACACTTGCTTCGAGCCTTCCTCTCCTACTCGTCTACGCCACTCTCCAAAAAGATCGAGCACGCCAACTTTGTCTTCGATGCATTCACCTCCACCAAGTCCACGACCACCCCCATGGCCTCCAAAGCCGGTCTCCTGCTAGAGCTGCAGTACGATACATCCACATCGCATCATGCGACCCTCCTCGGTGCACAATTTCTCGCCCATCGTCTGGAGCGTAGCAGGATTGCTTCGGTTCCAACGGGTGAACGCAACTATCACATTCTCTACTATCTACTTTCCGGTACAAGTCCAGCCGAGAAGAAGCATTTGAGCCTGGACGTGATTGGAAGCGACCCAGCTGGCACCCGCACATCGCTGACATCCAACAAACGATGGCGATATCTCGGACACCCGTCACAGCTTCGAGTTGGCATCGACGATGCCAAGGGTTTCCAGGACTTCAAGACAGCTCTGCGGAAGCTTGAATTCTCCAAACAGGAAATTGCCGGTGTCTGTGAGATCATGGCTACCATTCTCCATGTTGGACAGCTGGAATTTGAAATGGGCCAGTCTACAACACCTGCAGCAGATGAGAGCGGCGGCTACTCGCACGAAGGCGGCGAGGCCGTCACTATGGTCAAGAACAGGGAGTGTCTCGATCCCATTGCTCGTTTCCTGGGCGTCAGCACACCCGAGCTCGAGCAGAGCCTCCGGTACAAGACCAAGACGCTCTATCGCGAGCGTGTCACAGTCATGCTGGATCCCAAGGGTGCACGAGCGAACGCTGACGAGCTGGCACGGACGCTCTACTCTTTGCTCGTCGCCTACATCATGGAACAGGTCAACTCTAGGATAGCCGTATTGCCTGACCAGGTAGCCAACACGGTTTCCCTGATTGACTTCCCCGGATTCTCGCCTTTCTCTGGCACCGGCTCTGGATTGGATCAACTTCTGAACAACTCCGCCAACGAGTTCCTGAACAACTTCTGTCAGCAAAGCTTCTTCAGCCGCCAGGTCCAAGAGATGGAGGCTGAAGACATCAACCTACCCCAGCTTTCGTACTTTGACAACACCGAAGCAAAGACTGGCCTGCTCAAGTCCGGCAACGGCTTATTGAGCATCCTTGATGATCAGACTCGCCGGGGAAAGAGCGATATGCAGTTCCTGGAGGCCATCCGCAAGCGCTTTGATGGGAAGAACAATGCCATCTTGCCGGGTAGCCTGACTGTTGTTCAACCCGGCAGCAATTTTCCTACGCCCAACACCTCGCCATCCTTCACTGTCCGCCATTTTGCTGGTGAGGTCGACTACTCGGTAGAGAATCTCATTGAGGAGAATTCTGAGCTCATCTCGGGAGATATGATGAACCTCCTCAAGTCTGCCCGCAGTTCCTTTGTACAGGAGCTGTTCGGACAAGAAGCCCTCAAGAAAGTGACGCATCCGAAGGAGAAGACCGCCATTGTTCAAGCCTCTGTCAGTTCCAAGCCTATGAGGATGCCGAGCATGGCGAAGCGCAAGAACGATAGGAGGACCAGCAGGTACGGCCGACCTCTGAACGTCTTCGACGAAGATGTTGGCAGCGACGCCGACAGCACCATCTCTGGCTCCAGGAAGGGAGATTCGTCCAAAGAAAAGCAAACTGGTGCCGCTGGCCAGTTTCTTAGCTCTCTGAAGACGATCGAATCCTCGTTACGTAAAGCCAACCCCTACTTCGTCATGTGTCTGAAGCCAAACGACCGAAGAATTGCCAATCAATTCGATAGCAAGTGTGTGCGGTCTCAGGTTCAGGTACTTGGGATTCCAGAGATTAGCACTCGTCTCAGAGTCGCTGATTTCAGCATCTTCCTTCCCTTCGCCGAGTTCCTGGGCCTCGCTGAGCTTGAATCAGCCGTTGTTGGTAGTGAGAGGGAGAGAGCGGAGACTGTCCTGGATAGCAAACCTTGGCGCGAGAACGAGGTGCGCATCGGAGCTACTGGTGTATTTCTGAGTGAGCGATGCTGGCTTGAGATTGCCAATATTTCCGACATGTCTCCCGCTCCACGGGGCTTGTCCGCATCTGATGACAACCTTCTTGTGGCCGATAGTGCTCGATCGTTTGGCGATGTTAGGTCCGGCTTGCTCGCACCATCACCAGGCGGGTACTACGACGATAAAGGAGGCAGCTATTTCGGCAGCAAAGACATTGATGCCCGTTCCGAGGCTCCGTCCGGCATTACCAACGGTGACATGTTCCATGGCCTAGACCAACCAAAGGTCATCGACGAGAAGGCTCCCACTAAGGATATGCATGAAGTCGAAGTGCTGCCCGTGAGCGCCAGCCGAAAGCGGTGGCTGTTCATGGTGTATTGCCTCACCTTTTTCACTCCTGACATTTTTATCAAGTGGTTCGGACGAATCAAGCGAAAGGACGTACGCATTGCATGGCGCGAGAAACTGGCCATCAATATGCTTATCTGGCTGAGCTGCTTGTTGGTCGTCTTCATCATGGTCGGCATACCTATGCTCATCTGTCCTACCCAACACGTTTATTCGACTGCTGAACTCACCTCGTACAATGGAAAAGATGGTGCAGGCAGTTATATTGCCATTCGAGGTATTGTCTATGATCTCGGGTCCTATGCACCCAAGCATTATCCTCAAATCATTCCCCAAAAGAGTCTGGAGAAGTACGCCGGCACGGATGCCACCAACCTCTTCCCCGCCCAGGTCTCCGCTCTCTGCAAAGGTGTTGATGGTCAAATCTTCTCCGGTGTCGGGCTCGACTACAAAAACGCGAATTACACGGATCAGAGCAATGTGATTAGCCTGAGCGACAACAATGCCAAGTTTCATGACTTCCGATGGTGGACGAACGACTCCCGGCCTGATTGGTGGTACGAGCAACAAACCTTCCTCAAAGCCAACTACATGAAGGGGAGAGTCGGATACAGCCCGCAATATCTCAAGACCCTCGCCAGCAAAGGTAACGCGATTGCCTACATGAACAAGAAAGTCTACGATCTCACGCAGTACATTCCTGGGGGTCGCACAGTACAGTACCCCAAGGACGGCTCTTACAAAAAGACCGGCAATGAGAAAATCAACGTAGACTTCATGGACTCGGCCGTTGTCGATATCTTCAGTGTGCAGTCCGGAAGCGATGTCAGCAAATACTGGGATGGTCTCAACCTTGGTACAGCAGAAAAGCAGAACATGCAGGTCTGCTTGGACAACCTCTTTTATGTCGGCGAACTCGACACTAGGAGCTCTGCAAAATGTCAGTTTGCTAAGTACTTCCTGCTCGCCATCTCGCTTCTCCTTGTCAGCGTCATCGGTTTCAAGTTCTTCGCTGCTCTCCAATTTGGCAGGAAGAGTGTCCCAGAGAACATTGACAAGTTCATCATCTGCACGGTGCCTGCGTATACCGAAGACGAGGAATCACTCCGCCGTGCTATCGACTCCGCTGCCCGGATGAAGTATGATGACAAGCGAAAGCTTCTTGTCATTGTCTGCGACGGTATGATTATTGGTCAAGGCAACGATAAACCTACTCCCCGTATCGTCTTGGACATTCTCGGCGTACCTGAGACCACTGACCCGGATCCGCTCAGTTTCGAGAGTTTAGGTGAAGGTCAAAGACAACACAACATGGGCAAGTGCTATTCCGGTCTGTACGAAGTCCAGGGTCATATCGTGCCTTTCCTGGTTGTGGTAAAGGTTGGCAAGCCATCGGAAGTCTCGAAGCCTGGTAACCGTGGAAAACGCGACTCTCAGGTCATTCTCATGAGGTTCTTGAACCGTGTCCACTACAACCTTCCGATGAGCCCGCTAGAGCTTGAAATGCACCATCAGATCCGTAACATTATTGGCGTCAATCCCACCTTCTACGAATTCCTCTTGCAGATCGATGCCGACACAGTCGTTGCCCCTGATTCAGCCACTCGGTTTGTCGCTGCATTCCTCCATGACACTCGACTCATTGGCGTTTGCGGAGAAACATCGCTTACCAATGCAAAATCGTCCTTCGTTACTATGATGCAAGTTTACGAATACTACATTTCGCACAACTTAACCAAGGCTTTCGAGAGCTTGTTTGGATCAGTCACCTGTCTTCCCGGTTGTTTCACCATGTACCGTATCCGCGCCGCAGAGACCGGAAAGCCTTTATTCGTCAGCAAGGAAGTGGTCGAAGCCTATCAGGAAATCCGCGTTGACACACTCCACATGAAGAATCTGCTTCATCTTGGAGAGGATCGGTACCTCACGACCCTCCTGCTCAAGTTTCACTCCAAGTATAAGACCAAGTATCTCTTCCGAGCTCATGCCTGGACCATTGCCCCCGATAGCTGGACCGTTTTCATGTCGCAACGTCGTCGCTGGATCAACTCAACGGTGCACAATCTCCTCGAACTGATTCCGTTGCAACAACTCTGCGGTTTCTGCTGTTTCTCCATGCGCTTCGTTGTCTTCCTAGACTTGCTCTCCACGGTGGTCATGCCCGTGACGGTGGTTTACATTGGTTACCTGATTTACCAGCTCGTTCACAACCCTGGCGTTATCCCTATCACCGCTTTCATTCTACTTGGTGCCATCTACGGTCTACAGGCAATTATTTTCATCCTCCGTCGCAAGTGGGAAATGATCGGCTGGATGATTATCTACATCCTCGCAACACCAATCTTCTCTTTCGGACTTCCCTTGTACGCTTTCTGGCACATGGACGACTTCTCGTGGGGTAACACACGTATCGTCACTGGTGAAAAGGGTCAGAAGATTGTCGTTACTGACGAAGGCAAATTCGACCCGGAGAGCATCCCGAAGAAGAAGTGGGATGATTACCAGGCCGAGATGTGGGAGCAGCACACGATGCGGGACGACCGCTCGGAAATCTCGGGCTTCTCGTACGGCACAAAGCGATTCCCGGGCTACAGCGGCTCAATGGCTGGTTCAGAATATGGAGGTATGCCGCCTTCAAGGCCCATGTCCCATCTCGATCTACCGCGCTACGGAAACATGTCGCGGATGAGCCTTGCACCGAGTGGCTACGGCGGTTATGACAATATGGAGATGGCTGATCTCAACCTGCCCTCCGATGACGCAATCCTGGCTGAGATTCGAGACATTCTGTCTACTTCGGACCTCATGACCATTACCAAGAAGGCTGTCAAGGTAGAACTGGAAAGGAGGTACGTTCTCACATCTCTACCGAGTCTACTTGAACCATTACTAACATTATAACAGATTTGGAATGGATCTTACAATGAAGAAACAGTTCATTGGCAGCGCCGTCGAGTCGCTCCTCGTCGGCCACCAGTAAACGCTCTACGTGCATATTGTCCTCCAAGGGCACATCCACATCTTCACGATATTACGGCTTCTAAAAGTCCTCATCCCCGTTCATGAGCTCTTTCATTTATATTTCTGCATACTGTCATGTTTTACCACCTATTGCGCGGGCCGAAGGGTATATTTGTCTATATAGCAACTATCTAATCACGCCTCGCAAAGCATTGCACTCCTTTGGGACATTTGGAAGAGGGGATCTGGGCGTTCAATCGCGTTTATATTTTTCTGTAATGGGGAAGATGGGCATTTGAGCTTTGGCTTGCGGTATCTGCATCATCAATGGTAAAATGTGGGGACATATAGGGAGGGATATGTAGACCGATGTAGAGAAGATGGCATAGTAATAATCCAAATGCAGCGCTAGATTATCTTGTTTGCGTTGTGATGTAAATAGCCATTCGCGATGAAATAGGACTAGCCACGTACACCAGCCGCATTCCCACAAGCCCCGCCCAAACTCCGAGACATGTGAAAGGCACGCCGGCATCTCGTCCGCTATGGATCAACCCGGGCATCGACGCCACACTTGTTCCGCTCTAAACCTTCACATGTCCGAGCAATCGACAAATGACAGCTGAGCGATGCGATATGCTACCCGGAGCCTGCCAGCATGTCGACGCAGACAACGACTCAACGGGGATGTGGCATTCTAAGCAGCCTGTTAGCGGTAGTCCTTGAGGTGGTGTTCTTTTGGCAGTTGGTACGTTCACACGACATTCTTTTGACTGGCTCTCTACAATTCATCATGGACAGACGGCCTTGACGCCTAGCTATAAGCATAGTGTATTTATTCGCAGATCGCTAACCCGCCATGCTCCAGCGACTCTACCACTGGTGGACCAAAAAGACCCCCCGCGACATCCTACTCGAAACCCTCACCTCAGCCACCACCTTCGAAGAATGGGAAGCCGCCGCTTTCCACCTCGATGAAGTCCTCGGCTTCGACCTCTGGCGCCAGAATCCCACGTCCAAGTTCTACGACTACCGTCTCATCTACGAGCGGCTGCAAGCGATCATCGAAGCCCGCGAGGACGACGACATATTGACGCTTGTGTCGCTGCTTCGGAGCGGGCTTGTGCGCAATTTGGGCAACATCGCGACGCCGAGGCTGTTTAGTAGGGCGTATGCGGGGACAAAGTTGCTCATCGAGGATTATGTGACGCAGGTTGCGCTCGCGATCGATTGGGTGACGAGTTATCCCGTGAAGGCTGGGAGTGAGTTGAATAGTCAGAATAAGCTAGATGTTATGCATGATACGAGGCAAGCCTTTGGGAGATCGGTGCTTGTACTGCAAGGAGGAGCAATATTTGGATTGTGTCATTTGGGGGTTGTAAAGGCATTACACTTGAGGGGGTTGTTGCCGAGGATTATTGCTGGGACGGCGACGGGAGCGCTTATTGCGGCTTTGGTGGGTGTTCATACTGAGGATGAGCTGCTGGAATTTCTAAAGGGCTCGAGTATCAATCTGACGGCCTTTGCGAAGAATGACAACGCAGGGCAGAACGAAGAAGGAAAGCAGAGTACATGGTGGCAGACACTCGTGCGAAGAGTCAAGCGATTCATAAGAGAAGGATACTTCCTGGACGTCCATGTCCTTGAACAAGTCGTGCGCGCGAACGTCTCCGACCTCACCTTCGAAGAAGCCTATCTAAAAACAAAACGCGTCCTCAACATCACAGTCTCGACAACAAACACAAACAGCATCCCAAACCTCCTAAATTACCTTACCGCGCCCAACGTCCTCATCTGGTCCGCGGCCCTAGCCTCAAACGCCTCCTCCGCCTCTTCCCTCTACCATCCCGTAACCCTCCTCTGCAAAGATGACGCAGGAAATATAGTCCCCTGGCAACCCGCGACCGAAACCACGTTCCGCCCCTGGACACACGCTTCCTACGCAGACAGCCGCGAATCCCCACTACACCGCATCGCAGAACTCTTCAACGTAAACCACTTCATCGTCTCCCAAGCCCGCCCCTACCTCGCCCCCTTCCTCCGCTCAGACCTCCACCACCCCCATCCAAAACACACCGCTTCGATGTTCCCCCTCACAAACCCCCTCCTCCGCCTCCTCGTCCTCGAACTGCAACACCGCCTCCACCAGCTCAACGAGCTCTCCCTCCTCCCGCCGTCCATCCGCCGCTTCCTGCTCGACGAGAACATCCCGGGTGCAAACAGCCTCACCCTCGTCCCGGAACTCTCGCCCTCGGATTTCTTCAAGCTGCTGGAGAATCCGACGAGGGAGGGGTGCGACTATTGGATACTGCGCGGCGAGCGGAGTGTGTGGCCGGCCGTGGGGGCGTTGAAGGTTAGATGTGCTATTGAAGTCGAGTTGGATAGAGGGTATCAGCTTGTCAGGCGGAGGAGGCCGTATGAGCTTGAGCTTGAGCTTGAGACGGAGAGGCAGGAGGGGGACGATGGTATGGCGGATGAGGTGAGGAAGAGCGGGAGTAGAGTGGAGGAAGGGTGGGAGGAGAAGTGGAGGAGGAGGACCAGGGCGGCGAGTTTCGGGGGGGAGGTACTTGGTTCAGGTGCGGGTTCTGTATGATTACATGGGTTTTTCACATCTATCTCGATATCCTCGTTTCTTGGCTGAATAAATTTCAAAAGTTTATCACGACACCCAAATGGGAGGGAAAGAAAAACCAAAAAAAAGAACTTTCATCTTGAAACGATCAAATCGATTGATATTACTTTTTCAGCAAACAAATGTACTGCCTAATAAGTCCCTTTTCTCAATACGCTCCTTCCCTCTCAGCATACGTCTCCCCCTCCACAACCCCCACCTCCCCAACACCACCCCAAACCACCCCATCGACGCTCAACTCCAAGCCGCCCAGCTTGGTCGCCCCGCTGTCCAACCCCCAAACCGTCACCCCCACATAGTTCGTCCCCTTGTAGTCCAGGATGCCCTGGGGCACGGGAAACTTTGTCTGCGGGCCTACGTTGTTGACGTACTTGCCAAACTGCCAGCCGTTGACGTAGAGCTGCGCTCTGTACGCGGGCGCCTTTGAGCCACCCGTGGAATTGGTCGTGGCGTTTGTGAAGGCGAAGCTGAGCGGGACGTCGTAGCCCGAGGGTATGTCGAGGGAGAATTCGGCGCCGAAGAAGGAAATGCCTGGCTTTGCGAGGCCGTCTTCGACGGGGCCCTTTGAGTCTTGCCAGCCGGCGCTGGTGGAGGAGAGGGCGCCGGGGAGGTGGAGGCCCTGGCGCTCAAAGTACATACCGCCCTCGTTGAGCGGGCCGCGCGAGATGTCCTTGTAGTCTTCGCCTCCGAGGTTGCCGGTGAGCTTCCAGGTGACGTCGGACTGGGCATGGCCGTCGAGGGCGTAGTTTAGGATGCCGCGCGGGTTCTTCATGGTTTCCGTGCCGATGGTCCAGTTTTCGTCGAGGCCCATGTGGTCGATGACGACGGTGATTGTGTATGTCTTGCCGGCGGTGAGGTTGGGGAGTGTGACGGTTGAATTCCCCGTGTCGGCGGCGTCGTAGCCTGTCCACGAGCCGAGGAATTGGTCGTTGAGGAAGTAGGAGGCGCCGAATGCGGAGCCACCTTGGGTGGAGATGTCTAAAGTTTTCTCGGACCCGGTGGCGGTAAAGACGCCGCGGTAGATGAGGGAGCCGGTGTGGTAGCCGTAGTCAGAGGCGTAGAGAGATGTGGGGGTCGTGAGGTTGCGGAGCGAGTTGTATGTCTTTGCTAGATCAGCCTTGGTCCATTCGCTGTCGTCGAATGTGGACGACAGTTCGGGGAGGCTGTCTATTGACTTCCACTTCAGGGAGCTAAGCTGAGGGATGTTGAGGGTGGGCTTGGTGAAGTCGATGGAGGCGGTTACGACGCCCTCGCTCGAGGTCTTGGTGTCAATGTCTTTACCATTGAAGGTGAGACTGGAGATCTTGGAAGGTGCGCCGATGACTTCGATAGATGTTGTGGCGTTTAGGTCGCCGGTAAGGGCCAGGGCGTCGCCGTCTACTTTGGCTGTTCGGACGAGGTAGCCGGCTTTGAGGATGACGGGGCTGGAGGAGTCATGAGGCGCTTGGTCTACGGACCAGTAGTTGTAGGCTTCGTTGCGGTCTGCATGTGTTAGCTGAGAGGATACATCGTGAGTATTTCATGCATACCAAGCATGTAGACGTAAGTGTAAGGCGCCGCAGTGCCAACCTTGGCCACCTTCCTCGTACCGTCTGCCTTGTAGTTGAGCACCGTGTAGCCCCGTGTAGTAATCGACTTGACATCTCCCTCAAGCACTTCCAGACCAGTCACGGCAAGCGCCAATTCATGCGTCTCACCTGGTCCACCATACACGACAAGAACGGTCTTGTCCTCATACTTATGCCACGTGAATATCTCAGCAGTAGAGTAGACAAGAGTAGCACCACCAAGGCTATAATCGCTAACATGAATCTTGGAATCTCTCCCATTAAGTGTTAGACTCGTGCCATTGATCTGCGGTACCTCAATATTTCCAAATGCCGTCGTAGGTATCTTCAGCTTGTAGCTCGTCGATGCAACCGAGTTATATTGCGTGTGACGGAGGAAGTAGAACTTTGTGCTGTTGGTGGAAGCAGGTGTAACAGTGAGATCTGTCGACGTCGTCCACTGAGTCGTCGACGCATTGCCTCTATCAGCGGTCAAATACGCCGGCGAAACCTTGAAGAAGTTCGCCTGTAGTTTCTGCTCAGAGTACTTCTCCTGGTCTACGCGACGATCCTCGCGGATGATCGCCGCATAGTCGTATGAAGTGTAGCCTCCGGGGTGACCTAGGTTTCCCCAATTCGTACCTCCATACGTCATGTACAAGTTGAGGATCGTGACACCGAAGCTGTACAGATTCTTGTAGAAGACGCGCTCAAACTCAGCACTGATGAGAACACCGCACTTGTCAAAGCCAGGTCCGCCCCAGGGATCGAACGAACCGCCTTGGAACTCGACGATGGAGTAGGGCGTGTTCGGGCTTTGCTGTAGATGCAGGCTCCTCCAGTTTGTGGGAAGCTTGCCATCGGGCCAGACGGTTGGGTTCGCGCAGTCGAAGCCCAGAGGATATCCATCATGTCCATAGATGTCGACTGCTGCTTCCTGGCCAGGTGCATTGTTGCCCTTTGGCGAAGCATCGTTGCTGATGAGTGGAACCACTATGCCAGCGTCGCGTAGCTGGTCTTCAACATATTGCATGTAGACTGGGTCTGGGAAAGGGGTGATACTGGAGAGTGCTTGTGTGTACTCGTTTTCAGGTTGAACGAGGATGATGGGGCCGCCGTTGGTGATCTGAGCTGATGCCAGCTTCTTGCCTAGATTAGCCATGTATCTATCCTCATTAGCAATGACACTCTTCCAACAAGCTGAGGCACACTTACACATCCGTCGAGTTCAAAAAGTCGGTCGCTCTGGTCCTTAGTATTCCATTCACGCGTTGAATCCATCCCGGGAAACCACCGCCAGAGACTTCAGCATTAATGTAAGGCCCAGGTCGGGCAATAAGATAGATGCCCGCCTTGCTAGCAGCATCGAAGAACGGCTGGAGGTCGAACACGCCCTCTTCGCGGTACACGCCAGGCTTGCCTTCCAGCAAAGCCCAATCGACGTAGAAAGAGACGCCATTGTATCCAAGCGCTTTAATCTTCTGGAAGACATCGAGATGGAGATCCGGTACCGGGAGTCTATATCATCATCAGCGAAACCAGTTCCTTTTAAGATGTGTGGAGCAAGCGGAAACCTACCGGTAAGGATGAACCTCTCCACTGTACAAGAAAAGCCTCTCCCCGTTCACGAAGATGGTTTCTTCATCCCAGGTAACCTGCGAAACACGTCAATTGCATCCAATGTGCCATCAATTGGCCTACGTACGATATCCTGAAGCGGCCCTCTCTTGTACGGCCTAATCCATTCCTTGGGCGAATGTGCAACAGCTCTCGCCGTCGCCTCAGCAGCAAAGCAAGCCAGCGCAACCGCGCCTACGCAATTGAATAGTCCACGCATCTTCCACAGCGATCAGAAGCAAGGAATGTCACACAGAACACAGGTCCCGAAGACCCGGACGACGCCCTCAGTAAATACTCCAGGTCCCCAGAAATTTCTCCGCACTGGGCACAGGGCACAATGGAGCTTACCCCGTCCCACAATGACACAAGAACTAGCATGCATCAACTTCCCAGCTCCCCAGCTCCTCCTCCGCCGACCTACCCAAAAAAAAAAACCTGGCACCGACTATGCTGCTCCCATATTGGACCCCGCTGGGATGCTGGCTAGGTTTACCCAAGTCTCCCCGCCAGGCACATCATCACGCACTGCACACATTCCACCAATGTGCTTCCCCGGAGAGTCCGTTCACGCACGTCACCACCACTCAACGCTCATTTTTCAGCAGCGGGGCCATGGACAAGAGCAGCCTTCCGCCGGCTGATCGAAGCGTGATCGGCGGGGTCGCTGCGCGCGGACCGGGAATTTGTCGCGCAAGCGATCCCTGCAGACGTATATTAAAACCGTTGAAGGAGTTGGTAGCACGGAGTAGCTTCTTTGGGAGGTGCTACAGGTAGTGAGAGGCGTAGCGAGCGGCGCGGTGCGCGGTGCGCTGTATGGGCCGAGGTGGCATCGGGTGGGTTACCTGGTAGAGGAGGCCCGCGAGAGGGAGCTGCGTGCGATTTGGTTTAGATGGCGTGTAGTGTAATGGTAGTGTAGACGGGGAAGGTGGCGCTTGCATCGGGCGTCGGGGGAGGTGTTGCCTGATTTAGCTCAATTGGGTAAGTATTTCGGTGTTTCTTTAAAGTCTTTATTCCGTTGTTAGTGCGTACCGCGCAAGAAAATTGCCGGGTTGAGGTTGACTCTGAGGGCGTACCTACCGAGGTCCCAGGCGAATTGTTGCTGAAGCGTATAGGTCACAGTCAAGCCAATGCACCGCATTTAGAGGTAAAGATTTTTAATACCTCGTGCTACCTTTGTACTATTTACTCAAGATACTTCCAAGCTTGCAGCTCGTAATACTGAGCCAAAGCCGTCATAAGTCATTCATACTATAATGCTCTCATGAAGAGAGACATGAGCAGCCTCATCTGGAATGACAGGGGATCGTGAATCGTCAAAAGCCTCACCAAAACAGGGTCTTGCCCTTGTGAAAACAAAATACTCGCCCCAACATTGCTAAAATACCTATCTCAAATGGAGCCGAAGCACCGCCGCCTTTTGAAAGGAAAAGAAATCGTATCGACATATTCTCCGCTGTGGGAAAAGTACTGAATTAGTAAGTAAAGGTGACCATACACAGTCGATGATAAAGATACAAGTCAAAGGCAACTTTGAAACTGAAGTAATTTGAGGGTTTAGCGCATTTGAGAAGCCCTCGGTAGATGGTTGGTCCAGCTGTCTGCGATGACTTGGGTGTTTGGCACGGGTTGAGTTATATCAGGTGGTTGGCCGAAATCTACAAAGTCTTGGGCTTGTGAGAAACTCGCATGTTCGACCACCCTCAGAGTTTCCTGTGTCATCCAATCCGCCGAGTAGTGAGGAGGCAATTGCGACGAGGACAGATGCTCCATTCCATTCGGTGCCGCTTGCAGAGGGTAGGGATGTGCATCCCGAACAGTATAATCGTTGCCCATATGATGATAGTGGGATTGGATGGAACGATGGTTGTCCATAGTGTAAGGTATAAAGGTAGAGGAATATCCATTCGACTGCTGCAGCGGAGCTAGTTCGGAGCCGCGCACGATGGGAACTTGACTAAACCCATTCGGATGACCATTGACACTGCTTGGCGTTCCATTTTCCGACTCAGCTCTGACTGAGGCTGCCTTATTGTGGTTGATTGCTTTGAAGGAATTTTGGGGCTGGGACTGCGATACATCCGTCACGCTTTCTGTGGTATCTCCAAGTTCGCTCTTTATGGCGGCCGGGCTGCTTATCTCGCTCATTTCGTCCTCGTTGTGCGCTAGGCGAACGGTAAAATTTGAAGTGTCGTTAGTATCGCACCTCGCGACCATAAGTGCCCAAAATTCTTTGAGGTCTTTCTCATAAGACTCCTTGTACTCGTCGAGCCCGCCACCACCTTCCGCCACTGCGGAACTGCGAATGCCAATGTTGATGGCGTTGTTAGAGCTTTCCGCGCTACTAGCAGGAGAGGCCCCCGATAGATTACTCTTGCGGTAAATTGTCTTGTTCTCCATATAGCTCTTATTCAAGCTGCTTATCGTTTTGCTATAGTGCCAGGCACTTGGTACTCGTTCTCTCATTAAAGACAGAACGTCCCAAGACCTATCCCAATTTCTTTGGAAAATCGGGTCATCGGAACGGCCGGTCTTGCAGAGGCAGTTCTCCGGGTCCATACGTGGGAAATAGAAGCAGTACAAGACTAGACGTGACGGGTTAGTCTATTGTGCGGCCGCAGTAGCTTAGCATGACACTTACCGCAGACAACCACGGTATAGACTGCAAACGCAGTAAGCGGAGTCTGAACCAATATGCCGAGATCGCGAGATTCGGAGATGAGGTTATTCAGTTGTTTTGCAGACTCGAAGCACTTGCGCGCGGAATTGGCCCAGTACGAGTCGCTAGGTGGTGGGGGCAACGTGTTTTCGTCAATAGGACCCTGCGGACCATTGCACCTGAAAGCAACAAATGGGAGCCACTCGCGTTCTAGCGCGATGCTGCAAAGGATATGTATGCTATGCATAACAAGGTAGTCCCTCGACGTGTGCTGGCGTTTATGTGCATAAAGGTTGCCTTGAGTCAACTCTAGATGGCTGGGTAGGCTTTGCTGGAGCTCGTCGAGCCGTTTCGCGAAACCGTAATATCGGGACTTGGGAGACCAGGGTGGTTCTTTTTCGCATCTATGGTTGACTTAGCGTTTGGGTGTAAAGTAGCTGAACGCTCGTGTCCGTGAGCCACTTACCGTCTACCACCAACAGCAGACCAGGTCCTCATAAGTTCACCGTACAGGTTCCAGGCTCGAATTACTCGAGGTAACATGCTTTCATCATGTCTGCGTTCCTTCTTGATGTGAACATCTTGCAGACTTCTTTGTTCAAATTCCTCGTCCGTTTCCTTGAGCATGAGGGTCATCACGCTGTTGCCAAAAGTGAATGCCGTCTCGCTGCAAGGGAGCTGCACGCAAAAGTCGTCAGTGTGAAGCAAACGAGGCCGGTTTGGACCGGTGCTCAAGTAATTATCCAAAAGAAAACAGCTCCAGAACGTTCGGCGTTTGATTTCTCTCAGAACGTTTTCAGGAGTCTCGGGTGGATTGATAATATATCCTCGATCCTCCGGTATATAACCAGGCTTATCTAGGTAGGCGAGGCCGATACTCTGAGCACCACGAATGGCATTTCCGAGAGTGAAGAAGCATTTCCAGGCCTCACACTGCATCCATTCCTGGTAAGCGAGCATCAAGAGGGCCTGTACCCCCTCCAGCGTCAATCTAGCCAAATCGTCAGAGGTCAATAGAGCTCTGGCAGCCTCGGCATAATACTCAGAAGCAGCCTCGCCTTCGTTCAGCTTCTTGTCAATCACATGTTTCTGAAGTTTGGGGGACCAACGGGGACGCAGAAGCCTAGGTATGGTGGCATGATGCGGGACGGTGAGGGAAAGGAACATGATCAGCAAAACTCGAGGAGGATTCACATCAGGAGAGCGTAGATCTGCTTTCCGCAGACGATTCATGAACGTGGGCCCGTGTAAGAACGACAGCTCGGTGGCGAAGTGATGCTCGAAGATGACGAACTGTAGAGCATTAGCAGAGGGGATGTATGCATGTCGAGGTACGTACCAATTCCTCCCAGACTTGCGGGGTCAGTATATTGAAATCTAGCACATCCTCGTTGGCCGACAGACCGTCCTTGGGATAGGCGGATGATGAGGCAACGGTTCTCTTCCGCTTTTTGGTAACCTAGAGCTACTCAGTATCGTGTTACTGAACTTGTGAGAAAGGATAGGCGTACCTCAGCCGGGCGTTCAAGAAGACCATCTTGAGTGGCGGCGGTGCTTTCTCTCCGTTGGCTGGTCCCCTCGGGCGGATAGACGCAGGTCTTGTTGTTCTTTGCGCATGCTACGCAGATGGTGTGAATGCCACCATTTTCACAGCGGACCTTGCTGCGGCGGCACTTTTGACATGCAATGGCTGAGCGCATGCGACCTTGCTGGTCGGGCCGGCGAGCGCGGCCGTCTATGGTTCCAGCAGCAGAAGGCTGCGGCGTGGCTAGCGGCGAAGCCTGCACCGTGGACGGGGAGGCGTGAGAAGTCAAGGGAGAAGCGTGGAGCGAGGGGGAATGCTGCGGGGGAGGAGGAGGCGGTGGTGGTGGTGGTGGCAGCGGATGGGGGTAGGAACGCAGGACGGGCTGGCGCGCGGCTGCGCTGTGCAAAGGCTCCGCGTGGGCAGAGAGCGCGCCAGCGGCGCCTGGAGGGCCTGGGGCAATAATTTTGGCGGTGGGCGAGGGCGTGACCGAGGGGGTGTTGCGGCGATATGCGAAGGGAGCACTGCGAGGATGGCACGGCGGGCACGGCGGCGTGGATGGGATGCCGGCCGAGGGAGCGAGGCGGCGGAGGCAGTTGCAGCGCTGCGGGGAAGGCGCGAGGAGCCGGCGGGGAGCTCGGGGGGCTCGTCGGTGGGCAGGGCAGAGGGAGAGACAGCGACAGAGACAGGCTGGCGGCTCGGTTCCACACGCGCAGTCTGCGCTCGCACTGGCAGGTCGGGGCGGGTTGTGTGCTGTTGCAGAGCGCCGGCGTGCACCTCGGGAGTGGCAGCTCAAATACACTCGACCAGGCCGAAGCCCGCAGCATCGGAAAGCCGGCAGCCCTCGCCCAGCCAGACCCGTGCGTACCCTTGCCTGCACTAGCCTGCATGCGACTTGGACTTCTTCCGCGACATTCGCGCTCCAAAACAAATACACAGGCACACCTCTCCACCGCCGCTGCAGCCTCCAGCCCTCCGTCTCCCCTCACATGCCGGCCCTGTCCCTGCCATGCCCGCGGCCGCTGCGGCGGGGTGCCCTCCTCTCCACCGCGCCCCCGTCGCCATGCTGGCGACATCACTCCCACCACCCTGCCACCCCCGTCCTCCTCGCCCGCTCGCCAGCCCGCCAACCGCTAGTGGACGAACGGCCCGAGCTGGACTTGCATCTTCCGGCCGGAGTCCAGCCCGACTGCCTGCAGTGCTCCCGCCACCCTCCGCACTGTTGCTGCGCGAAAGCGCCTCGCGAGATAGCCTCGACAAGGCCTCGACAAGGCCTCGACATGGCCTCGACATGGCCCTCGAGATATCCATCGTGGCCCCATGCAGCCAGTGGCACCATCTGGGCATATTCCGGCCGGGACATGCACGTCCAGCAAAGAGGAATGTCCGTTTCGAGTCGGCTACAGCGGCTCGCAGCACATCGGTAAATATCCGACATGACCTGTCATCGCGCAACATGATTAGGACAACCAACGGCTTGCCTCGTCTCCTCGCTTGCGGACAGCTATTCGTCCGCCCATGTACGCACATGCCGCCGCACCTGTATCCGTCAGGAGTCGATCATTCGCCTTCAGGTAGGTTATCGGTCAGGGCCTGTGCCCGGCTTGGCTATCGCTCCTGTTTTCTGTGTAGCCCTGCTACCCGATCCAGAAAGCCTGCCAAGCCCTACAATGCCATCGCACCTGCACGCCATCGCGCCCCAGCATCTGCCTTTTGTCAAGACGATAGCATTGTACAAACGGTGTGATGACGCCTCAGGCGATTATGGCTACCTCACAAGACGTTTGACAATCACGGATAGCCATTCTCCTGTGGAAGTGACGATGCCCATCTCAGAGGTTCGGATGCCTAGTTGGGCGCCCTTTCCCTCCTCCCAGAGCGCTCACAGGCAAGCCCAGTCCAATCTCACCATGGATCATGCACATAGATTGAAATCATGTCCACTGTGTCGTACGTACCTGCAGCCACTTCACGTCTCCACCAGGATCATCGGTAGGCTTCTCGTCAGCGCAGGAGTCGGTGCAGAACGCCCCATGTTGAGCTATCTGTTCCACAGCATCTCGTTCCCGATGATCTAAGTTTCAAGACGACGATTTGGGCTGCAGATGAGATCTGGTGACGAGGTGATCCCCGGTTTAATAACCGCATCGCGTGATCAGTGTCGCTGGAGGAATGGGCGTCCTTTGTAGCTGCGTTGAATGTTGGGAACAAAGCTGCAAGTGTGACTTCTCGGATAGATACACAGACTTTTAGTAACTTTGACCCATCTAAGCCCCGAGGAGGTATGAAGAGCACCATAGCCGGCCTACTGATGTAGCCTTGTTTAAGACTGTTTCCAAATCACACATCCGTTTGGTCGCCTAGAGCAGTAAATTGCTGGCGCTAGCCTCGTCGAGCGGCGCATAGTATTCCCACCCGTAAACAAGGTACTGAAGAGTGGATTTGACAGCAGGAGAGGATGTGGAACGACGGCGGCAGCAGCATTGTATGTGATCCATGCATGCTGCGAAGCCTGAAAGACACAAGAAGGTCGCACCAAGCTAGAGTCCTGCTTGACATTCTGTCTTCCCCGCCTGTGTCACTTGGAATGGAGGGCAGGGTGCGATGACGGAGGAACGAGTGCGCTTGGCCAATGACCCTGCGGTGCGAGGCACGGTTTCAAGATGGGCGAGTAGTGCAAGGGCGAGAGGCATGAGGGTGAGAGGGCCGAGTAAGCATGGCAAGCAGATGACGACTTGTAGCACAGCTCCATGTGCAAGGCCAAAGCAGACAAGGGCAGCAGAGATGGCGAACGCAGATGCTAGGACTCGGTAGACGGCTCTAGACAGACAGCTTCGCCTGGCCTACAAGTACAAGTGCAAGTACACACACACACACACTCTCTCTCTCTCTCTATCTCTATCTCTATCTCTCTCTCTGTCTCTCTGATGTCGCTGCGCCGTGTGCCATGCGCCACAGGTGCGTGCGATGGCAGGGCCTGGCGCCCTGTACGATTCTCCTGCTGCCCAGGCCCCCGCCTAATGCTTGCTGGGCGAACAACCCCACCACCGCCTGGGCATTCCCACGACATCTTCGGCTCCGTCATAATAGCAAACCACCCACCATCTACCCCCCTCGCCGGCCCTCTCGCTGCCTCGCTCAGCCGGGTCCCTCGTCCTTTTCCCACGTCGTCTCGCGTGCCTGCACCAATACGGGTAGTGCGACTGCGGGGCGGCTCAGCCACACGCGCTCCCAGCAGAGCTAGTCTGACGACCGACTTTCGACATCACGTCGTCCCCCGTCATTGCTACATCCCCTCCACCACTTCTCTCTCCACTCTATTCTTTCCTTGGCCCCGCGGCGAGGCCTAGAGTCCGCCCTCGCTCCTCTCGTGGCCCGCTTGGGCGTCAACATCGCCCGTCACACGCAGCCTGCGCCGCCAGGCACACCACCAACCCCTCGCCGCCGCCACCCACGGCGTAGAAGGGCAGCGACCGTTTGTCGTCGTGCCCGCTGAACCACTGCCATCATGAACGTCGACGAGACCGTTGCCAATGTGCAACGCAAGATTGACAGGGAGAGGGCCCTGATCAACGCCGCCAATGCCATGCGCCAGTCGACTAACAATCCCGCCGTGCTATCGCGTCTCGACGGCCAGATCCGCGATGGTCGCCGCAACATTGAGTACTTCGAGTCCAAGCTACGGGACATCGAAGTGCAGCGGACTCAAAACGACATGGACAACATGAGTCTCCAGCCAGGTGGGGCAGCTTCCCGAAAGGCGGGTAATCCTCTCACCCCTCCCCCAAAAGACGGCTGGAACGGATACATGGGCTCGGATCAGGGTGGCTATGGAGACCCTCAAGGAGGCTATAGCAGCCTCAGCGGAGGTCAGGGGTTGATGCCGCCACGAGCCCCCTATGCGCCTCCGGGGCCCGGCTCGCAACAGCCGAAGCGGCCTACGTACAGTAAATTAGGTGAGTAGCTTGAGAACATGGCCATATCAACTTTGCTGACTCTTCAGATCTGATCAAATATGATACACCGCATCTCGGACCCCGCATCCAGCTCATGCTGTCTCAGCTCGAGTTCAAGCTCAGTGTTGAAAAGCAGTACAAGGATGGTATCGAGAAGATGGTGCGGTTGTACCAGATGGAGGGTGATCGCAAGAGCAAGGCAGATGCAGAGGCAAAGCGGATTGAGAGCAACCAAAAGATCCAGTTGCTTAAACAATCACTGAAACGCTATGAGGACCTCCATGTCGACATTGAAAGTGCCGATGATCGCGATGGTATGCTCTACTAACACACTCGTTCGAATTGCACACTGACCCTCCTTAGATGACAGTTTGAGCGTGCCCAGCCAGCGGAAGCCCCTGAGCGGTCATTTGTCGTTGCGTATTCATGCAGTCGCTGACGTCGATCACGCGGCAACAGGCCGCTTCAGCCGTGGCCCGGAGACTTTTGTTAACATCAAAGTCGAAGACAGCATCAAGGGTCGTACCAAACCGACCAGAAACGATCGGTGGGCTGACGAGTTGCACGAATTCGACATTGACAAGGCGAACGAAATTGAAATTACAGTGTATGACAAGACGAGCGACCACCCACTCCCGATTGGCATGCTTTGGGTGCGCATATCAGATATTGCTGAGGAGATGCGCCGTAAGAAGGTTGAGACTGAGCTCCAGAATTCCGGCTGGGTGTCTGCCGACAAGATGGGAGGGAATCAAGGTCCACAGCCCGACTTACAGTTCCAGCCGCCGCCTGGGCAAAGCTTTGCAGCTGCAGGTGGTCCTGTTCCCGGTGGCCTGGGCATGAGGCCTCAAGGGACTGGTGCCGGCGATGCACAGCCGCAGACAGGCCCCATTTTCATCGATGACTGGTTCTCTCTGGAGCCTGTTGGACGTGTCCACCTGACAATGGCTTTTGGTAGGAGCATCTTCCCAAGCCTAGCTACATGCATACTAACGAGTGCTAGTCAAACATGCGAGGAACAAGCAGCCCTTCGATGCTGGTTTGGGCCGAAAGGGTGCCATTCGCCAGCGCAAGGAAGAGGTGGTCGAGCAATATGGTCACAAGTTCGTGCAGCAGCAGTTCTACAACATCATGCGCTGTGCTCTCTGTGGGGAATTTCTCAAGTACGCTGCTGGAATGCAGTGCTCAGACTGCAAATATACCTGCCACAAAAAGTGCTATCCGAAGGTGGTTACAAAATGTATTACTCAGTCCAACGCAGAGACCGATCCGGACGAGGCAAAGTTGAACCACCGCATTCCACATCGCTTCACCAACTTCTCTAATATGGGTGCGAATTGGTGCTGTCATTGTGGTTATATACTGCCTCTAGGTCGCAAACAGACGCAAAAGTGTGGAGGTAAGTCATTTCATCAAGTCTCAAAATGTAAGGTCCTAACTGTTTCTAGAATGCGGTCTCACTTGTCACGCTGGTTGCGTTCACTTCGTTCCCGACTTCTGTGGAATGTCTATGGAAGTTGCGAACCAGATCCTGATGGAAATCAAGAGAACTAAAAGAGGCCAATCTTCATCAGGGTCGACGATGACTTCGCGTGTCCGGCCGACGCAACCAGCCAAGCCGGCTTCCACGCCGTCTCAGCCCCAATACCCTCCCCCACCAGGACAAGAACAACAAGGGCAGTCTGACCGATATTCCTATGGCAAAGACCAACAACACCCGCCACGCCAACAGTCATACCCACCTTCAGCCACATCTGTCGATGCGGCACGCGCATCGTATCCCACTGCGGCTTCCCCAACCCCATCGTCGCCCACTTCCCAGCGCCCGCCATCGGGTCCTCGGTCTCAATCTCAACAGTCAGCATCTGTTGCTGCGGCTGCAGCCGCCATGGGCAAAGGCCCGGCTCCTGGATATAACCGAACACAGTCGGATTACCCACCAAGTCAACGCTCATCGGGTGGAGGTTATCCACAAGATCAGCGCATACCCCAACAGCAGGCCCCTCTACAAGTTGGATACAACCCTCAAGACTATGCAAATATCCCTAGCTATCCGCCAACACACTCTCAACCATCACCAGTGCCGTATCCACAGCAGAAGCAATCGTATGCACACCCTCAGCCGCCGCCTCAAGCCCAACAGCAGCAACACCAACCGCAGCCATTACCGCACCAGCCTGAGCCAAAGCAGCAGCAGCAACAGCAACAACAACAACAACCTCCTCCACAACAAGCGCAACCTATTTCAGCCATGACAAAGGCTCCGGAACACAAGGTTACTCCTCCAGCGAACACACAAGGAACTGGAAGGCGAATCGGTCTAGACCACTTCAACTTCTTGGCTGTCCTCGGCAAAGGTAACTTCGGTAAGGTCATGTTGGCCGAGACAAAGAGCACAAAGCAGCTATACGCTATCAAGGTGTTGAAAAAGGAGTTTATTATCGAGAACGATGAAGTGGAGAGTACGCGGTCCGAGAAACGGGTGTTCTTGATTGCAAACAAGGAGCGCCATCCGTTCCTTCTCAGTTTGCACGCCTGTTTCCAGACCGAGACTAGGGTTTACTTCGTCATGGAATACATTAGTGGTGGTGACTTGATGTTACATATCCAAAGGGGTCAATTCGGGACTAAGCGAGCCCAGTAAGTCGTACTCTCTCCCGCACACAGCAGCAGCTTACATATTTAGATTCTATGCTGCCGAAGTATGTCTCGCATTGAAGTACTTCCATGAGAATGGCGTCATCTATCGCGATTTGAAGTTGGATAACATACTTCTTACACTTGACGGACATATCAAGATTGGAGACTTCGGATTATGCAAGGAAGAAATGTGGTACGGCTCGACTACCAGCACCTTCTGCGGTACTCCCGAATTCATGGCTCCCGAGGTATGTATCATGCGTTTCTTCCTTTTACAGGGCTAACGCTTCGTAGATTCTCCTAGACAAGAAGTACGGCCGCGCCGTTGACTGGTGGGCATTTGGCGTGCTCATCTATCAAATGCTTCTGCAGCAGTCACCCTTCCGTGGTGAAGACGAAGACGAAATTTACGACGCGATTCTTGCCGACGAGCCTCTTTACCCCATCCACATGCCTCGCGACTCTGTCTCCATCCTCCAGAAGCTCCTCACACGCGAGCCTGAACTGCGTCTCGGATCCGGTCCGACCGACGCACAAGAGATCATGAGCCATGCCTTTTTCCGAAATATCAACTGGGATGATGTTTACCACAAGAGGGTCCCAGCGCCTTTTGTCCCACAGATCAGCAACCCCGCAGATACGAGCAATTTCGACACCGAGTTCACAAGTGTCACTCCTGTGCTCACTCCGGTACAATCTGGTACGTGCGCGTCCTTGTTATTCTTGAATGTCACTAACTTGTTGCAGTTCTTTCGCAAGCCATGCAAGAAGAATTCCGAGGCTTCTCCTACTCGGCCGATTTCGCATAAGGATGCTTCTCCTTACGATACCCTGGGGTTTTTCGAGCGTTCCAACTTTCGCTTCTTCTTGTTTGGTATGCGTGCACGCACAGGGTTTCGATTCGAATTGCTGCTGCATAGGTCCTTATTTTGCGGACCGTGCCCGGCTTTCTAGCGGTGTTGGAGGCGTTGATAAAACTGTCGTTGTGCCTCTTACCCGCATTTTTCTTCTGCTTTCCGACCTTTCTTTTCTTTTTCCGGCCCAAAACACACGTTGTAATGCAGGGTCTGCGTCGAGCTATGGCACATTTGGTATGTCAGGGTAGTGTTTGAGTTTCTGTTGTGGGGGAGTTGGGATGATGAGGGTGGATGGTGGAGTCGGTTGAAGTTCAGGATTCGTAAGACTCCTGGGGTTTGAAAGGGGTTGTTAGTTTTCATTGGTGAAGGTGAACTGTAGGTCGTGGTCGGGGAATGGCATCTTTAACTTTCAGTCTTGACGGATGGGAGAGACATGGTTTGGAAGAAAGGGGGGATTTTTTGACTTATTGTCCGGATAGACGAAACAATTGTTGCAAATTGCAAATCATGTCCTCTTTCTCGATTGTACAATTTAACCCCTCTCACTTTTTAATATCAGCTGGAATAGTCTATTCAGAGTTTGGGGTCATGCCCCCCCCCCCGGCCCCAGCGACAGCAAAAGGGAATCTAGAGTGAGACTAAGGAACAAGATCACGATTACCATGCTAGTTGCTCCATTTTCAAGACCTGATTGGCTCGGAAGCAATATCCAAGCAAGACTCGTGAACCTGGCTTTTCTATTCTCGTAACCCTGCCATCATATTTGGACAAGATCATTTTCTTTTTGCCCATGTATTCTATATTCCTTGAAAACGATGTTGGGGTTGGCATAAATGTCCCTACATCACGAGAGACAATAAATAAAAAGTAACTTTTGTTTTCAATTAACTACTGAATTATATATGCTATTATTATTTTCACTGAAAAGCAACGCTTCGTCTTTGACAATGGAGGCTGGAAGGTTCTGTGGTTCGCCTTGAGCAGCGAGATGAGGATGGGGAAGAGCTACATGTCGCATCCTCTCATATTGGTATGATTGCAGAGAACAATACGTCACTATTGAGGAAGGCGGAACTTACCACCTACCAGAGGCGCTGAGGAAGCCACCCATCACTGGCGCGCCATGTCACTTCTCTGCCCAAAACGCTCTACCCAATTCACTCAACTGGACTTCTTTACCTTCTACAGTGGTCTTTCTTATATATTAGCCAGTTATATATGCAACCACGGAACGTCGTCGTACCAGTTGGCGATCAAAGTGCTTTGCCAGCGGAACGCAGAATATCGGACTTATTGGTGGCGACTTCGTTGCCGATTGGCGGGTGAGCTATCGGTGCATGTCCATGAATGATCACGGGCTAGGTATCCAATGGGAGCCCGACCACCCAACTGTATCGAGCTGCGTGATATGTTCATGGCTTGCAGGTTACATGGATGTTGCACTCACATAATGAGAAGACTGCGTTACGTTTCACTGCGTCGCTGAAACTGAGAATTAAATAGATGGGATGGACGCATCGCCCACAAAGTCCAGTCAGCCATCATGGACGTTACGACATACGTCACCGCGCTGGCCTCTGCTGTCAATGGGGGCGCGGTTTCAGCACCTCACATTAATTTTGATTTTTCTTTGCTAAAGCTCGAGGCACCACCAGAGTACCAGCCTTTTGGTGACGCTCCCGCCCAACATCGTCGCAGAATTGCAGAGGAAGGAAGCCAGCACATCACTGCTCGCAGACTCGGCGCGCTCTTCCGGACTGTGTTGCCCTCCACCCCTGCCCTCCTCGAGGCTTATGGTAAAAGAGTCTCGGAAATATCTGCAAACGAGAAAATCAATCCCAAGGGAACAGAAGACGACGGCGGATTTGCTCCCCACGTAGGTGCAGATGGAACTTCCATTTGGGCAGCCGCTACTTCCGGACACGCAAGTACTAAACGATGGCTCCTACCCTTTTGATGCCATGGGACTTGCGAAGTGGATAACCGAGCAAGGACCTTCTGAAACGTCCATAGGTTTTCTATCTTGTCGTTATTACCAATCACTCATGATTCTAATGGGTGCCGAGAAAGTATACTCACAACTAGCCAATGCAACAGTATCACTAGGCGTCATGTCCAGGCCACTCCATGATGTGCCCTGGGCACCGGCCCTTTTGAACAACTATTCTAATAAAGAAAGGGACACGCATCTTCTTTTCCCGCGATATCAAGGATACGAGCTTGATCGAATGCAAGCTTTTGCGTGCATCGCAATGCTCGACTCGGGTACTGCGAGCGTAAAACCTAGCACTCTAAATGGCGTCATGGCCATGTCCTCTGGAAACTCAATCTATGTCGCCATGCCACTCCTAACTGATCCATCTAATGTCTGTGCCCCCAATAAAATGAAGAGAATTATTGGAAATATCGGACACCTCGGGATAAACATGTTGATCTCGCCCAAGAATCCGCGCTCGCGACAATCAGGGCGAGAGCAGTGGGAACTGGTGAACCATGACCCCTTTGACGGCAAGAAGGAAAATTGCTTTAGATCTACCTCCATGCACCTCTCTTTCACCGGATACCAAACACCTATTTCTCGCACTTGGCAGGTGTTTGGAGACGTCAAAGTCTACCTCTTAGAGTCGTTCATCTCGGTTTATGAAAGAGGAGAACGGATCGCTGATCTCGACATTCTGGGCATGATGGAGGGAAGCAAGCGTCTTAGTCGGCATGAAGCAGGCCCGAAATGCCCTCACCAATTCTTTCCAAGACACGGCCACGACAGAAATGTCACCAAGCTTAGCGCCATCGACAACTGGGACAATCTCCTGGATAACCCCGCTTAGAGCTGGTGGTGTTGTCAGAGCAAATGGAAACTGGACTACCCGGCTAGGAACGACGGTGGCGGCACTTC
Organism: Periconia sp. TS-2; assembly: GCA_030378425.1. NCBI lineage: Eukaryota > Fungi > Ascomycota > Dothideomycetes > Pleosporales > Periconiaceae > Periconia > Periconia sp. TS-2. The sequence continues at coordinate 23,890 of JASNQO010000029.1, read as the reverse complement.
AGAAGGGTCATCCTGTCTGTGTGATCAAGGGCGACGCCTGCTGGGAATGCATAGGCAACTGTGGGATTTTGAGCAAGCAGGTGAAAAAGGAGAGATCGCAGCCGGGGAAGCAGGCGAAAAAGCAGAGCTCACGGCTGGGCAAGCAAGCGAAAAATGAGAAATCGCAGCCGGACAAGCTTCCACATATCTTCATATACTAGACGACCCTACGAATCGCTCTAGCCAATGGGAAATGCTAAACGTCATGAGCCTCAAAGGTGGCCTTGGATTGGATCTCGTCGTCGCAGGGCCAGGCATGACTTTCGATGAGCTTAGGAAAGGGAAAATCTGCGGTTTGAGGTGGCCCCACATCTTTCACACAAACATCAACAATGCTGCTACTTATCATGAAGATGAGTTGTAGAGCTGGAAGCTTATCAAAACGACAGGTCGCTAGTCTTGCCCAACTCTGGGGGGGGGAGGGGGTAGATTGACTTCATGGGACGTGAGTGTGGAGGAGGAGGAGGAGGAGGAGGAGGAGGAGGAGAGAAAGGTGAATGAAAGTATTCAACGAACATGGGTGGCGAATTCACGAATTCAAAAGCACAATTATTTATATAATATACTAAGTTCAAGCTCGAAAAAAAAGAAAAAGGACGGACAAGATACGATGCAACGTAGATTGGTGGTCCGAGGTTTGTCAATCGTACTGCTTTGAATAGGTTGACAGAGACGAGGCAGCCCTATGTATCTCTCGTGCAAGATTGTTGACTTTCTGCGTGCCATGACGAAGTCTTTATTTACCATATATTTCTTCTCTTCTCCAATGAACCTGGCCGCTTTATATACAAATTCCAAACTCATCGAGCCTCATCTGCCCCGTCGCCAAGAATAAGTTTCCGAATCCTCCTGGCTCTTTCCCGCTCTGCAGATTCCTTATGCCACAGTGACGGATGATGACTCGTTGCAGCCTGGACAGCCTGCTCATCCACCGCTGCGCCTCTCTCCAGCAAAAGCTCCACAACCTGGACGCTATGATGCTTCACTGCCATGGAAAGCGGCGTTTGATTGCCCGTGCTTCTCGCGTTCATGTTGGCACCGTGCTGCAGCATCAATTCGGCAATTTCTGCACGGTTGCGCCAGGCGGCTTCGTGTAGGGGGGTAAGAGTCTCGCAACCCGAAGGAGTGGGGTTGTATCCGTGTAAGAGCAGCTGAAAGGCAATATCCTTGAGATCGTAGGTTACTGCTAGATATAGTGGAGTATTGTCAATATGTTCCGCGTCTCGTATTCTGGCATTTGTGATAGGGTCACCAAGAAGTCTTTTGACAAGGCCGAAATCCTGGGCCAACACTGCGCAGGACAAAATGGAATGGCCATCCGTTTTCTCAAGAATGTCTACTTCGAACTTGCCGATGAGCGAGAACATCAAGTCTTCCAATCCAAGGTCTGTAGCCAGCTTGACAAAGCGTTGCCGAGTTGTAATTCGTAGGTTGAGACGGAAGCGGTGATCTGTTGCTATTACTCCAACCACGTCGACACTGTGCCAATCTATTGCTACGCTGAAACAATCGTGGTCAGGCATGTTTTCCACTTCCGTATTGACGATTGTTCGAGGGCATGCCTGAACGAATATCCAGTATTAGTACGTAGGAAAGAGCCACATTTCAAAAATTGGTGACACAAGTGGGTTTGAAAGAAAATACTGCAGGAACCGTGCTCTTGCTTCTGCACTACTACAATAGACCGATTAATGAAATTTTTCGAGCTTACCAAAAGTGATTTGACCACTCCCACATGTCCTTGTGACACTGCACGACTCAAAGGATTGATCGAATGGTCACGTATTCTGAAGTCTTTCCGATCCTGAAAGAGATCCCGAAATGCTGCTTCCCCCCTCATTGAGTTGTACCCCCTAGCTTCAAGATTGTAGGAGATATCGCGCTCAATCTCAACTTCAAAGTTCTTATACTCTTGAGATGACCCATCAAAATAAGGTACGAAGTTTGGGTCAGTTCTCGGGTCGGCAAGTAATATGTCAATGCACTCGTGGTCAAAATTCTGTATGGCTAGTTTGAGTGCAGTATGTCCAGTCCGATTCCAATGATTGGGATCAGCGTTGTAATTTTTAAGTAGGATCTCCAGTGTCCCACTTGCCCTATGTGCAGCTGCATGCATCAGCGGTGTCATGCCCATCGCATCTTCAATGTCAGGAATCTGGCCCAAATCAATAAGGCGTTCCATGATGGCCGGAAGATCATATCGTGCTGCCACATGAACTCCCAATATGTCTTGCGGTTCTAAATAGTACAAGGTCAGTTCTTTATCACTTCTATGATCCCAGAGGCAGGCATGTAAAAACTTCGCAGAATTCTTGAGATGGTGGATCACCTGGTCGGATATGTCGGTACACGACCGCACGTGATGTATCCAAGATGCTCTAGCATAGTCGAAGAAATGGGAGGTGGTGTCGATGGTCGACTTGTACCCTTTGGAAAACCGGTCGAAGGACAGGTAAGTGGTACAGGCTTCTGCAATTATTTGGTGCGCTTGGGGAAATAGCTTCTTCTGTTCGAAATACGTTTGCGCCGTGTAATGAACCAGGCGAACAGTCTGTGTGTTATGATCTATGGTCACTAGACCGGCACACAAGGAATCGAGATCTTCAGGATCTAGGAAGAGCTCCTCGTCCAGACCAGAGGCTCCAGGCTCAATGGCAAGTGCTTCGATGATTTCATCGACTGATAGAGCTCTTTTCCCATGGACAATCCACATAAGAATACTTCTGGCAAGTACTCGACTAGATTGTGTCTGAGCATGTATTCGTTCCATGGCCTGATCATATGTTCTGTCGAGGCCATCTGCACCTTTAGGTAGATCTTTGAGAGCCTTTTTGAGATCTGCTACCCTCGGCTGGCCTCTCAAAGAGTCTAAGTGTAGTTTTGCGAGCAGGAACCTAGCAAAAGGAAGGGGATCAGTACACTAGAGCCATTGTTTTACCATTCTCGCGTATGGCCTCCGTCTCTTCTGACAATTGAGAAGCTGACTCACATTCCTTTAGTAGCTTCGAGAACTTGGGTCTTCACCGCAACTTGGAGTTCAGGATGCCTACCAATTTTCCCTCTTAGAAGCTCGTCCATTCGAGCGCTAATATAAGCTTCCATGTCTTCTTCGTGTGCATAGATAGTCATGCTGGTGCTATGCGAAAACTGAGATACTATGTCCGAAACGTTTCGAGATGTGCACACAAGACTAACTGGAGGCCTACGCTCAGATGGGTTTAGCAGTGAAAGAATACCTTTGAGAGCCACTGGGTTTGTTGAGAAGTTCTCATCCAAAGCGTCCAAAACGATGAAGATCCTGGAGTGCATGTCTGCAACTTCCTCAAAGGCAACTTCTAATTCGGTTCTTGTTGGTCTGTTGCTGTATTTCTCGTGCTCTGTATATAGATCGATGATCTTCTCGGGGAGACTTTCCATGTTGTTAAGCAGTTGTCTGAGAAGTGAGCAAACAACTGCCTCATGCACTTGTTCCTGATGATTCAAGTAATTGAAATAGAAGTACGCAATTCCGACCGTAGAGTCATTTCGGAAGCTGCGCTGGAGGTGGTCAATGATAGCTCCTGCCATGACTGTCTTGCCGGCTCCTGGGATGCCTGTGCAGAGTATCGTACGCCCAGGCTCGTCTAGCCACGTTTTGAACTCTTTCGATCGCAACAGCCACACGCCGGTGCCTTCTTGTCGGGTTTGAAGGACATCGGTTTGCACAGAGACATGGTCCTTTTTGGACAGCCAATCCAGGATTGCTTGGCGTTGTGTTTGCTGCTCGCGAGCATCTTGGCTTAAGTTCAACCGATTGACTCCGTCCTGGATCTCGAGAGTTGTATCACTGAAATATTAGCGTGATCGACCGGAGGAATGTTGCTGTGTATAGTACTTGTTCAAGCGCTGAATGAAGGCGCCCAGTCCGCTAACATTCAGGACAAGGCGATCTCGAAATGTATCTATATCCTTTTGATTCCAACGCAGTCTTCTCCAAGCATCGTGCAGGGAGTCACGCTTGTCCCTCAGCCCACCTTGCAATCCTGGACACTTTGCTAACTCTTGATTGATGTCGCTAAGCACTTGCTCACAGTTGCTGCCAAGAGTACAAAGTTGTTGTTCTCGCTCCTTGGAAAGATCACGGTGCGGTAGGATATCTTCTATATCCACCAGTAGCACTGATACAGTCTTGACGCTGTGACGTTTTTATCAGTGGAAGATTGCAGCGAGTGAAGAACACACACTCATCTCTGATAGCCTGATATTGAGAAGGTGCATCAACGAAGCGCTTGCGGAGCTCAGATGCGAGGCGGATGGTGGTGATCAGGTCCCCAACGCTGTAACCGAAGCTCATGACGAGAGTTGTGGGCAAACATGAATGCTAGCGCGAGCAGGCAGATGTGTAGAGCATGTGGGGTCCGAAGCGGGAAGGGGCGAAGTAGGCATCGATCCCGCCTCGTTTCAACGTCGCTTATTGGCCGGCAACTAACCTCAACTACACAGTACTATCGTGGGCAATGGGATCGCTAGATTTCTGCCCTTGTACGATTCGGGCGATATTCAACATTGAAAGGTGAATATGGTGGCAATGTAAGGTTTTTCATATATAAAGAAATGGTCAGAGGCAATTAAAATGTCAGAGACATCACTGGAGAAACGCGATCTGAAGATAGCATTGAGTGTATGCCGAATTCACATGGCCGTGACCAAGGCCCTGAACTCTACCAATACTCACTAAACCACTCTTTATTTAGAACTACCAAGCCCAGGAGGCTGCCCCGAACGTTTAATGAGCACCATAGGCATCGAGAAGTTTCCTAGGCGGCCTCCACAAATAGCAAGGAAATGCTATCCACTCTTGTTTGAGATGTGGTTGCCTACGGAGTCCCGCTTGCTGACCCCTTCCGCCTTTTTCTCTCGGTTAGCTTCTTCGTTGCGTCAAGACTAATTTTCAGACTATTGCTAGTCGAAGTCTTCTGAAGCCTGTCACCTAGACGACCTGTATGCCACGCAAAGTCGGTGTGCAAGATCGGGATCGCGATCGTAATCGCGGCTCGCAGAATCGATGACGTCCTGCCATCAAAAGAAAGTTTAGGCAACAGCGAGGAGGCTTTCTTCCCCTGGACTGCTGCATGAGGAAAATCGTCCGGGGAGAGGCTTTGGAGGTCAGACTGCAATATCGCTAGCCGGGGGCAAGGACGGAGCATCCAGGTGATTAGCGTAAATGGCATCGAGGACCGTTTAAGGGTGGGCCATTGATAGTGGTCGGGGAGGCTGGAGGAGCTTCGGGCAAGGATAGGGATTATTAGGATTTAGGAGATCAAGCGAACATGGCTCGCAGAATGTAAATAATGTTATAAAAAACGCGATTGTAATCGTGGGGGACTAAAAATGGGTGCCTGGATGCGAGACTCATCAAGAGACGTTGAAATTGGGTTACGACGAAGGTCAACGGTGGCGAAGAGCCTCAATGCAGGCGCCACGATAGATCCCTGTTCATTACCTCTTGAAAGACGATGGAAATGCATACTCATGTGGTATGATGTAAAAGGACTCCGCCTACCTGAAAGCTGGTCCTGTGACTTCGCGACGAGAGGCTTGTTTGGACGACACTTGTTCAACATACGTCTCAACCCCTGAAAACGTGACTCACCTAGGATGACTCCTCATTGATATAATTGATGGCGCTCCGCTGTAGTCGGCATCTACGGATGTCCTCGAACTGCTCGCCTATGAATAATGCTCATTCGCAGACTGACAGATGATGCGATCACCTGGCCATCCCTCAAACGAATTGTTTGGGTAGAGTTAGAGCTCGAGGGGCAAAATCTGGGGCTGTTGTGGCTTTGAATCGCCTCGAGCCTCCGTCGTTTCGGGACCACGGTCGAATGAAGCGCGTCAGAACCGTGTGCGCGTCACATGTTTCGTTTGTCCGTGATGAAGCGACTGTCAATGCGTAATGCAACGCGGCAAGCGAAGTGTTGCCTCCCGGAGGAAGCGGAGCTACCGGAGTGAGCGGCGCTGATTTGAGGATTCAGTTGTTGCGGAATCAGTAAATGTGGCCAGTACAAGAGTCTCAGTATGTCTTTCGCAACGATTCGTCCGCCGCACAGAGGCATATCTTGCCACCGGAATCTTCTCGACGCTCGCTGGTTGTGTCCCCAATGAGTAGTAAACCAATCATGTGATCGGATGTGAGTCAGCACCGACCGTTGCACCGCCACAAGGCCTGGCCGAGACGGATGTTGGGGAATCCAATCCGCAGTCCATGATGAAGATTTGACTTGTATGAGAAATATTTTAGGATCGCATAGGCGCATCATGCAGCTAGAGCAGCCTGCATGCAGCGCTCAGCCAGCGCAACAAACGTGGCCTGCGGGCATCCCGGGAGCTGTTAGTCTTAGGGCTGGCGAAGGCGATGCTGCGTGAACCCGATCAGGGCTGCGTCATTCCTTGGTCGAGCGATTGGGATGCGCGTCTGTTTGGCACCGGAAGTATGTTGTTTTGCCGCGAAATTTGGGCGGGCAGGACAAATGGTCTACGCGTCGGTACTGTATTCGATGGCACGATTTATCACTGGCGGTACAAGGACCAGAGATAGACGGCAATGATATCAGAGTGAGACAAAGCCAATAGCGACTGAGACGTACGGTGGAGCAAACAAAGATGAGGAGTCAGAGGGTCTTAGGATGCGGTACGCAAGATGAGTTGTCGTCGATGGCTAGCGTCATGAATTTTGAAGTCCAAAGTGTACTGTGGGCTCGGTGGAATCCCAAGCCGTCGAGCGCCACAGGGATAAGCAGCCCCGTGCGCCAATAGGGGCAGCGGGAGGGGCATACAAAATTCGAAATGATTGTGTTGCCAAGATTTCACCCTGAGATTGCAGGGGTGAAATGACGGCAAAACAAGTCAACGCAGGAGCCTTCATGCAGACGGCGGGTCGTAGCGTTCCGTTTTTAACCAGTCAACTGCTGCGACCGTTCGTCTAAGGTTCCAAATTGCTGCTTGTGGGCTGGCCTGGCGGTGGGCGGGCGATCGCATCCATGCCACGGCGCCGTGTGCTGTGTTGTCCGCCTCTCCATGTCGAATCAGCGGCGCGCCGCTGCACCTCTGTGGACCCTCCATCATCCACACGCAGATGGAACAGAAATGACTGAACATGATTTCGAGAGTAGCGGTAAAGAAGCGGCCAGCGCCAGCATGATCCAAGCAGCGATACTACAATTTGTGAGACGATATCGAGGGAAAATTTTTTCACAGGGGCGGAGATTGCTGGGCGCCCATACCGTCGTAAAGGAGAGGCTCACCACTTGCTCCGAGCGGGCTCAGAGGAAATGCGGCTCAGCGCGACTGCCAACGGGTGACAGGGCATCCCAGCTGGCCGAGCCGGACGCCGTTGGGTGGACGACTCGGCCGCTTGCCTTTCCAGCGTGTCGGACGGACGCACTCCAGAGTTTCCAGCCGTCCCGCGACGCCGGCCTGAGCGTAGTCTCAGTAGCCCCCGAGCTAGAGCGAGGCGAGAGGCCCAGAAGCAAGTGCACCGAAGCTGATGCTGGCGACGACTGGAAACGGCAGCATTCACCCTTCGATGCCTCGGCGGCACGTTTGGTTGGACGCCGCGACGTCGTGGGCTATTCCGCCGTATAATACGACGCCCATGTGGGAGGAGTGCGCCGGGACCAGCGGGGACCCTCTGCGGCGCCCTCTTGCTGGGGGGACACGGTGCAGATGGGCCGTCTCCGGCTGCATTTGAGCGCAGAGTGCATTGACGAACTGCGCATCTATGCTGCCCGTCGCAGCGTGATCTTCATGAGGGGTGGAGCTGGCCCAGCGAGAAGGGCGAAGAGCTGCCGCGCGCCTGGATGGAAACGGAGCAAACGGGCACGACACAGCGCGGCCAGAACAAGCTGAGAGTCGGTGAGGACGAGATGGAGCGTTGCCCAAAGGTGGCACAGCAAAGGGGGGCGCCGCGCACAGCGGGAGCCTGCTTACCACTCCACGGCGGGCGGGAATCCACCTTCCACGCTCAGCAGCGCAGGGAAGCGGGTGTATAAAAAGTATCTGCGTTCCAATATTACCCCCCCAAACCGCACTGGTGTACTGTACTGTAGGTACCGTACGGGCATTTGTGACGGCGGGCGACGAGAGGCTGCGCAGGCGGCCCAGGACGCTGGCGGGGTCAGGCACCCACGGCGGCAGCACACGGCGGCGGTCCTAAAGGGATGGGTGTCCATAGATAGATGGCAGTGCGTGTGAGTGTGTGTGTGCACAGTACACAGTACACAGCAGGCTGGTGGTGTGCACACAGGACGGCAGGGCCGCGTGGAGGCGGCTGGGGGGTTAGCGTCGACGGCGTCCCAAGAATACCGCGGGCAATATCGAAGGAGTCACTCTAGTCAGACCCGTAGATTAGGGAATGCGATCAGTGTGTCAGGGGTCCCTCCTTAGCGCTCAAAAGCACTGACAGGGTGTGGCTTGCGGGCGCACAGGCGCAGACTCTCGCTTTGGACCGCGGACGGAAACTGGGCGCTGCGCTTGCATATAACCCGGCCGGGCTGCCCACTCCTGCGCCCGAGGGCATTTCGAACCACCACATCTTACAAACCAGCTTCTTGGACGGCACCGTCACCACCAGCCTTTTTAGAATCCAACCCTGGATTCTTCTAGCATACTCTAGCATCGGAGCGAAAACATACCAAATGTGCAGCAGACAGAACCGGACCTTTCCTTCCTCTTCTTCCGCTGCACTCCCCTTCACATCCACCATCTCCGATCGAACGCGCCGGCACACGCACGGTTTGCAGTCGCCACGGTGAGCCGGCGTCGGCCTGACCCTTCCTCTCTCTTGTCGCTCCTCGTCGACTTTCTGCCTCTTTTCCCAACCTTCCGGACGCGACCGGTGCCGCCATCGCGAACATGAACTACGCTCCCAACTATCCCACCCCTCCGCCGGGCTACATGCCCTACGAAAACTACCACCGCAACACGCCTCCCATGTCGCCTGGTCCTGGCTATTACTCTCCCCGCTACGGGCCCCAGACAGCGACGCCCTCGCCGCGCAACTCGCCCAAGGTCCAAGGCCACTCCCGACGAGCATCGCACGCCGTGCCACCGCAGTACCAGTATGCCTCGCCCCGCGGAGGCACGCCGCAGTTCATGCCGGACCCGCGCTTCTACGCGACGCCGCAGCGCACGCCCGAATATGTAAGTGGAGATTTTGGTTACGTTCGACCAGGCCGGCAACGCCGCGACTCGGACGCTACGCCTCTCAAGCGCTCCCATCGCGAGAGGAAGCGTCGGCCGTCGCAATCGGCGCGCTTCGTGCACACCAAGGTCGTCTACGACGATTACGGCAACGTCTACGACTGCGACTACAACTACGTCTACGACACGCCGCCGCCGCCGTACGAACAGTACGCGCGCTACGAGACGTACGGGAATGCTGATCACTATTATCACGGTCAGGTTCCCATCTACGACCAGGAGAAGTCAAGCCGTCCACGACGCGCCTCTCACTCGAGCCGACCTCAGCCGCAGACTACACCGAAGCGGCCGTCGACGGCAAAAACATCACCCAAAGCCACCGAAGAGGATGCGCGTCGCGCTGGCATTCCCGCCGGCTACTCCTACAAGAACTGGGACCCCACCGAAGAACCCATCATGCTGCTGGGAAGCGTCTTCGACGCAAACTCCCTCGGCAAGTGGATCTACGACTGGACCGTCTTTCACTACGGACCAGCCACCCCTCTGGCTGAGATGGCGGGCGAGCTCTGGCTCCTCCTCATCCAGCTCGCCGGCAAGGTCAAGCGGGCCGAAGAGATCATGCCCAAGATCCGCAAGCAAGAGAGCCGCGAAATGGTTGAAGACTTCCTCGAGAGTGGCGAGCGTCTGTGGATCCGCTTCGCCAAACTCCTCAAGCTCTGCGAGGACTACATGTGGAAGGCCGCTAAGAGAGAGCATGGAGAGAAGAAGCCCGTGTCGATGGGCAAGAACAGCGGCTGCGAATTCGTCGACTCCATCTTCGGACGCGATCGCGAACTCGAGAAGACGGAGAAGCTCATGACGGGCATGCGTTTGTGGAGTATGCGTTTCGACGCCAACTGCGAGGACATCCTTCGCCACCCCTCTGCCTAGACTATTTGGCGCCACCGTGGGTCTGGTTTTGTTTGCTTTTTGCCATTTTCCTTTTTACTCTGCACTGCTTGCTCTTACTGCGCGAGATACCCGTGCGTCATTTTTCTGCTTCTAATGTAATGCTGCATTTTCTGGATGGTCCACATGTACTACTAGGACGGAGGAAATTGCATTGGGCGGGTCACCGGAAAAGTTTTCATTACGATATCCCCCTTTCAATCACTTTGTTATCGCAGGCTGGTCATTTTGGTCATTTCTTGTATCTGGGCTGGCTTCAGATTGGTTTTACATCATGGGCTATGTGGTGTCTTAGATATGGGGCTTCACACCATCCCATGGCGACCGCAAGGTCAAAACTCTATACCTTTAGACAATCTATCACTATCATCGAACATTCTGCTTTCGCCTATCTGTGATGCTCCCGGGTCCTTCGCCAAAACACATCTGCCTTGGCTTCCCCCTGCACCTCCCACATGGCATGTGAAACAACGCCTGGGGGGATTGTATCTCACAAGCGTCTCAGGCCGGTGACTAGACCTGGACATGTACCAACATTCCTTATCCCGTCCTACCACACCCTACACCACACCCTTTCCCGACTAAAGCAGGCCTGACGAGGTGAAAGACCGGCCCCAGGCGCTGCGGCACACCCACACACTTTTAGCCAGGCTGCGCGGCGCACTCTGCATCGCAACGCCATACGTCTACGCACGGCGTCATCACAGTCACCAGAATACCGTCATGGGCCAACGGGCGGCTGCATATCCGCCATGAAATCGCCATTGGCGGGTGCTGCGCCCATTCACAGCCAGCGCTTATGACTGGATTTTGCATCAGCCTTACGCGTTGCGGGTCTGCATGCACGGAAAGCTGCGTGGAAGCAGCGTGGCGATCCTCCATGGTTGCTTTTTCAGCGCTGCGAGGTTGGCCTCTTGTTGCGCGGCTGACGAGAGGGCAACTGACTGAGAGGGCAAGGAGGCAGCCTGCTGATGCAGGGGCGCGGGAGAGCCAATCGAGGGCGTAGCAGGCCCCGTTGCTTTTCCGCAAGAGGTGCAGTTGACCTCTCGCCGTGGCTCTCTTTCGCTGCGACGATATTGAGTGCCGGCCTCTCATATTGCCTTCTGTGCCCGACGTTGCTTTTCTGGTGGCCACTAATTTATCGACCCGAGCGGAGCGAGCCACGAGATTACTGTGTAGGGGGTCTGCCGTCTCTGGACAGCCACCGACCAAGGGCCACTGATGCTGTCGGCACGTCTGTGTGGGAGAAGCGAGAGGCTATTGGGCCGTGGGGACGTGAGATAACCCGCATCGACGGTAACCCGAGGGGCATCAGGTGTGTGTGGTTCGTCTTACGCTGCTTGCCTTCTTCTCAGCCTTGCATCGATAGTCATCCTAATCTACACATCTGCCCTCGAAACGGACATCACGTCGGGGTTCACGGTGTTGCGGCTCCTTCGGGCCCCCCATTATCAGCAGCAGGAATCATAATGCGCGTCCCGAACCAGGCGGGCGATATTGTGCGGCGCACTCCTGCGATCCAGTAAACGAGGTTGGTGACGGTCCCCTTGCAGAAGGCCAGGCAACAGCGTTTGACAGGTCTGCATGCATGTGAGTCCTGTTCCTGCTTGAAGAATGCAGCCCCCACCGCACTCTTCGCAGTGCCTGGGACGGGTGAGCGGCGGCGGCGGCGGCGGCATCGCACATTTGCTTGTTCCACGACCCGCGCGACGGGACACCTACTCCAGACGGTCGTAGAGACGCCGAACATGGAGGTACCAGCTGATCTGGTGCGCTCTAATGCCACCGGCAATTCGTCTCTGTGTGAGGCCGCCATTCGACAATTGGGGATGCTGCTCCACCGTCGACATCATGCTCGCAATGCTTTACATCCAAGCATTGCTGTGCGACGTTGATTGTATGGCCCAGATGACCTCCAAGTGCGGCTTCCATTCCTGGCTCGCTCCGCAGATGCACGCTGTTGGGTTCGCTCTGTGCGACTCTCTGCGCCATATTCAGCATCCTCCGTTACCTATCACCCATCTCCTCTTTGCCTAAAAGCAAAACCTGTCATTCGAGCACTTGTCCCCAGCATCGGCGCCGCACCACACCCTCAGTCTGCACCGTTCTCGCAGGGATGCGCCATCCACGCGACATCTGGCGGTTCGCGTCCGCCGCTGAGTCGTTCATGCGCAGCCAGCCAATCCAGACGGGCCGCTGGCCTGTGTTTCGAAACGCCCAGCCCAGCGCCATCTGTACGATCCTGCGCGTCCCTCCAACCGAGAACATCATGACGAAAGCCAATCGATACCCGGCCCGCTTTTACCCCGCAGGCTGCTTGTCCCAATCTCTCAACAACCCACCGTGGTGAATGGAGATGGCTGGGGATGGCACCGCCAGAGGTCACAAGCGGCCAATTCCCTCCGCATTCCCAACCACCTCACACGGCTTGTCCGATTCCATTCCTCGGTGCCGGCCGACCCAGTCGACAAGCCAGGAATGCACCCAATCCGACGCAATGCCCTACGGGCCGCAGAAACGGTCAGCAGGACCACTGCAGGGAAGCGAATGCGCTTATTCTTGCTTTTGCAACTGTGCCGGCGACGCCCGTAAGCGCCGTGCCTTGCCCATGGCTATCGCTCGATAGGCGTGCTTATTTCGACATGGAGGGCCCTCTTGAACGGTGACGATGTGATGTGGGGAGCTTTCATGCAGTTCCATACGCATTCACGACCTTGTCCCCGCCCAATCGTCATGATCGCTCGATATCGAAACGCCGACTCGACCCGGCAGGTGGCCAACCAGCCACGGAAACTGAGAAACTTTGGCGGCGCAAGTCAGGCGCACGTCTGCGCCAAAGTAACTTGCCATTGAGCTACATCGGTACGAGCAAAAGTAGCAGGTACGCGCACCTGGCGTTCTGGCTGATACGCTACCTGCATATTCTGCTACAACATCCGGACCGATCCTCTCCCAGAAAGGGCATACTAAAGTCTGGACCGGAGAGCGGGGCTCCCTCGCGCCCGTCGTCCACGTGCGGGGCGATCCATCCCCTCCGCTGTCAGGCCCGATAGGCGCCGGCGGCTGAAGGACCCCCCATCGGTAGCCCCTCCATCCACCCCACCTCTCTACTGCAGGAGAGCGCTAATCTAATCCAATTCCATCTATTACGAGCCTGCATCTTCGGAAAGCGAAAAGCCCCCCGCTCAATCCTCTTCTACCCCGATGGCTATCGATAGTAACCTGCGCACCATGTGCGCCGCACGTAATGTAATGGAATGGCGGAGCCCGCATGAGCGTCTTCTTAATATAGGGTTGTTGGGGAGTACAAGACTGCGGCTTACAGGCGGAGCTGGTACGTCCTAGCTGGATGCGGTAGCAGTGTGGTTGTACCGCAGGCTTAGTTCGGGTTTACGTTAGCTGGACTCATTGGACTAGATTGGCTTAGATGGTCTGTAGTCAGCGTCTAGAAGTGACTAAACTGCACACCCATAACCGTTGCGGAAATACCGTTTTTGGCGTATTACCAACTCGATCCCGTCATGTCGATTATCTCACCTTGTCTTTGATTGTTGCATCTTCGCGAGAGTATGAGGGTGGGGGAAGATTTTTTTTCCCAATCTGCAATCTTGCCTTTTTGAGGCGAGGGGAAAGGGTGGTTGCGTTGCGTTACGGCGTCTCACGTAACACATTACAACAAGGTGCGGGGAGCCTCAATCTCCCATCCTTTCCCGCCCCCGCCCTCTCTCGAATAAAGTGCAGATCTGATCAGCTGATCAGCAGCACACTATGCTGCAAAAGTATACTGCAAGGAGGGAGGATCATGGGGATTTGCAATGCAATTTTATATGGCGGTGTAACACTTTTGTCACCTTTTTGAGGGTGGTAATCCACTTGTGTCCCCACCGAATTGTTACCTAGGTGGCCCCGTTCTCGGTTTGAGAAATTTTTATTTTTTTTTTCCGTTTGTAGGCGAGATGAGCAGGAGAGATTTTTTGGTAACAATGTTGGGAGGAGGCGGTGTGTGACAAAAGAGGTAAATTACATTTTTGCTTGTCCCACCCCTTGTTTTTCTCCCGGGACGGTGATCTTCTTCAAAATTTCAGAAAGTTTTATGGTTCTTTTTCGGTTGGTTAGTCCCGTGTTCGTATCCGTGTGCATGTGTGTATCATTTGCGTTTCGGAATTGGATATTGGTGCCCGAATGTGGACGGCGAAATTCTTCCACGGAATTAGTTTGTTTGTGCGGATCTTAACTTGCGTTGGAGTTCCTTTTGAGTTGAGTATTGAGTGTTGTGCAGAGCGAATCTCATTGTTGGATTGAAAAGCGTCGTGCAAGAGGTCGGAGAGAGTGATTATGAGGCGTTCATTGTTGGTGCGGTTCTGATTGGGGAGGTTAAGTTGAGTGCAGGGGGCGCGTAGAGAAGGTACTATTGTTAACTGTTTCGATCGTATTGGATGGTCGGTGAGTCTGTAGGGTATGGTACATTGGAGAGGATGGCGTTTGGATTCGATTGTTGAGCAGGTGATTATGTAAGGGCATATGATATTGCTGCTGGGTTAGGTACGAGATATTGTAACTGTCATGTGAATCTCGTGGTTATTCTTATTTTGCTGCTGCTTCAGGTTCGTAGTGTGTAGACAAGTAAAATTCTGTGTCTGAGTCTGCTGTTCAAGAAATACTGCGATTGCTATGGCATCGTTTTCGAGTTGAGATCGGGATTGGATTCTACGTAGGTCGGTTGACGAAAAGACGCGATTGGTTCCGAAAGTCGTCTAGAGCAATGAATATGGTCATGCCGTTTGTCTCCTCTGATTACTATTCATTAGCTGGACCTTTCGAGTCGTCCCCTTCAGTTGTTCCCATTCGGCTCTTCTTGCTAATCTTGGTATGCGATCTCGCAAGAAGAGGTCGAGTTGAAGCTTAATCAGCCTCAGTCATGTAGGCCTCAGCCTTACTGCAGACAAGGCCGGAAAGGTTTAGCTTAGGCGTCTTGTCTATCGATAGACTTGGGCCAGCGAAAAGCTTAAAGCAAAGCCTCATAACGTCACGCTGTCTCGTCCAATGGGTACGTATTAGGTATAGCAGTACTGCTCGCTCATGCAAATGGAGTAGGTGTTCGCATCGTGACTACACTTTTCGGGTGCATGCTTCAAAACTATGCATGGGCTACGTAACGTGAACGAGGCAGAATTTGAGATAGACGACTGGAACCTTCTCTCACCCCGCTTTGACGTCGATCTCAGAAACGAAATAAAAAACTCAAGCTGTGGGTCGAGACGTAGAGAAATGTAGACGTTTGTATGGTTCTGTGGTTGAGTCAGCTATGCCGCGTTTAGTTAGACTCGCACTTTGAGGCCTACTTCAGTTCAAACTTCACCGCCGCTCTTCCAAGGCTCTGCAGCCCGAGAACCCCTTCGCCCTCCCGAAGGCAGCGCAAGCTCAGCTCGAGCACACAATGAGGCTGCACCATTCCTCAGTTTTACTTTTATTGCAGCCTGTGGCGCCTACAGTGCGATCGATTGTGACGCACTTGGGTGTTGAAGACCTGTGGAGCATCCTGTGAAGTCAATTGATTATCAAAAGAAGATCCGCTGTTTAATTGAGGCTCCCAATGGTCGGAGCGCCGTCGAGTAACCGTTGTGATACATGCAAGCGACGGAAAGTAAAAGTGAGTGAACCCCAAGACTGTCAGAAGCTCGCCTATGCGACAAGGACTAAAGCATCTCTTACATATCTTTCATAGTGCGATGAGGCTTGGCCTAGGTGTGGCCCCTGCAGCAAAGGCCGCCGGTCTTGCCCCGGCCCTCCAAAACGCCGCATCAGGTTCGTTGGAGATGAAACTGCACAGTATCTGCTTCCAATAAGGGGCGTGGATCAACAGCCAAGGGACAATTCCCCGCAGCCTAGCGATTACGCGAGAGATACGCATATGATCACTTTGCGTTCCACTGCGAAAGATGGTGGTATGTTTCAAAAGATCCGTTTATACAATTTTGGCGAGAACCATTCGTCGACCAAGGAGGTAGAAGGAATACCCACCATGTCAATGAGTCCCAGTTCTTCGGCCAACGAACTCTTAGCCCGGAGGCTCCATTCGTTTATCGATAGCAGTATCCATGGTACATCCACCAGTGTATACATTCATGGCATGTGGCTCAAAGAGCTTCCTCGTAGATTCGGCTCGAGTGATGCTCTTGATAATGCTGTTTCATGTCTAGTTTCCTCTCATGAGTCGGTCGTTCGTGGAAATGAACATTCTGCATGGCTCGATTGGGGCCAATACGGAAAGGCACTCAAAGCTCTCCAAGCAGTAATCGACGACCCAAAAGAACAGTTTTCAACCAACACCCTAGCCGCTATTGCCGTCATGTGGCGGATAGAGGGTATATTTGCCGCTGCAAGCGGTACCGTTGGGAAACAACAAGTTCATGCAAGAGCACTTGCTTACATGCTTAAAGCAAGGGGCTTACCCAATTACTCTGATAGGTTGGAGTTTCTTCTGACGGTTGACTGCCAAGTCGCAGCTGTGCAAGCCTGCATCGCTGGCGATTTTCCTGAGCATTGTATGTTCGACTCGGCTGAGTGGGATCTCGCATTCCAGCATCCGTATGGCCGCTCAGAGCTTTCCATGCTCTACTGGAGGGTATTTCGCGAATTTGTGAGATGGCCAGGCCTTGTTCACGACATCCTCATGCTCTACCTCAAGCCCGACAACGCCCCCGCAACAGTCGAGAATATAGCGCAGCGCGCCCTTACTTCAGCTCAGAACCTCGAAAAGATATCTCATGATATCGATATTGCTCTGGCAGACTCGAGAATCTGTGTCACAAAACCCTCTTCAAATGCTGATCCCCTCGTACCCGTCGTTTTCGAGTTTCGAGATCCCGAGGCTGCGCCAGTCGTGGGTTACCACAGCTTTTACACCATTGTTGTGAATCGCATGGTCATTCATCTCTCGAATTTATTGTCAGGAGAGGTAGACCGAGATCCGTTGTTTCAAGAACAGCAACCTGCAAAGGTAACCCAAGATCTTCCTACAACATTCCCCATATCAGCCGAGTACAATATCCCTTCGTCAATTTTCACCGGCTCATCGCCCGGGCGCCTCCCACTATCAGCATCTATGATCGACATAATCAGGCTCCGCAACGTTCAGCTCGCCCAAAAGATCTGGATGATTTACGAGCAAGCCCGTGCTTGGAAGCCAGTCGGTTGTCTCTTCTTCCTCAATGCCCTTAAGTCGTCTTACCCTTGGGCAGGTTCTTTGGAAATGAAGGCCTGGATTCTTAATGCGGCTGCTGACATCGAAGACTTGTTGCCAAACCGCACTGAATGGGATCCGAACAAGCTGGAAATGATGGGAGGTGCAATGAGTGGAGAGGTGTTCGCAATGAATGAGCAATTATGACGGGGGCTGGGGATAGGGCGACGATGGGGGACTGGAACACTGGGCGAAGAGGGGTTTTGGTGCGTTTGGAAGGGTGTTGAGTGGAAACTCGAGGAAGAGGAGGTGCGGTGGGATCGAGTGTTAGAGGAGACAGAGCTGTAGCGGAGGAGAGAAGGTGGCCTTATCCCCATGATTGCTCATTGTACAACAGGGGCGGGAACTTTTTGTGAACACACCAGCGCACGTTAGCATCGGTGTTGGCGCGTTCAATCTGTCCGCTAATGTGGCGACACCACGACAAGAATGGTCGAGATGCCACTTAGGCCAAGACCATCCTCCTGATAGGCCGTAAGCATTGCTTACCAGGTAAGTATCTCCCATGTAAAGATTTATTGCTTTGCATTTTTCCTGACGCCATCAAGTCGTATACCACTGGATGAGGACTGGCATAAGCAGCCACCAAAAGTCCCCACTTATTCAAATAATAAAGAATGTTATTTATATCGGTTCCTCATCTCTGAACTCTATTCAAAGATAGCATCGGATGGATCTGGGCTCTTATCATCCGTGAATACCGTTCATTACTTGTACAATTACCCCAACTTACTCCCGTTCCGCACAACGATAAAGGCAGAAAAACTTATCTCCAATACGCTACTCGAGAGGTCAAGTCAAAAAGTTCGTAAAGATTTCGAAAATGGTCAGATTCAAAGATAGAAAAAGAGTCTCTTCAATCAGTAGTTGTGCGTTACTTTGATTATATTCAGGGCGCTCTGGAAGGTGGTGTTGGAGAATGAAATGACCCCATTCACGGCTTTCTGGCATTCGGGTATGATTTTAGCATGATGATACCTCATCTAACGTTTATTTCTCTATAAGTCTGATCGAGCGAATTTCCAAGTAATTCAAAGATAGTCGTGCGAAATGATACTAGTCCTATATAAGTCTAGCCCGCCCGGCTCCTATTAGCCCGACAAGACAACCTCCCCAGCCTCTCAAGCCGGTCTAATACCTTGCCAGTGCATGCTAGGCTCAATTGCACGACCGTTGATCTACCGTGCCTTCCCCTCACTTCCTGCATTCGCTCATTACCGGACATGCTTAGCCCTGCTACTGTAGCAACAGCGCAATGATAGTTCAGCGACCATTACATCATAGGAGGATATCGAACAGGAAGGTCAGCAAAGGGCACTACAATGCGGGTTTATATACATCCGCCGCTATGGCTTGCAGCTTCGGCTGCATTGGCTGCATTGTGGCTTCTTAGTTGCTTCATCTTCACGTTGGTTTTCGAAGGGAGCGCAATCATGGTGCGGAGAAGCACGCAAGCGGTCCTTGCAACCTCGGTGGCTGCCGTAGCGTGCGGCCAGCAAGTGCTTGATTTGAGTTCTGTGGAGTGGACTCTGACTAGTCCTAATTATTCAAATATTTCCGTGCCAGGCAAAGTACCGTCACAGGTTCATTTGGATCTCCTTGCCGCAAAGGTACAGAAACCAAAATTTAGGCTATGTCAGTTGCACAAACTAATCGAAGACTCTAGGTTATCGACGACCCACTGTATGCGCTTAATGAATTTAGTCAGAGATGGATTCCTTTTTCAAATTGGACCTACTCCTCAGCACCTTTGACGTCCCTGTAAGAGCCACCATTGAGAACAAAGTCATACACGAGCTGGACGGCTAAGACAGTCTTAGGTCGAAGAATGCCAGCTCTACTTGGCTCGTCTTCAATGGGCTCGACACATTCAGTAGCATTACGCTATGTGACCAACATGTGGGATCAACGTACAACCAATTTCGACAGTACTATTTCGACATCTCGGATATCATATCTTCGTGCTCTAGTCCGGTTTTGCATGTCAATTTCGGTAGCGCCCCAATCATTGCAAATGCAACAGCCGCACTGCCAGGTCAAGACAGTACGTTGAAACTACACTCGATTGATCCAAGCTGATTGCGATCACCAGCGTGGCCCTATGGTGTCCAGCAGTTGTATGAGTTTCCGAATCGCGAATACATTCGCAAAGAGCAAAGCGATTTTGGATGGGACTGGGGCCCTTCATTTGCACCTGCTGGCATCTGGCAACCAGCATACATTGCCCAATTGGAATCCCAAGCTGTCTACGTTCGCAATACCTTGGTCGATATATACCGCGAGGGACAAATCAACTTGCTTCCTCCAAATCAATCTAAGGACTGGGTGCTGAACGCTAGCATAGATTACCTCGGGACACTTCCATCAGATGTGACATTCAACTACGCTCTATCGGCCAATGATGAAGACTCTAAAGTCTTGAACGGGAAGTTCGGAAACATCTTGTTGGAGGACGCGAGGCTTACCGGCAGCATCACTATTCCGTGCGGTTCCGTCGATCTCTGGTGGCCCGTCGGCATGGGACCTCAGAGACTCTATAATCTAACCCTGGATATTGTTGGTAGTGGAAATACAACCATAGCCTCCGTCACCAAACGCGTTGGCTTCCGCACAATCTACAATAACCAGATGCCCATATCCCAAGATCAGCTGGCACACGGTGTAGCTCCTGGAAACAACTGGCATTTCGAGATCAACGGCCATGAATTTTACGCGAAGGGATCGAACTTCATTCCTCCAGACCCATTTTGGCCAACTGTCACGAAGTCAAGGTTGCGTCAACTCTTCGATAGCGTCGTGGACGGGAATCAGAATATGCTGCGGGTGTGGTCGTCAGGCGCATACTCACCGGACTTCATGTATGATCTTGCGGACGAGATGGGAATTCTCCTCTGGAGCGAATTCGAATTCGGATGTGCCCTTTACCCGGCTGATGCAGATTTCCTGGATAACGTTGCACATGAGGTGGAATACCAGGTACGGAGAGTCAATCACCATCCCTCACTCACGTACTGGGCTGGAGGCAATGAATTGGAGAATTTGGAGCTTCAACTCGTTAATCAATCCGTCCCAGAGGAGTATCCAAGATACTTGGCGGAATATGAGAAGCTCTTCCTTGATACAATCGTGCCGATAGTATTTGGAAACACTCGGAGCATTTCATATTCCCCATCTAGTACGACGAATGGATGGCTTGAATTGGACTTTTCGAAACAACAGCCTATCACTCAGAGGTACAAGAACCTCACTGCTGGTTCAATATATGGAAACACAGGTTGGTCTAATTATTCGACTTTTCTACAAGAACTCACAGCTGCTAGATCATTATAACTACAATTCTACCCAAGCCTTCAATCTTTCCACATATCCAATTGGACGCTTTGCCAATGAGTTCGGCTATCATTCCATGCCCTCCCTCCAAGGTTGGCAACAGGCGGTTGATCCAGCCGACCTTTCCTTCAACTCCTCTGTAGTCATGCTTCGCGATCATCACCCTCCTCCAGGCGGAATGAGCACTACAAACTTCTACAACGCCTCCATTGGCCAGGCTCAAATGACAACGTCGGCGCAAGAATGGTATCCCGTCCCAGACAAGACAGATCCCCTTGCGAATTTCTCAGCCTGGTGCCACACGACGCAAATTTTCCAGGCCGACTTCTACAAGTCGCAGATTCAGTTCTATCGAAGAGGGAGTGCAATGCCGGAACGACAATTGGGCTCACTGTACTGGCAATTAGAGGATCAGTGGCAGGCACCGACATGGTCGGGCATTGAATACGATGGGAGGTGGAAAGTATTGCATTATGTGGCGCAGGATATTTACAAGCCCGTCGTCATATCCGCATATCTCAACATCACAACCCACGACTTCGAAATATGGGCCGTGTCCGATCTTTGGTCGCTGATATCCGCTTCCGTTGACTTGAAGTGGTACGATTGGTCTGGAAAGCAACTTGACATCAACATGAATAGCCCGGCGAATGTATCCGTTGGCGCAATAAACGGCACGAAAGTATTCTCTGGAAATCTCGACACTATCCTCTCCAAACACAACCCTGCTGACGCCATCCTTGTCATGCAAGTATCCACTACGGGAAGCCTCCCCAACTCCAACGTCACGCAAACCTTCTCGCACACAAATTGGTTCCACCCAGTTGCACTCGTGAGTGCCAACCTCACAGATCCAGGCCTCGAGCTACAGTACTCCAACTCAACATCGAAATTCACCGTCAAGGCCACTAAAGGCGTAGCGGCTTGGGTGTGGTTGGACTACCCGTCCGGCGTCGTCTTGAACTTTGATGCGAATGCGTTTTGGCTGGTGCCGGGCCAGGAGAAGGAAGTGGGGTTCAAGGTGAAGAGTGATACCACTGGCGGCAAGTGGGTTGATGGAGTCACGGTGAGGAGTTTGTGGGATAATAATACACCTTAATGAGAAAATGGTGAGAATGTAATACAAAATTCGTACGGGTGCCTCTCGATAGCATCTCGAGACAATGTCTCGTAGTGAGAGCTGCTTACGATCATAACTCGCTCGGACAGTTTTCTCTCACCTCAGACAATGTAAATGCAAATAAAGTTGAAAAATATTTTGGCATTTCACTTTTATTATGTATTGTTCGAAAGCTCTCACGGGACTGACCGGGGCACGACCTTCCCCAGCAAACATTAACCGAAAACAGGCCCTTGCTCGAAACCCCGCGAACCAGTCGCGACCCCGCGACGTGAAGCTCATTTAAACATTACATACTCGCTCTCTTCTACAAACCACCCACAACAATTGAATAATGCCACCCTCGCTCGATACCCTCCCGACTGAGATTATCATCAACATCCTCTCCTACTCAGAACCCTTCAACGGCATCCTCAGGCCCCTTCACCCGCTCTACGCCATCGCCGCAACCAATCGACTCCTCCGCGCAGTAGTCGAGGAATACACACGCGGCCTCCTCAAGCGAGTCGCCCTTATAGAGCCCCCGAAGAATCCTAAGACAAGAGCCTTCGTGTGCCGCAAAAAATGGATTCGGTGGCTGAACGAAACGTGTCAGTTGTGCAGGAAGAGCAGTGTGCGGAAAGCGATTCTCACTCCTGAAATGACCTGTTGTCAAAAATGCGATAAGCTGCATTTTCCAAAGATGGTAAATCAAATTCTCCCTGTTCCAGCATCAACCAAATAGGGAAAAAAGGATGAGGTAGCTAATGCTATGTGTGTAACAGACAATGACCACTGTCCTCAACACGTACAACCTCTCCAAACTCGACCTCTTCACCCCAAATATCCTGCACCCAACTCTCCCCCCGCTCAATCTCAATACGTACATGTGCATGGGCGGCGACACCCTCATGATCTCCGCGCCCAGCGTCGAACACCGCAAAGCACACATCTACGCGCTCCTCGGCGACAAAGCGAAGGACGAGAAATACCTCCGAAGACGAGCGGCCGCGCACCAGAAGACTATACTCCATATGGATGTGCAATTTGTGGTGCGGGGTGGGGTGGGGAAGTGGCGCAAGGTGCATATGGTGACGGAATTGGATAAGGCTAAGGGGGAGATTGCGGGGCCGAAGAGCCTGAGGTCGCCTGAGGCGAGGGAGGAGTATGTGAAGAAGGCATTGAAGAAGGAAAGGGAGGCGTTGGGGATGGATGGGGAGGACTTGTCGAGCTATCGTGATGAGCTGAGGGGGTGTTGGGTGCGCTGAAAGGTATGCATCAGGGCTTGACTGAGGCTGGATTTGGAGCTCATGTGCTTCTGGAGACCCAGTTGGTTGAGCAAGGTAATGGGCGGTTTCAGTGCGGAGGGACTGCGATGGCAGCCGCTTCTCCTTCACTGCATTTGGTTCCAAGGCGTTCTATATGGAGGGATATCATGGTACCCAGGGTCTGAATGCATGGTTTGGGAGCTTACGACAGCTTCATTTTTACTCTAGATGGCGACAACATGCTTTGCTGCCCTAAACTAGTGAAACCCACTTCTGTGCTGTGCGAAGTTCTCTGTCCACTTGTTCACATGTGGGCATCTACCTGCGATAAGCATACAACCCGATGAAGAGAGCGTGCTCCGCTGCGTAAATATTTGAATTGGGGGCGCATTGGCCGTTCAAGTGCCACTGTCGCCCTGATGTACGCGTAGAAAATAAATCGCGTGAAGAGAGCGATGCGTGGGTAAAGTATCGACAGCAGGCGAGGAGGGGTACAGATATGGCTCAAACAAGTGCTGGCGATGGAAACAACATGCGAAAGAGTGAGAGAATAAAAGTGTAGCATGTGAAGGGCAGCGACGGCATAGCGAAAAGGATGGCGAAGGTCTGGCATGAGAACAACAACAAAGGCACGACATGACAAGGACGGCAAAGGCATAGCCCAAGAGTGACGGCAACATCAAGGCACAGGATGAACAATGACAAGAAGAAGAAGAAGAAGAAGAAGAAGAAGAAGAAGAAGAAGAAGAAGAAGAAGAAGAAGAAGAAGAAGAAGAAGAA